>CM076849.1:156090329-156404670 GCA_039519185.1 Astragalus membranaceus | reverse complement strand
CTAAGGGTCGTGTCCAGACCCAATCCTTGCGTCAAAATTGTCTACTTGTCATGGGAGACAGAAATTTTGTAGTAGAATTTATTTGCCTGCCTATGAGAAGTAGGGGCATCGTTCTGGGTATGAATTGGATGACTGCAAATCATGTTACAATCGACGGTGCCAAGCGAACTATCAATTTCGCCTCTGAATCCGTGGAATTGACGAAGGCAAAATTCCGAAGCAGTTATCTCTTTCACCTCAGCAAACCAGTAATTATTCAAAGGTGCGGAAGCTTATGCTATTATATTATCTGCATCCACTGAAACTGGTTTAGATTTGACATCTGTCCAAGTTGTTAATGAATTTCTGGATGTTTTTCCGAATAAAGTCTCTTCTGTACCTCCAGATTGAGAGGTAGAGTTTTCTATAGAATTGGATCCTGGCACAGGATCAATATCTATAGTTCCTTATCGAATGTCTCCTTTAGAATTAAAGGAATTGAAATCCCAACTTAAAGAGTCGATAACAAAGAAGTTAAATAGTCGAGTACTTCTCCAAGGAATGCTCCAGTGTTGCTAGTCAAAAGAAGAATGGTAGCACGAAGTTGTGCATTGCTTATGATTTAAGTGAAGTATCATCCAGGAAGGACCAATGGTGTAGCCGAAGCGCTGATTAGGCAGAAGAGCTATGCTGATAAAAGAAGAAGGCCGTTAGAGTTTGAGCCTGGTGATCACGTATTTATAAGATTGTTGATCACCAACGATTGATACAGGTAGAGCATTGTGGGCAAAGAAACTCAATCCTCGATATGTGGGACCTTTCCAAATTACCGAACGAGTGAGCCACTAGCATACCGTATTGCTTTGCCTCCACCATAGTCCAATCTGCATTAGATATTCCATGTGTCTCAAATTGCAAAAGAAAACTTCCGATTCGGGTTAGCCGTTGAATTTTGAGAAGATTGACCTTCCACCGGACCTGTCTTTCCAACCTATTCCTAGTTACATCATGGAACGTGGCGAGAGGACGCTGCGGACGAAGACAATTCCCATTGTCAAAGTTGTTTGGGATGGTTTTTCCGCAGAGGAAGCTACTTGGGAGTTAGAGGACCATATGTTAGCATGATATCCGTATTTATTTTCTTGAGGAATGTTTGTTCAATTTTGAGGACAAAATTCTTTCAAGTTGGGGAGAATGTAACATCCTCAAAATAATTAGGAGTTATTTGGATGTTAACCCAATTGAATTATTTTAGTACTTGATTAGTAAAATTATTGAGTGCTAAAGTTAATTATTGGTTGTCTTAGGATCGTTAACCGGTTAATACAGATCAAGGACGGTTTAGAAACGAAATTAGAGATTAAGGGCAATGTGGTCATTTGACCACATTACCACTTAATATAAAAGAAAAGAAAGAAAAGAGAATTAAGAAAGAAAGAAAGGAAGCGTGAAATAGAGGAAGAGAAGAGAAAGAGAAGAGGAAAAAGAAGAAGAGGAAAGATGAAAGGAGAAAGAAGAAGAAGTGGAACCCAAGCCCCAAGTTCATCATCATCTCCCTCCATTTTCGTTTCCCAAGAGCTAGGTAAGCTTCTCACCCATTTTTCCCCTTTTTGTGGATTTCGAATCTTGAGGGTTTTGAGAGATGATTTTGGTGTTTGAGATGATTTTGATGGTTTACACATGATTAGAAGCGGACCCAAGGAAGATTGAAAGCGGATTGAAGCTCGATTCGAAGTTGGGAGCGGATTGGTGATTATAGGGTTTCGTTTAGGGATTTTGAAGTCTCGGTGATTTCGGCTCGGTATCGACTCTCGCTTCAAGGGTGAGTTTTACTCACGCTTAGGATTATTTCGTTTTACAATGAATTTTACGTTGATTGATTTCGTAAGATTTTGAGTTGAAACCCGTTATTTCGAAATATATCGTATTTTGAAAAAATCCGTTTACGTTGAGTTTTCGATTGAATTGATTGATTGTGTGATGTGGATTGAACCTGCTTTTATGGCTGTTTGAACTGTTTTCAATCGGAACAAGAATCAGAATTGAGCGGAATAGCGGATTTCCAGAAATAGTTACAGTTTTGTTTCTGTCATTGTTCGCGTCGCGACGCTTTGCAGTTTTTCAGCAACTGTACACTGATTTTGTTCTCGCGATAACTTTTGATCCGGGAACCCGATTGAGGTGTTCTAAGATGCGTTTGAAAGCTTATTCAGAGGCCTAACTGAATATGTAATTTAAATTGAATAATGCACTGTCTTTGAGTTTATAAATTGTCTCGAAAAACCGAATAATAAGAACACGTGTGAGGTCATGTTTTATCGAACACGTGTGAGGTCATGTTTTATCGAAAGGAAAACGAACTATAAGTCCGATGTGGTATTGTATAACTGATGCTGGATGATTATTATTTAAATCATCTAAACCGGTCTATGATTCACGATATATAAATTATATCGAATGTAGGAGTTAGCCCAAATGCGGGTGGATATATATATATATACTATATCGAGTTTGGGTGACGACCCATGAGGTTGACATACTAGGCGGGAAAGTCATGATCCCTTACCCTAGGCCCGTATACCATTAGGGATAGTACTATTGGTAAGGGGGTTCACCGGGATTACCAAAGCTCGGGGTCAGTGTTATGTTACAGTTATAAAACAGTTCACCGGGATTACCAAAGCTGGGATCGGTGCTGTAATAAAGTTATGATACGGTTTACCGGGATTACCGAAGCTGGGGTCGGTACCGTGTTAAAGTTAGAAAGAATGGTCACCGGGATTACCAAAGCTGGGGTCGGTGTCATCCTAATGATGTCAATAGTATGGTTACCGGGATTACCAAAGCTGGGGCTGGTATCATACTATGTTGACTAGTACGAGTCACCGGGATTACCAAAGCTGAGTCGGTGTCGTGCTAAATTAAAAAGGTTTGTTGTGCGATACATCGGGCTTAGCGTTCGCGCAGTCGGTGTCGTACGGAGTTATAACAGGTTAGCCAGGCTTAGCGTTCGCGCAGTCGGCATTTTATTAAAAGTTAAATAATGCGGTTCACCGGGCTTAGTGTTCGCGCAGTCGGTGTCGTGTTCGAATGGTTTCATAAATGAACCGAGAACGTAGTTAGGGGTCTCGGTAGAACTCACTGAGATTGTATCTCACTGTTATATGTTGTTGTTTTACAGAGAAATAGGGACAGTGGAAATCTACGAGGCACGAGTAGGTTGAGCTCGGGCGACTGCTGATGACTTAGCATTTATGCTTAAGTTTATATTTTCCTTTTGTTGTCTATGTACCATAACTCTATGTCTTAGTGTTATGATATTATTCCACTTTCTTGTATGATATTGAGCACCATAGTTTGCTGAAGGTTATGGTCAAGGAACCGGTTTGGTCTCATTTGTACTTAAGACTGTTTTGTCATTATTCAGCGAGAACTATATTGCAGTGTTCAGTATCTATGCAGGAATTTTATATCTCTGATGTTTTAGGGATGGTGCACTTGGGTATTTTTACTCGATAAAAATACCGGGGGTGTTACAGAGAGTGAGAAGAAAGTGGGTCACGAAGGAAGAAGAGGAGCAAGGGAAAGATAGGCTCACGAAATCATCATCCATCCTACACGAAAGTTGATCACCATTTTATCCACTTCAATTTGGTACCAAAATCATCACTTACAACTCACTCACTCTCATCTTGCCATTTTCGAATTTGATGCATAAAAGAGGAGGTTTGAAGTGTTGTCACTCCATTCATGAATCTTGGAGTTGTAGGAGTTTAGAGAGGAGTTTAATTACTGGTTTGTGGTGAAGGAATCAAGCCTAGGAGAGTTAGGGTTAGTGAACCAAAATTTGGGGTTTATGTGTGAATAGTGATTGGAGGTTGAAGATGATGAATAGTGCTTCAAAGATGTCTCATGGTGGAACGGAAAGCTTTGGAAGCGGATTTGGGCGTCGTCGGAACGTGGAGTTGATACCGGGGTGTTACATTATGAAAATTATTTAAACCTATAATACGTTTTGGTCATCCTCTTTAAAATTGATCCTATCAGAAAAATACAATTTATTAGCATTGGTCATACCTATAATACATTTTTTAAAATTGATCCTATAATAATGTAATTATGTTTGTAACGTATAAAATAATGGTGTGATAAATATTTATGTTTGTAACGTATGAAATTGTTTTTATTGATAGAGAGGTTCATATTTTACATTTTATAATTTCTTTCCCTATCATCACCCATTTATTTATTTTTTCATTATCTTTGTCATCTTTATCATAATATATTTTCTTTCCCTATCATTCAAGTGGGACTAATTAGCATGCCATAACATTTAAAATACCAACATTTTATATATTTTATGATATTTGATGTAGTTGTGTCTTTATGATTTTTTTATATCATTTCTCTTATCGACAGGGAAACAAGATACATGCAACTATATGTAAATCACTGATTTACAAATTTGAGGCTGACTTGAATGAATGGGTTGTCTATAACATCACCAATTTTCATGTTGCTGCTAATGCTGGTGCATACTGTACAACTGGGCATAAATTTAAAATTAATTTTAAGTATGCTACAAGCAGTGGCGGCCCTAGGACCCCCGGGGTCAGGGGTGTCAAATTTTTTAAATAGATAATTTACTAAAAATATAATTAAAAACAACTATCATATATTTAAATAAATAAATTATACATTTCATAATTGTCCTCTATGTGATTTCATATTCTGAAATCGTTGAATAATAAGCTCAGAATCAATTTTATTGAATACATCACTCTCAATGTATGTCACTAGACAGTCGTTCATCCATGTATCCCCCATCTGGTTACGCAATCTATTCTTCACAATATTCATAGCAAAGAAAGCTCTTTCTACCGTTGCTGTTGCAACAGGCAAAACTAGTGCCAGCTTCAAAAGAAGATAAACCTCTGGATACACATTATGTCTTCCATTTTCAACCATCGTCTCTAAAAGTTTTTGGAGTCCTTTCAAAGAAGCAAATTGAACATTCCTACGCATATCGAGATGTAACAGTCTAGTTGATCATTAAGCACTGCTAACTTAAATGGAGAGAACTCATCTGGATAAAAACTTGCAAATTCCAACAACTTTGCCTTATTAAAAGCAAAGAACAATTTAGATGGATCCAAAGAAGCCAAACAAAGGAGCAATTGGGTATTAATTTCACCAAAACGGTCATTAAGTTCCTGAAGCTGTATGTCTGTCACAGTATAAAATAACTCAACACGATAATGATGCTCTGCTGTAATGCCTCTTGGATTACGTACTGATTTCCCCTTAACAAACACATCTTCCATAGAAGGAACAGTAATATAATTCTTATTGCAAAATGAATTTACTTCTTGCAATAAGGAGTCCCATCCATCATTTATGAGTGTTTCAAACCAGTCCTTTGTGATGTTAACCAAGTTCATAGCATTAAGAATGTCTTGATCTTTCCTTTGTAATGCTTGTGACAATTCATTTGAAATAGCCAATACATCTCTCATCAAATGTAAGTAGACTACAAAATCAAAAGTTTGTAACATAATTAGAAGACCAGATGCATCACCTTTTAACTATCGAGGGCTACCGTTTACTTTCATAATCTTCAGAACATCAATAATAGCAAAGTACATCAATACTATATTAATCAAAGTGGCATAATGAGAGCTCCAACGAGTATCAGCAGGTCGCTTAAGACTAGTTTCTTGATTAGGACCCTGCCCACTAAAAATTTCTCCTATGCATAATTCCTCTCTAACATGTTCCAATTGTTTTTCACGAAGCATGTCAACTCGCTTGCAAGATCTCCCAACAACATTCATTAACTTGGAGACTAAATTAAAAAATAAGAAAACTTCATCATGGTCTTGAGTAATAGCAACTAAAGTAAGCTGTAATTGATGAGAAAAACAATGAAAATAATATGCACATGAATTCTCCCTTAAAATCAAACTTTTTAGGCCATTAAATTCACCACTCATGTTGCTAGCACCATCATAACCTTGTCCACGGATTCTTGACATACTAAGTCCATGCTTAGAAAATAGTTTATCAATTGCAAATTTCAATGATGAAGTACACTACAAAAAAATGCAGGATAAGCGACGGATATTAGCGAGGGAAACCAAATCCGTCGCTAAAAATTACGTAGTGACGGAAATTAGCGAGGGAAACCAAATCCATCTCTAAACATTGCGTAGGCGCGCTTTTTTTAAAAGAAAATTTCAAATCCGTCGCTAATGTTCATATCTGTCGCTAACGATCCGTCACTATTACTGACGTGACCGTTGCACAGACCTTGGAATGCGTGAAATTCCAAATCCGTCGCTAATTCAATTTTCCGTCGCTAATGTTCCGTCGCAACACCCTGACATGACCGTTGAGCAGACCTTGGAATGCGTGAATATCCAATCCGTCGCAAATTACTGGATCCGTCGCTACAGATCTGTCGCTAAAGTCACTTAATTTTTAACACTGAAACCCTCTTCTTCTTCTTCTTCTTTTCTTTTCTCTTCTCTCACTCATTTCTCTCCTCCTCCCTCACAAAACCACTGCCACCACCACCAATACCTCTCCATTTTCACCACCACCATCATCATTCCCCTTTTCTCTCACTCACGAACATGAACCATTGAATAAGTCTCTCTCTAACCCTCTAACCGTCAATACCTCTCCCTTTTCTCTCCGTTTTCACCACGATATGGGGTAAGTTTTTGTTGAGTTGTTCCCATGTTCATTGTACTCATTGTAATTATTTTTTGGTTCTGATTTTTCTTTTTTCTGTTTTCACTTAGGACTTTTTGGGAGTGACCAAACGCATTTTGATTTGGTGAAGCTGTTTCTCTTGCCGGAGCTGTTTCTGTTTCTCTTGCCGGAGCTGTTTCTGTAACTCTTGCCGGAGCTGTTTCTGGTATAGTAATTTTGATTTTCGAGCTGCAAATTTGGTGGAAAAGCAGGTATTTCAGCTACCAAACTTTTAATTATTAGGAATAGGAGTTGAATTGTTCTTGCTTGTCATGATTTTTTGTTGTTTATTTGTTTTTGTTCTTCAAATTTAATGGGAAAAACATTGAATTTTTATTCTTAAGGGTAAATTTTTGGATGAATTTTATATTGTTAAGCTTGAATAAATTTTGAATAAGTGTTAGTCTTCAAAATTGGAAATGTATATTATTTGGGGGTAAATTGTTGCACAGCTCATTTGTGTATTGTTGTTTTGATGATTGATTAACCCTAGGTTAGACGACTATATTGGAAGTTGTTATTGTGTGCTGTTGATGGAAAGGGTGAGGTGCTGTCCCTCACCCCCATATTTTGCTTTAAGGTTGGGAGTTAGAAATAACTTCCTTCACTACTTATATGGAAAAGGGTTTTGTTTGTTCTGTCCTTAACCCCCATATTCGGCTCGAAATCATCTCCACCGAGATCATATCGATGCCACTAACTTGATAGGTTATATTTTAGGTTTAGTTGTGAGAAGCTAACGCGTTTTTTTAAATGTGTGTAGATGAATTGGAATCAATTGAATCGTAGTTGGGTGTATGATCGGTTATATCCGGGAAGAGCATTTTTGAAGGAAATTTTTGTAAATGGGGTTGAAGAGTTTATTAGGGTAGCGAGGCGACATGATAAGGCCAAAATGGAAGGGGGATTAGATGTCCATGCCTTAAATGCGACGGTATACCTATTACACCTGATGATGAAATTAGGGTGCACTTGTATCGTATCGGGTTTAGGCATAATTATTGGATTTGGGTGGACCATGGAGAACGACTTCCAAATTTTGACTTAGGGGCTTCTTCAAGCATTTCTAGTTTTCATGTTCCATCTAATGAACCATTTGAGTCAATGGAAAGCATGATTTGTGATGGTCTCGGAGTGAATGTGCCATTTGATGAGCGTCAATATGACGATCATGATGAACTTCCAAATGAAGAAGCACAAAGATTTTATTGTTTGTTAAAAGAGTCAAACACACCGTTGTTTCATGGCTCGCCAGAGTCAAAATTATCTATGTGTGTGAAGCTTTTATCTCTCAAGTCCATGAGCAATATTTCTGAGTTGGGTTTAGATTTTGTGACTCAAATGATGTTGGACGGGACACCTAATAAGGATAGTTTGCCAAAAAGTTATTATGAAGAAAAGATGTTAGTTTCGAAGCTGGGATTGGAATGTAAGATGATTGATTGTTGTGAGGATGGGCACATGTTGTTTTACGACAACGAATTTGGTAAAATCGATGGTGCAATGCAGACTTGTAGATTTTGTGGAAAGCCGAGGTATAAAGTTCGTAATTATAATAACAACTTCGATGGTGCGCTGCAGGCTTGTAGATTTCAATAAAGGGGTAGTTGAAACAAATGTCCCACCGCCTTTGTTGACATCGGGTGAAATTTGGAGTAGAGTTATGAATTTTCCACAAGCCACAGAGGTAGTGTGCTCTCCCGATTGGATGGTTATGGACGGGTGCATAACTGGACAAAAAGATGCATATTTTGGAATCTCCCATATTGGAAAGATAATCTATTGAGACACAATCTCGATGTTATGCACATTGAGAAGAATTTCTTTGACAACATATGGTTCACTATGATGAATGTGAAAGATAGAACCAAAGACAATAATAAGGCTAGAATGGATTCTGCTCTTTACTGTAGAAAAAGTCGTTCCAATTTGAATTTGGTGCCAATGGCTAATGGCAAGATGTCAAAACCCAAAGCCAAATATTGTCTTACACCCGATGAAGCAAAAGATGTTTGTCGATAGTTGAAAGGATTGAGGATGCCAGATGGCTATTCTTCTAATCTTGCAAGTTGTGCAGATGTGAACATCGGGAAGATGTATGGGATGAAAAGTCATGATTGTCATGTATTCATGGAGTGTTTGCTTCCAATTGCTTTTAGTTCATTGCCAAAGTGTGTTTTGGAACCACTTACTGAAGTGAGTCAATTTTTTAAAAACACGTGCTCTTCAACATTGAGAAAAGATGATCTTATTAAGATGGAGCAGAATATTCTTTTCATTATCTGTAAGTTGGAGAGAATACTTCCTTCTGGTTTCTTTGATTCCATGGAGCATCTTCCGGTTCACCTTCCATATGAAACAAGGCTTGGTGGACCAGTTCATTATAGGTGGATGTATCCATTTGAGAGGTAATTATCAATTTCAACATTTTAATTAAAGTGCATATTTAGTATGACTATTTATTTAATCAACTCCCCTTCCTCCATATATTTAGATTGATGGGTGATTATAGACGATCGGTGAAGAATAAAGCTAGAGTCGAAGGATCGATCTGCACAGCTTACTTACATCGTGAAACAATTTATTTCTGTTCTCATTATTTCAACAACTTTATGTTGTCAAGAAATAATAGAAACGAAATAGAGGTTGAAGAAGAAAGACACACCCTCACTTTATCTGTGTTTAGCAAACCCAGGCGCCCCTCGGGAAAGAAGTCGACTCAGTGGTTATCAGATATGGAGTATAAATCATCCCATATTCATGTCTTGATCAATTGCACTGAAGTTAAACCATATCTTGAGTAAGTGTGCTTCAATTCAGTTTTCAACACATAGACATTTAAAATATGAAGTTAAATCATGCCTTGACCAATTTTCATTCTGAAGAGTATGGATAATTCTTTTTCAGTGCATTCTTACAATTTGAGGGTATATGCAATGAAGATTGTTCTATTCGTATACATGAAAGTTTTCCATCTTGGTTTAATGATAGAGTAAGTAAATAAAATTAATGCTTTAATGTCTAACGTTCAAAGTAGATATGAGAGATGACTTATTTTTTCCATATGTGATTACTTAGGTTTATGAAGCGGAACCAACTCCCCTAATCCAACATTTGAGGAACTTAGCTGATGGTCCTTTTCGTGAAGTTAGTGAGTGGCACAGTACCTCGTTAACGGTTATAAATTTGACACCCAATCATGGAGTGAGGGAAAACAAAAAATTAATAGTGGGGTATATGTAAAAGGGATTGCAGAAGGAGGTGGAGATGAGTAATACGGGGTGATCCAACACATATATGAACTTGAATACAAATATTTAGACTATCAAAAAAATGTTGTTTTGTTGTATTGTAGTTGGTTTGATCCATCGGTTAGAGGAACGAAATTGAATCCAAAATGTAATACCGTGGACATTCGAATGGATAGAAGGTATAGAGCCTATGATCCGTTTATCATGCCTGAAAATGTGAGGCAGGTATATTATGTACCATATCCATCAACTCGGGAAGGATATTGTGTTGCAATTAAGACAAAACCACGGGGTCACATTGAAGTCACTGATGTGGGGGATGAGGTTCATTATCAAGTGGATGAAATGTCGGGCGTCAATGTGGTAATTGAAGTTGAACCAGTTGATACCTTATGTGATGATCGACTCCACATTGAAGAAGTTGAATAGTATTAGAAGAAGATGAAGAAGATGAAGATGAGACTGAAGATGTAGAAGATGAAGAAGATGAAGACTTTTTTTAATCTTATTAGTATCACATAGATAGTTTGATTAGTTTTAATCTCTACATGTTGTTGATTGTTCATCTAACTTTAATTATTAATATATATCACATTTCGTTTATCAGTATTGTACGTTGTTGTTGTATTTAAATTTATTTATTAATATATATCATTATATATTTTTCTTGCGTTTCGTTTTTCATAGATATGCATCCAGGAGGAGGTTCTGACCCGCCGAGAGATGTTAGGGAGAAGAACATAGCTTAACCTAGAAGGCGGCGTTGAGTTCGTGAGGTTGTACTTAATGGAGGGGATACATTTTTGGGGATGCCCCAGACCACCACTACTGCTGGAGGAACTGGGACTTCAGGTTCTGCTGTAGCTGCTCCACCTGTTGGTCATTCTCCCTCCGGCCCCAATTGGTATCCTATAAACCCATCTGGAACACCAGCATCCTATGGATATTTTCCACCTCTGCAGCATCCTATGGGCACACCGGGAGGGTATATGGGCCCACCTCTGCAGCATCCTATGGGCACACCAGCAGCGTATATGGGCCCACCTCTGCAGCATCTTATGGTCACACCAGTCGGGTTATCTATGCCTACACCTGAGGTACATACTGATCACACTACAAGAAAAATTGGACTTTTCGGCGGACAAAATCCGCCGGAAAAGCCAAAAATCCGCCGAAAATGTGGACTTTCCGGCGGATTTTTTGAACTTTTCGGCGGATTTTTGGCGCCGGTAGACAGCTCGTGGCAAACGGTTTCCGGCGGATTTTATGGCACCGAAAAATCCGCCGGAAAACCCCAGAAAAAACTCGTATGGTTAACCCGCCGGAAAGTCCACAAATCCGCCGGAAATTGCC
The DNA here is from genome assembly GCA_039519185.1 of Astragalus membranaceus. Taxonomy (NCBI): domain Eukaryota; kingdom Viridiplantae; phylum Streptophyta; class Magnoliopsida; order Fabales; family Fabaceae; genus Astragalus; species Astragalus membranaceus. The sequence goes on along the minus strand of CM076849.1, from coordinate 156,393,331 downwards.
GGCGGAGTATCCGCCGGAAAGTCCACAAATCCGCCGGAAAACCCCAGAAAAAATCCGCATGGTTTATCCGCCGGAAAGTCCACAAATCCACCGGAAAAAACTGTTTTTTTTAAAATTAATTATTTTTAAAAAAAAAATATTTTTTTTAAAAATCGTTTTATTTAGAATATTAATATTATTTTATTAAAAACTTTAATTGATTATTTTATTTAAAAGTTTGATTATTGATAAAAAATAAAATTTAATAATTAATTAATTTACTATTTAAAAAAATAAAAATTAGAAATGAAATTTAATCATTAATTTAAATAAATATCCATACAACAAAAAAAATATTCATACAATAAAAAAAATATCCATACAACAAAATAAAATAATCCAAAGCTACTGGGATGGCTGCTGGTCTAACTCATCACGATGATAATAGGTATCAGATGTAAGAAAAGCAGTAATCGAATCGAGATTAAGATCGATGTTGGGCCGCTGGGGTGACTGCTGCTGGGGCTGCTGGTATGGCTGAGGTGCATACTATTGGGAATACTGGGGTGCATACTGCTGCTGAGGCCACTGGTGAAATGCACCCCCGTAATGCTGCTGCGGCTGCTGCGGCAGGTAGGATGGCATATGTGATGAGGATGGCCTCGAGTGCTGAGACATCATCAGCTGATCCTGCAAAAACTTAAAGCGCTCCTTCATGCGCTGCTCAGCTATCCTAGCCTGCTCCGCCATGCGCTGCTCGGCTATCCTAGCCTGCTCCTCGATGCGCTCCTTAGCTATCCTGGCTTTCTCCCGAAGCGCCGCCACTTTCCGATCACTTTGCTCCCGCCGCTCGGCAAACTGACGCTGCTGCTCGCTTCAATTCCGTAACAGCATTTAACTCACCAGCATTGGGAACATAAGAGCGAGCAGTATTCGGAGATCCAGAAGATTGTGAAGCTGATAGACTCGGAATAATGCATGTTCGAAAAGCAGCCGGTCCAATACCACCTGATCCTACCATACGATTACTCTTTTGGGGACCAACTGCTCTCTCCCAAATATCACGAGCTACTCTAGCCTCCTCCTATGGATCTCTGTTGGGACTCATGGTACTCAGTCAGCCCACCCAGGAAGCTCCCCTGAAAAAATAACCCAACAAATAAATAACTATAGCAAAAGTAGTTTTAATATAATATTCCTCGCCCGATATAAAAATTATTATAAATAATAAACATTAATATATAATTGTAAAAGTAGTTTTACCTGAATATTCCTCGCCCGATCTGTAGCAAAGTCACCAGTGTCCTCCCGCATATGAAGGTAGCGATGCAACTCAGGCAAAGTGATTGCCCTTTGTTCCCTCGCCTCCTATATATACATATATACATATTATTAATTAATACACATGAAAATGACTAGTTAATTATAAATAATTAATCAATCAAGTAATAAAGTAATAAATTTACCAAACGCCTGTGATGCGTTGCAGTATTAACACCCCCCCTTGTGTGTGTGCAGCCACCTTTTTCAGAAGCACAGTTCTTCTTGGCTTTCTCACAAAAACTCCTAAATTCTGGTGTCTTCCAGTACTCCTGTAACCCAGCCCAAGTTGAGTCTCCCATATAAGATGGCTTCGCAATCTTACCGCGCGCCTCCCGCAGTAATTTAGAATAGCGATGGGAACATCTCTTATGGAAGATTCTCTCAACTTCCCTTTGCTGCTCTGGTAACCATGTACATTTTTTCTATTTAAGAAATTTACAATAATGTTGTTAATTATAAGACAAATTAATTAATCAAGTCAATAAGATATACACCATTAAATAAATTAAACAAGTCAATAAGATATACACAAATTAATTAATTATTTTATAGAACAAGTTACCAAAAATGAATTTAACATCCTCCCAATTGCCTCTGTATCTTTTCTAACAGCTGTCCAATTCTTCCAGCAGCTGGTGAAATTCTCCTTGATTGTTTTCGTGATGGCAGTAGCTGAAGCCTTCGAAGGAAGAAATCTGCATTAAAAAAAGATGAATTTTACTACACCAAATTATATAAGTTATATAAAAGGCAACAAAAATAAATTAATAAATAATAATATATATACTTACGAATCACCAGCAGTCTCCAATATGATACGCCCATCAGGTGTATACCTGACCACCTCACGGTCATAAAAAAGAACATTTTCATATAATTTTTTGGGACGAACAAATTTTGATGGTGGTGCTAATAAGCATTATTAAAAATCACCAAGGACTAAAAGAAAAAATACAAATTTTACGGTGACCACAAGTTGGTAAAATTTTTGTAGACACTAAAAACAAAAAATCCATATATATATTGATATATTAATATTAATTACTTTGATAACTAACCGTACTGAAGAGAAGACTCTGACTTGAAGCTTATCCCGAACTCAAACAAAGAGGAAAGAGGAGGAACCCAAACAATACCTAAACAAACAACACCACAATTAGTAACAAACTCATATTATAAAATAATTCAAAAACTAAAAATATTAACTAATGTTACAAACATACCTTATATCGAAGAAATTTGTCAACGAGAGGAAGAGATTAGTAGAGAGAAGTGGAGAAGGGATTGGTAGAGAGAAGATAGATTGATAGAGGTGTGAAGAAGAAGAAGTGGAGAAGAGATTTATATAGAGAAACGAAAACCAACGGTCAAAACGCGAATCCGCCGGAAATGTCATTTCCGGCAGATATAGGGTGTTTCCGACGGATTTTTGAAATTCCAAATTGGCGGTTTCAGGATTTTCCGGCGATTTTTTGTCCGCCGCAAACATACCGGCGGAATTTAGGGACTTTCCGGCAGATTTATCCACCGCAAGTGTTTCCGGCGGATTTCGAGAAATTTCCGGCGGAATTTAGGGACTTTCCGGCGGATTTATCCCCCGCAAGTGTTTCCGGCGGATTTCGAGGAATTTCCGGCGGATTTTGATTTTTTTAAAAAAAAAATTTTCGTAAACGCAAATCCGCCGGAAACACCCAAATATTCGCTGGAAATACCTAAATATTCGCCGGAAATGCCTAAATATCCGCCGGAAATGCCTAAATATCCGCCGGAAATACCCATATATCCGCCGGAAATAACCAAATTAGTGTCGGCAAGATCTTGACCGTTAATGAGTGTCGACACTAATCACTATTGACTATTCAACAATCACGCTGCACTATTCACTATTTAGTGTCTGCAAGATCTTGACCTTTTATTTAGTGTCGGCAAGATATTGACCGTTAATTAATGTCGACACTAATCACAATTGACTATTCAATAATCATGCTGCACTATTCACTATTTAGTGTTGACATTTCATATCGGTTCCCGAACCGATGCCGAAAAAGGAGATATAAAAAGTAGGGACATTTCATATCGGTTCCTGAACCGTTATGAAAAGTTGTTTTTATATCGGTTGCCCCTAGAACCGATATGAAAAGTCTATTTTTTTTTTAAAAAAAGAGACTTTTCATATCGGTTCTCATAGAAAACCAATATAAAAAGTCTCTTTTTTTTTAAAAAAAGAGACTTTTCATATCGGTTCCCATAGAAAACCGATATGAAAAGTCTCTTTTTTTTAAAAAAAAAAAAGACTTTTCATATCGGTTCCCATAAAAAACCGATATGAAAAGTCTATTTTTTTTAAAAAAAAATGAATTTTAACAAATAGTAACCTGAACAGCCTCATCATTAGTATCTATATATCTAGCATAATCCCAAATACTCAAAAGATGCAACCACAATCTCAAATACATAGTACCAAATCTATATATATGGACCCATATCTCATGGTGCATACAAGTTATGTGGAAAATGAGTCCCAAGACAAGACAACCCCTGGTGTTCTGCATTTATTGATTCCATATCATCAAGCAGTTCCAATTGAAACTAAGTTGCCAAACGTCATTTTCATTTCTAGCACAGAATAATTGTTGCAAGCTTCAAACAATTAACACACCACATACTACTACTACTACTACTAGCAACTTAAATTTACCTAACAGAAGATAAACTTATTCATTATCCTACGAATGTAAAAACAACACAGAACGGATCAATGTAGAAAAATAAAGCTGTCGTGTCTGTTCAACGATCAAGCATGATGATCTTAATCTTGAAGAAGTCTTTGATCAAAGTGCCACACACCTACAAGCAACAAAGTAAACCAAAGCAACATGTCAAATGATAATATTTGATGTTTTTTGTTACAAAATCATGTGAGAAATGCAACGAAACAAATTGAATAGAAATATATACATACCATGACCCTTTCCAACTAATCTCAGTTGTGTCACATACTCTGATATCTTCTTTATTGCATGAATCTGTGCAAACCAAAACAGCATGTTACAAAATACAAGATTATTCATTCTATGCACAATTAAACTAATGTAATCCTATAATTAAACTGAAAATCCTAATGAATCCCAAGTTAACCAAACGGGATTCCCCATGTAGCACCAACACTTCAGAATGAAGAAGTGTCTCAACACATGTCGGTGTCAAACACAAACGACACCGACACATATACTTACATTCAATCACTTTTGTTTTCTCAAATTATTATTGAAATTTCTTCTCTGGTGTCTGTATTGGTGCTTCATAAATCAATCAATGAGGGATTATTTAAAACCGATTTGATGAAGGTGTAATGTGAGTGAAGAAGTTTTACAGCCTCATCATTAGTATCTATTTTTGACAGTTCAGTCTGCAATAATTCTAAGTTGGGTTTTATTAAATCTACTGGCATGTGATGTTCATGTGCATATATGTCAGAATTCAGAAAAGCTGTGATTAAGGAGTATGCTGCTTACTGGCAAATGGAATTAACAAGAATTTCGAAGAAATGTTTACCTACTTAAAAATTCTTAACTGACAAGATGAAGAATAACAAAAATATTAGTTAGAGAGTGCTACATACCTTGCAATTACTAAATTATGTGCTTCTTTTTTAGTCTATTGAGAAAAAAGGTTCCCGAAGAGGAGAAGCAACTCACTGAGCTAAGTCCAAGAAGTTTCTGATTTGAAAGAGTCACAACCTACAAACAGCAATATGAAGAATTTAATATCCCACAATAAATTGATACAACTAATTCAAAGTTTGGCACATAGAGAAAACCAACAAAGAATGCCACAGCACAGACCGAAGCAACTAATCGCTTCTTCGGTGATCCATCAGATCTTCCCCTCGACATTTATCAGTTGAAACTGAAAGCAAAAAATCCAATATGAACTGAAACTGATCACAGCATATATCTTGTTTCACTACACATGAAGCACCAAATTGACCATCCAAAACACCACATAAACTAGCAACCACAATATTTATAATTTCATAGAACAGTCCAAATTCCTCAAAAGGTTTGTGAGAGATTCACTCACTGATTCAAGGGTTAACCTGCAAGACAAATACATAAATCCATTACTGCTTTGTCATCTTGAACAAATCACAGGGATACAAAGAATTACAATGGTGACCACAAAAAGTATGATAAACACCAACCACAAAGTCATCCAGCAAATTGACACTTAACAATGAAAATGATGGATCCAAAAGACCCCATGAAAAGAAGGGAAAAGAAGAGGTAATTGATATTAACAAATGCGATTAAATTAAAGACAATTATTAGTCATAGAATTAAATGTAGTTCTTACTTTCATAGATCTGGTTAGTACAATGGAAAACTACATTAGCATCTAAAAAGGAATAAGAGTTACTAACAATTCAATTCAACCATTACTCAATGAAACAAGAGAAAATCAAAGTGGGATTTACATTAAATGCAGAATTGTCCAAAACCAAATCAAACAAACCCAGGCTGTAAATGTTCCAGATCCAGCAAAAATGCAAACTTTATGCAAAATCGGCAAAGAAAATTGGGGCGGTGAAGCAAAGCAATGGAAGATCAAATTCATGCCACAAATTATGATACCTGAAGGCCTAACATTCTTCCCTTGAAGACCCTTCCTCCTAGCTTTCATTGCCTTCATTTCAATTGGAGTTCTATTCATGCCACAAATTATGATACCTGAAGGCCTAACATTCTTCCCTTTAAAATTCTCAATCCATTATAAGTATTTGTCTGCCTTATAGAGCGTAGTCCCATTGTCACCCCTTTAGATTCACAAGAGATATTTGGTCCATGGTAGACATTATTAGAATTTCTGGATCCTATGCTACTTGAAGCAGCCACTGTTGCCATTTTTTACACTGAAATTAAAAAAAGAAAAGAAAAATTCCATTAGAATTGAACTTATTTTCCATTTTCTGATAGAACTGAAACTAGTATATCTATGTACCACTAAAGCAATAAAAGGGAAGCTACTCACTTTAAGATGCTCGGGGATTTTATATAGTTCATCTTCGGCACGTTTCAACTCAGTCTCAACTTGATCTTCCGCATCAACATTTCTGCCCCTCTTCTTCGCTAGTTCCTGCTCAATATACTTAACCCTGTTCAAGATCAAGATTCAAGATATCAAAATACAAATTCGATAACCTCAGGAACCTGACTTTGCTTATTTAGGTTCTGATTTAATCATTTTAGTGGACAATTTAAAAGTCACCATATTCGACAATTGGAACTTCATTTTCCAACAGAAAATGAAATATTTAGATATGTAAACATGCTACCTGAATGCCAATACTTCCACAAATTCTGAGTCAACCTGAAAATTGAAAGAACTTGAAACTATTAGGCGTGGAATCACAGAAGTAAACTGATTTATGGTTGATCAACTAGCCAATTTCATATCTAATCCACATTCATTAGGTATTACAAAGAGATTACTTACTCCTGTTTCTTCTTTGACCTCTCTTACTGCTGCTGCACAAATATCTTCCCCCTGAGGTTGAATGACCAGATTATATATATCCAGTAAATAAACTTTTCAGTAAAACTTGAGCTCTCTCAACCACCTGCTACAAACAAATATAAGTAGTAAAACTTGAAACTGCTTTATAAACCAAAAGACACAATGCAAGGGAATCAGGGGCTACAATTGAATATTCTAGGCAGCAGCAGCAGGAAATGATAAAAGATTATCGAAATCATTAATCATTATTAAAGGAACTAAGGGAATGAAAACAAGAACTCAATAATATTAGAAACAACTTTCACTTCTCAATAACAACAGTTAGAAGGTATTTCAAAAATAAAATAAAGCTATTAGAGGCCTATGTAATATACTCAGTGAACAGAAACACTCAGTGAACAGAAACATGCCATCAGCATAATGAATCAAAATTACCCCAAAAAGAAAAGGAAAAAACTTTTTTGTCAAACATGAAACACTCGGTGAACAGAAACATGCCATCAGCATAATGAATCAAAATTACCCCAAAAAAGAAAAGGAAAATCAAAACAAAAACTTACCTAGTGACATACAAATTTAACTTCTTGCCTCATGTAATATAGGCCTGTGGGGTTTTGGAGCTGCAAAGAAATTAGAAATAATAACATTAGACTGATATTGGAAAATTAAAATAAATAAAAAAACTAATTCCTAGAGCCTCCGCCCCCCAATATCTTCAAAATCAATAAACCTCTGGACCATATATCCTAATCTGATAGCACCAGTATTACAGAAATGGCCTATTTGGACCGCATGGCAACAAAATCTTAAAGCTATGGAAGGATCTGCTTGCTAATAAAAATAGTGAAAAGAAATTTTCACAGTTGAACACACTGCAATACCGCATCACCTAAAAAGAAGCTAGGAACTAAGTATGTTCTATGCATTAAACCCAACACCATCTAGACTATATGGAAAAACAATAGTTAAGCTAATCTAACAGTTGTCAAGAGGATGATGACTTTATAAGCCTGTGTGCCCAGAACTAAATTTTCAACATGGGCAAACAGTGAGTAAAATCAATTGTTCACAGGATGAATTGCTAATCAAAACAGAGAAATCGCAGGTGATTTAATGAAAAGTTGCAAACAATTGCAATGTTGTAAATGTTGATCTTTTTGTTCTTACACAAGTGAGTAAAATAAAAAAAGTATTTTACTTTTTGTTCTTGCCGGCAACAGTAACCTTCTTACCCTTCAATGTCCTGCAATTATTCTTGGTACGCTGTCCTCTACATGGAAGCCCCTGAATATGCCTAATTCCTCTGTAGCAATGTATCTCCTTCATTCTCTTTATATTAAGCGCATTGAACCGCCTCTATAACTCCCAAAAGAAATCAAACCGTTACAAAAACTTTGCAGAAAATTAAAATAAGAGAGTGAAGTGAAAGTGAGAGTAAAATTACCAAGTCTCCTTCAGTAATGTATTTGGAAACTTCATCCCTGAGACTAATGAGCTCTTCATCACTCAATTCCTTTGTGACTTTGTTTTCCATTTTGATATCAGTGAGGATCTGTCGCGCTCTGTTTCTTCCAACTCCATGAATGTAATGAAGCGAAAACTCAATTCGCTTGTTGTTTGGAATTTCCACACCTCCAACACGAACGCACTGGATGGTTAACCTCTGAACCTGCACAATCGTAAGAATCAGAATCACGTTTAGGTTTTATTTTTCTTTTACTGTGCCAAAGATTGAAACCCTAATTATGTGTGGTTACCTTTGGTTTTTGAGGGTTCGGAACAGGGATGGAGACTCTATTGGAGAATCTGCCATTGCAGATGGCGGCGGAGAGTGATGGTGCCACGGGCATTGCAAGCGTTTGTAGCATTTTCTGTTCTTTGTTCTTCAACTAACTGCTTCTGCGAAATAGAATATCCATCGTAACCATAGCCTTATCGTTATCCTTTCAAGAATTCAGACTCAAACTAACAGTTCCTATTTGGGCTAACATATCTAGACCCAAACAATAGTTAAGCTATGGAAGGATCTGCTTGCAGTGTGAACGTCAACGACGAAGCCGTGAACGTCAACGACGAAGCCGTGAACGTCAACGACGAAGCCGTGAACGTCGCCTCCTTCGCCTCCTTCGTTCTTTCAAGCCATCGCCTCCTTCGCCTCCTTCGCCTCCTTCGTTCTTTTCAAGCGATTGACGGGTTGAAGAGAGAGAGAGATTCTAGGGTTTTTTCTGCGAGAGTGGTACTGAGAGTGAGGACCGAGCAGATGCACGCGAGAGTGAGAGGGAGCAACGTGAAGAGATGCGCGTAAAAGCCTAAGTTTTTTTGGTTTCTATATCGGGTGGTTTTGTGACCCGTTATGGAAGCCAAAATTTTTAGACTTTCTATAACGGTTTATGTAGGGAATCGATATGAAAGATGATTTTTTTATTTTCTATATCGGTTCTAGTTACAACCGATATAAAATTGTAATTTTAATTACAAAACTTCCACCGCGTCACTTTTAATATCAGGCCGTTTTTAACCGATATAAATGACCGTTATAAAAGGCATTTTTTCCATTAGTGAATTAGTGTCGACACTAATCACCATTGACTATTCAATAATCACGCTGCACTATTCACTATTTAGTGTCGGCAAGATCTTGACCGTTAATATAGTGTCGGCAAGATCTTGACCGTTAATTAGTGTCGACGCTAATCACTATTCATTATTCATTAATATAAAATTTATTTATACCAGATATGTTGTTGTATTATTATGAGTATTATGGTTTTTTATTATTATTTTCGTATATATATTTAATAAAAATATTAAATAATATATTTAATTAATTCTGGTTGAACCCCCGATTCAACCGGTTGAACCCAAGAACCCCTGAACCGCTACCTCTTCCGGTTCAATGTCCGGTCCAATTTTGATTATCTTGCTCTAAATAGAAAGTTTGAGGAACTCCAAGGACCTGTTGTTAAGTTGGAGGATGATACGGAACGTATGATGTGTGTAAATGTCTACACTCATCAAACGCTCAGCATCATCCCCTAACTTAACAAGAGGAATTCGTAGGGGAGGTTCATGACAATGTTATTTTTAACGAAAAAGATGAAGGGGATGTTAATGACAAGGTGGAAGTTTCTTTACAAAGAAATGGAGACATACGCCATTCATTCTCTTGGAGCCGCTGCCGACAATGCTCAAGAGAGTGGCATATGTCTCTGTTTCTTTGAAGAGAATGAGAGTATCGATAGAGGTGTGAAGAAGAAGTGGAGAAGAGATTTATATAGAGGAAACGAAAATCAACGGTCAAAAGGCAAATCCGCCAGAAATGTAATTTTCGGCGGATTTAGGGTGTTTTCGGCGGATTTTTGAAATTCATAATTGGCGCTTTCAGGATTTTCCGGCGGATATTTATCCGCCGCAAACTTACCGGCGGAATTTAGGGACTTTCCGGCGGATTTATCCACCGCAAGTGTTTCCGGCGGATTTCGAGGCATTTCCGGTGGATTCTGACTTTTTTTTTAAAAAAAATTTTTTCGTGAACCAGATCCGCCGGAAATACCTCGAAATTCGTCGAAAATGTTTGCGCCGGATAAATCCGCCGGAAAGTCCCTAATTCCGACGGTAAGTTTGCGGCGGATAGAATTCGCCGGTAAGTCCTACAATCCGCCGGAAATCTTGGCCGGTAAAACTGATTATTCTTGTAGTGTCAGTCCCTACAGGATGATCATTCTGACCCCCATGGTCATACTGATTCAGAGCCATTATCATTCGGGTCAGAGAATGAGCAGGTGGTTGTCGACCCTGATGGTCGACATCGCAAAGTCATATATCCCTTTGGCGATGCGTAAGTATTGTTTGACTTTTTTTAATTTAAATTAATTGTTTGACGTGTATATATGTTTGTTAATTATGCAATTACTTAATTATGCAGGTTTGTTAGATCGAAGACTGCTTCATCAGCGATCACTCATGTCATTAAGAAACTCTATTTTGAAGAGTACCATGAAAAGGTGACAAAAATCGATAAGAGGAAAAAGAAATATTTTGTGGACTTGTTTAGGGTAAGTATCAATTATGTCGTTACCTATATTGATAATTTTAATATATTGTTTAATGTTTAATATAATTACTAATACATATTTTGATTATGTTTAATACAGACCAAAGTGACTTGGAGACCTGAAGATGATGAATTGGTGCAGAAAGTTTTTTGGGCTAGATTGGAAAATCAATTGGCGGACTTGCTCTACAAATTGCGCCGTAAAAATGAAAGGCCGAGGTATATCCCTCAAGAAGGCTGGGATCAATGCCATGAAGTTTAGAGAAATGAGAAATTCAAAAGAAATGCTGAAAAAGTGAAGGAAAATCGGAATTCAGAAAAGGGTGGCTCGCTTCACACTTGTGGCTCCGTCAACCAAGCTCAGCATGCTATGAGATTGGTAGGTTATTTTAAAAATATTTGTACTATTTTAGTTTACTTAGGGCGATTAGTTACCGATATTTGAGAATTTGTTTCATTTTTACAGAGTAAGAAGGCCGGACGCCCTATTACTATTGCTGAGTTCCATAGGGCCACACATGTCAGGAAGGATACCAAGAGTTATGTTGATGAGCGCTCGAGGACCACTCAGGTAAATATACAACTTGATTTGTATTATATAATGTTTTCTTAAAATGGAGCACTTATTATGCTATGTTTTGTGGTTATGCAAAACAGGAAAAACATTCTGAGACGATGTTTGAGCCGACTCAGGGGAGCTGGAACCCTGAGTCACTTGGTCCACAGACTCCTGAGATGATGGCTATGGCAAACCGCAACTGGGAGAAGTTGGTAGGGGGGATGTATAAGAATCGTATGTATGGTACGGGGTCCTTGGCTCCAAATTTCAGATTTGAGGATGCTCAGTTGTTGCGCCCGAAAAAGTCTCCGAGGGAGAACCTTCCTCGTTCACAACTTTTCCTAAGACAATGAAGTCGCCACCAATATTTATTAAGGAAAATATTAGGAAAACCTTTTTTTGGAAAGCGATTGGTCTTGCGAAACTAGAGAATAGGGTTCGGGGGTCGGTTACGCGCAGGGAAGGTGTTAGCACCCCACACGTCCTCTCTACTGAGAGGGAACCTTTAATCAAGGGTGTGGTTTCAGTGTGTTGACTTGAAAATACTTAATTTCGCCTCACTACTTCTTATTGAAAAATTCTTAATGAAAATCTTTATTTTATTATGAAAAAGAAAAGGGGGAAGAATGGGTTTTTAGAAAAGAACGCTTGACGGGACATGGCCCGCTCCTACGTATCTCCCGGTGCGATGGAGAACTCAAAGCTACGTAGTTCTTTTTTATCCTAAAAAAAGGTTTTTGTCTTTTATCTTTTTAGTGAGTTTTCGAAATAGGACGAGCATTTAGTGAATGATTAAACTAACCAAGGTTATGGGTAATCACTGCTAAGTACTCTTGAAAATGAGAGTCACTATCACCAGTCAGACGAACGAAGGTTCTGATTGACTATTAGTAGCAACCCGTTTTTTATTTGCCTTTTTGAAAGTGGTTTTCGAAAGAGATTGATTGGCACGAATGATCAGACTAACAAAGGTTATGAGTGATCATCGCTTGTTGTTCTTTGGGGAAAAGGACATCGCCACCAATGGCTAGACGAACAAAGGTTCTGATTAACTGCTAGCGACGATGGGTTGAAAATGATCTTGGTTTGCGAAAGTGATTCTTTTTTGTTACGAAAATAACTCTTCTTTTCGTTATGCAAATGCTAAACTTTTTATGGTTGCGCTTGACGAGAATGTGACTCGCTCCTACGTATCCCAAATGGGAATCAAAGCGACGTAGTTCTAACGAGCCTCGAAAGTGAAAGTCTTTTGCTTTGGTTTTTTAAAAAAATGGAGGGCGCTCATAATGATCAAACTAACAAAGGTTATGGGTGATCATTACTAACACTTGCCATGATTTTTGATGCTTGGAAAATGTCTTTTGAAATTGAAAGCATTCATGACGGTTATGGGTGATTATCACTAGCACTCCATTGTTAATAATCATGCAAGCAGAGGCTTCGCAAGACTACTAACAAAGTTTTGATTTTGAAGAGTTTTCGTAATTGGGTTAATTTTTGTTCGGGGAAACATTTATCCATCATTGGGAAAAAAGGTTTGTGAAAAAGAAAAGTTCGCTTAAGGAAAAGAAACGAAAATTAAAAAAAAAGAAACAGGGGGGCGTGGTAGTAAAATAAGGGTGTAAATAAAAGGAGGGGTGTATTATTAAAACTAGGGTGCAGATAGTGAGCCCAGCTCGGTTTTGGTAAGCTGGGCTGCGTTTTTTATTTTCTAATGGGCTCAGGGGGGTGCGCGTTAAGTAAACTGCAGGGGTGTGAGTTGTAATCTGAAAAATAAAAAGAAAGGAAATGACGAAAATGCCCTTAATGCCCTACACTATATAAGCCAAAGCTAAAAAGGGAAACCCTAATTTGCTCTCTCTTCCCCCACGGTGCGCCTCCACCCCCAATTATCCAAAACCTAAATTTCTCTCTCTCTCTCTCTCTCTCTCTCTCTCTCTCTCTCTCTCTCTCTCCTTGATGCGGCCAGCCCTCCCTCTCTCATCCCCTGCCCGTCGCTTCCCCCTTTCCTCCACCTCTTCTTCGCCGTCCTCCGCCTCACTCCGATCTCGCCCCTCTCTCCCTTGCGCCGTCGTGACCTCAACTCCCCTCTCTTGTTCGCCGTTTCACGCCTCCTAACCATGGCAAACCTAATCCATTCGCGTTTTTTCTCTTTCTCTCCACCACCAAATCGCAACCTTTTTCCCCTGGTCTTGTTCTATCCTCCTCTCACCAAACGCAAAATTTCTATCAATGGGACGGAGGCGAGAGGGGCGCGGAGAAAGGAAGCAAGAAAACGAGGGAGAGTTCACGGCGTGGCCTTTTTCGTTCGATCCGGTCTCGCTCCGTGACGGTGTTGCCGATTTGTGACTGTGGTGCGATTTGCGGCTGTGGTGGTTGGTGGTGTTTGGAGTTGGCTGCGGAGGTGAGGTGGTGTAAGGGAGGTTATGGTGGTCTTAGGTGGCTGACTTGGGATGTGGTGGTTTGGGGCCTACACGGTGGTTCTGTGGGTGGTTGACGGTGAGGCTACGGCGGCGGTCTACGGCCAACGGTGGTGGCCACCGCAAGCGGTGGCCGGAGGTAAAATATTTCCACTCTCTCTTATTCTACTGTTCTGGTTTACTGTTTTGGTTCATAAAAAACCTTCTCCTTTTTTGTTTCGAAAAAATTTTCCTCAAAACCTTCTCTTATTCTACTGTTTACTGTTCTGGTTTGCTGTTTTGGTTTACTGTGTTTGATTTATTAGTCTATTTACAGCTCTGTTTCCTTAAAAATAACAGTGTATGTATACATGTATGCATATATATATATATACTTTGAGAAGAGAAAAACTTTATTGCAGCATGATACAGGAACCGGAACCTAAGCTAAACACATCAGTGAAATTCTTTAAAACTATACTATATCATCTATATAACATAAGTAGAGAACAAGTAAATTGGGGGACACGTAAATGACTGAATAAATTTGGGAACTAACCTAGCTCCAAAAAAAAAAGACTGCTTCTTTCTTTTGAACCAAGTCTTTGATCGTCCGTCTCTTTAGAATATGATTTCTCCCAATTATTTTGTATGCTTCAGTTACTGTGTGTGTATCTGGCTGTGTGTATGTTGCTATGTTTGCTGTGTGTCTCCTCCCTTTTTTGCTGTGACTGAGTGTGCATTTATAGTGAAATTGCATAGGTTGATGCACTGTGTGATCAATTTTTCCTGTTTCATGTTTCATGTTTTGGTGCTCTAAACTTTCTGAGCAATTTTGTCTTCCTCTCCAACCTCTGGTGCTTTCACAACTTAGTGTATTTGACTGTTATAAACATTGTTTATGTGTGTGCAGGCTGTGGATAACAAAAGGTCAGCAAAGACTTTGCCTATTTTAAGCTTTGGAGCTAGACAATGCTAAATCTGCTGCTGAGACATGTTGCTGCCACGATTTGGCTTCTTCTCTTTGTCCATTCTGCTGACCTTCTGACTTTTGGGTTGCTGTGATGCAGCAGGGGGTCGGCTGACATGCTCTTGCCCAAAATGTGAAAAACAAGGAGAAAGGAATTTGAGCTTCATCCTCAAAATACTTCCTGCTTCAACAACAGCAAGCTAGCAGCGCCTGCTGTTCTTTTTAATTTTTGTTTAAAAATTTTTTGTACTTTTTTTGTTTTAATTTTTGTCTCTTGTGTAAAAAGAGTTGACTTCCTTTTTTTTTGTGGTACTATTTACCTTAATTTTTTGTTTGTATGTGTAACAAATCAATAAAAGGGACAGCTGACTTTATTTAACTACTCATTATTATTATTATTATTATTATTATTATTATTATTATTATTATTATTTTATGATATTAAAAGCGGTAGAAACAAAACGCACCGACACAACGACTCACACGACTCGAAACGAAACGCGCGCTCGCCTCAGGACTAGGAACGCGTACGCGATTTGAATACACACGGGCGCACGTTTTTAAAACCGATTTCATTCTATTCTCACTTTTCTAAAAACGGTAAAATAACGCGCAGTGACGCAACTGCTCACACGGCTCAAAACGAAATGCGCGCTCGCGTTACTTACTATTATTTTTATTATTTATTTTTTGGACTCTCCTTTTTTGAAAAAAAACGAGCACCAAACAGAATCGTTGCACGAGGGTGCCAGAGGCACCCGCGTTTAGAACAATATGCGAAGCAATAAAATTTGGGATTTTTCAATTAGTCGGACAAAATTAGGGTATGGCATCAGTTTGACACCAGTGGACCCTCTAGTAGTCGACCCCCTCCTCCTTCAGCTGAGCCAGAGCAGCTCAGGCAACAGATAGACGAGATGCGTGCTCAGCACCAGCAGGAGATACAGGAGATGCATGCTCAGCACCAGCAGGAGCAGCAGAAGCAGAGTCGGACTATGAAAGATATGCAGACAGACCTCTATAGGTTTGCACGTCAACAGGAGAAGCTATCGAAGTACTATAAGAGCTTGAAGCCAGATGCGTCTGAGGAGTCTGAGTCTGATGATGATGGCCCGTATTAGTATTATGTTGTTATTTGCTGGTTTGGAATATTATGTTATTGCTGCTTTGGACATGTTTAGAATTTGGATTGTTATTGCTGGTTTGAACTTGTTTAGGATTTCGATATTTGGTATTGCTGGTTAGTTTGGATGTTGATTTGGATATTTGGTACCAATTTTGACGGATTTATTTGAGTATTCTCGAAATTGTGCTGCATTTGATATATAGTTATTATAAAAAAAAATAGGTTTTCAAATTTTGGACACCTGCCATAAAATAAAGCAGTTTTTTTTTTATAAAAAAATTAAATTAGCGACAAATTTGCCCTCACTAAAATCTATCGCAAATATTTGGACACGTCGCCTTCAGAATTAACGACGAAAATTTCCCTCACTAAATTCCGTCGCTAATTAGTGACGGAATTTAGTGAGGGAAATTTCCGTCTCTAATTAGCGACGGAATTTAGCGACTAGCAACGGAATTTCCGTCGCTAAATACTAGCGAAGCCCTTTTTAGTGAGGGAATTTTTCCGTCGCTAATTCCCTCGCTAAGATACTTTAGCGATGGATTTTGGAGGTTTAGCGACGGAAATTTCCATCGTCTATCCTAGAAAACGCTCAACAATACTGCCAGTTTTATTAACATAACGCAGAGCAAGTGCCATCTGTTCTTTAGTTGATACGCCACGAGCTTCATCAAAAAGAATAGCAAAGAATTCATCTCCAATATCAGCAATAATAGCATGAGTAGTTTCTAATGCAGCAGCATGGCCAATATCTTTTTGGATTTTTGGAGCAGTTAATTGATGGTTTTCAGGAGAATTATCCAAAACAATGCTCTTTATCAAATCTTTGTGCATGGAAAGAAATTTAAGAAGCTCAAGGAAGTTACCTTGATTGGTAGAAGTCGTTGACTCATCATGACCACGAAAAGATAATCCTTGCTTTAAGAGCCAACAAACACAATCAATTGTTGCCTTTAAACGTGTTCGGCATATGTCACGAACTTTGCCAGAATGCCTAGACATCGCGGTGTCAATATGTTGATTTTGGTTCATCAAGTATTGCATTTCTTGAAAGCAATGTTATGAGCACTATTAGGAGGTCCAACATAAGATGCGATCTTATCTTTCTTGTTCCAACTATTGAATCCCTCAGTGACAAATGTATCACCACCCACTTGCTTTCCATAATCGGGCCTAAAGAGATAGCAACACAAACAATATGCAGCATCTTTTTCAATAATCTACTCTATCCAATTTCCAAATTCAGTGAACCATGCCGGAAAAAATCTTCTCTTTGCACCTCCAAGACTTCTTTGTGGAAAGTTGTGATTTTTAGGTTGACATGGCCCTTTTTGCAAATACGCTCTCCGTATCTTATCCGATGGCAACTCATCTAAATTAACTTCAACACGCGGCTCTTGTTGTTGTTGTTGTTGTTGTTGTTGTTGTTGTTGTTGTTGTTGTTGTTGTTGTTGTGTGAGCTTGATCCACATTCATCAATTGATGACCTTGGTCTCTTTACTAAAAATTTATCCATTTGATGACCTTGTTCAAACACACTATTAATACTAATTAGAATTACGCAAATACTAATTGGAGACTAATACTAATTAACGATATACCAACTACACTAATTACCAAAACAATTTCAATTAAACATGTTACCAATACTAATCAGAATTCAGAAAATAAGCAAGTAAACAATATACCAATTAAACTAATTACCAATTAGGGTTACCAATTTTCCCCAAATCAGAAATTAAACAATTAGGGTTTTCAATTTTCCCCAAATCAAAAATTAATTTCAGTCAAAGAATCAAACAACTAATTAAAGCTTCTCAAAGAATCAGAGAAAAAATCTAACCTGTGACTGTGAGAGAGAGGAAGAGTCGCACTGTGCGTGAGAGAGAGAAACTGAGAACCAGAGAACGAATGAGATTATCGTTCAGAGAGAGAGAACCAGTGAGAACGAAAAGAAGCCAGCTAGAGAGAGAACAGAGAACGAAAGGCCAGCTAGGTGTGTGTGTGTGTGAGAGAGAGAGAGAGAGAGAGAGAGAGAGAGAGAGAGAGAGAGAGCGCCAGAGAGAGAGAGAGAGAGCTGCACCTGAGAGACCGGAGCGTTGAAAGGGTATTGTGTTTTGGGTAAGTGAAATTTGGTCTTTGGTGCAAATGGGTGCAAACTTTGGGCTATTGGTGCAATTTAAAATATTCAGGTGAGTCAAAAAAATATTTCTATAGGGTGGTAAGCAGAATTTTTTTTACAGGGTTCAACTGAACCCCCTCAGCTCTATGTAGGTCCGCCTCTGGCTACAAGGATCCAAAGGGTCAACAATATTGAAATCAACATGGTCCCAGACACCTACACTTCTCCTACTGATGTTTTCAATACTGATTTCAATACTGACTATTTGATTGGTTAGTACATCAATACATATTCACGGTACTAATTGACATTGTATATATACATTATATTGAATATTCATATTTGTTATGTATACCTGCCCACAGACCTTATAGGTGTGCTGACTGGAATCGGAAAAGAAAGGGAGTATGAGAAAAATGGTTCAAAGACAAAGGTCGTGACAATAGAACTGGATAACAATGGGTGCCATTCCATATAATTTTTTATTCATTAATATTTATAGTGTCTTTTTCTAAAGAAAATTATGCGCAAATATCTCTCTTTGGATCATATGTCGATGAACTTAATGAATTTGTTTCTTCTGGAGAGGCTGCTAATGCTATTGTTGTTGTTCTGTTTGTCAAGTGTAAATATTTTAATGGTACGTGTTTTTATTGCATATTGTCTTTAGGCCACAGTATACCTAACTTATGTGCATAGTATATGTTTTGGTTAACATTGCTAATGTGTTATGTTAATATACAGGCAAACCATCCCTCCAAAATTTAATAAATACATCAAAGATTTTGTTTAGCCCGGCTGGAGAAACTGCAGACGCCTTAAGGAAGAGGTTATACACCATTTTATAATATAATTATATATTTATATATATGTTTGACATAATTATATACTTAATATTATCCGCCTACAATTTAATTTTTTTTAAATTCATACATATATATGAATAGGCCTGCTGAAAATCCCGAATCACCCAACTTGCTCTTAAATCAGCTGCAAGAATCACCCAATGTTCAAGTGGATGATGATTTTTTGAACCTCACTCAAATGGTTACTATGTGCATAGTACATATCATTTTAGATGATTCAATAAACATTGGTATTCAATATTCATTCATTATTTTTAAAAAAGTATATATATATATAATAAGACAATTACAATTGAATATTCCAGGAGACTGTTTTGTTATATGTTGCAATATAAACTGTGTTATTGGTGAGGAACTGGTGATACACTGCATGTCACTGTAACAAAAAGGTGTATCCAAATTCAAACATGTATTTTTGTGAAAAGTGCAATCGTCATGTTGTCAATGTTGTTCACAGGTAGCTTTTTGCACAACTAATTCATACAAATATGTTATGATCTTGAGTTGTCGATAGAATTTTAGATTTGTCTATCTAATTTATTTTTTTGATGAAATATATCTGCTTGATTTTTTGGGGGGATACCATACACTTGCTTATAAAGTTATTTATTGCAGTTAATATGTATTTTGTAGAAGAAAATTTTCCAAAACTAATGTTATACACAATTGCATCCCTTTCCAATGGGCAAATAAAAACGTGGATTTGAACTTTAGACTACTTTGTGCTTTAGCTAGGTTGTTAAAACTATATTTCCATACACCAGAATCTATTAGTAAACCTTTGACATGATTTTCTATCTCAATCATTTAGCTTTACTTTTAGAAACTCAAGTAAACTATTTGTGTTACTTTAATTATTTACCCATCATATTTTTGTTTTCAGACAAAAGTTTAATGGGTATTCGTCTTCAATTGTCTCAATAGATTTTATATCATTCATTAAGCCAAAATGCTAAAACTGATCTTTTAATTGTGGATTTTAAGGAAAAGTATACTCATATAAACTTCAAGACTGTGATAGAGTACGGAGCGCTGACAAAGCTTATCTATCTAATTTTTGGCTTGAATGTTGTAGTTGTGTGTCATATCCGTGAAATAGGACATTGGATCCCCTCCTTCCCCCATTCCTCTGCATCACAAAATATAAGGGTGAGAGGAGAAAGATAATTAAAAAATTATAAATAATGATGAGAGAGAGTGAAATTAAGAGAGAGATTGAGAGGATGGATAGAGATGTAGGGTAAATGGAAAGGAGAGAGGATCCAAACCCGTGAAATAGTATTGCGATTTTTATTAGACATCTTTTTTGTTGCCTTCATTAATGAAATTTTTGGATTGCTGGGAAGTTATTATCAGTTCTATAGAAGTTTAATAGAGTCCTTACATGCAAATAAAAATAACTTTACATTTCATACTTTATCATGATTACGTGAGTTTATGCTGATCTCTATATATTTAAAAGTAGTTTGTAAATATATCTATATATATATATATATATATATATATACATCAATAACATAATATTACTATTTAACTAACTAGTGGGGAATATTTTAATATAATTCTATATTAATATAATTTTAGTGGTTAAATATGTTTTTGGTCCAAAAACAATTTGAGAATTTTGTTTTTAGTTTGTATAAAATTTCACTCACTTTTAGTCCTCACATTTTCCTTCTTCAATATTTTTAGTCCCTCATGACATTTAATTAATAGCATTTAGAGCACTATTAAAAGCCCCAAAAAGCACTATTGATAGTCATGAGGGACTAAAAGCATTGACGGGGTAAAATGTAGGGTCTAAAAGACAGTAAATTTTTCATAAGGACTATAAATAAAATTTTCAAATTTTATAGGGACCAAAAACATATTTAACCCTAATTTTAAACATAAATTTATATTATTTCTATACAGTGTGTAGCACTACACGCGGTCGATCTACAAATTATTGAGTTTTTTTTCTCATTCCTACTCCTTATTAGGACTATTTATGTATATGCTTTTGAAGTGATATAATATTACTATTTAGGTGGATTTTAGGGTGAAGGATCAACTAGGTATCTCATCAGTGTACCAACAAATTGACTGTAGGATATATTATAAAATATGAAAGATTGAGATTTTGTATTGGTTGATACCATCTCAACCACTCATAGCATTTAGTATTATATCATAGGTCAATTTGAATGGTACGCCTAGGGGTGGCAATTTCTACCCGCAAGTGGGGATCCTCACCGGGATTGCCCCGTTTGGGACCCCGTGGGCGGGGAATTTTTCCCCATTGGGATGGGGGAGAAAATTCCCCCGCAGTCAATTCGGGGATGGGGACAGGGTCCAGATCCCCCGCATCGAATATATTACATAAATGTTTTTAGGCTAAATTATAGTTTTGGTCCCCCTATTTTCACAAATCCGGACATTTAGTCCCATTATTTTAAAACTCAGACATTTAGTCCCCTTATTTTAAAAAATTCGGAGATTTAGTCCAAATGAGGGTTTTTCAATTTTTTGACTGACGTGGCATTCATTAAATGACGTGGCAGCTGACACAGTTTGTGCCACGTCATTTAATACTCCAGATAGACCACCCATGTCATAATTTAAATAACTTAAAATCGGTACTCCATTTAATGCGAAGGAAAGCTAGAGCCAAGAAGAGAGTAAAAATACTTTTCTTTAACCTAACTGTTCGTTAAAAACCCTTAAACGAAAAACATGGACCTGGCCATTTCAGCTGAAGAAAAGGATAACCTGCAACGTACTAACAAGAAGGTCAAGACAAACAATGATAACGTTAACAAGGAGGCTATCAATACATCTGCTACTGATATGCAATCAGAGCAACAACCGGAACAACAAAAAATTTTCATTGAAGCGCTAATGGAAACAGAAGGTAATAATGACCTAGAAAATGAATGCTGGTCAGATCTCCTAGATGAGAATATGCCAGAGAACAAATGGTATAATAATGATGAAGAACAGAATCCTTTGAAGCAAACCCTAACTGCTGGGCCAACCATTACTGTTACTAGCGAGGAACTTGACACCTGGTGCAAACCGTGGCAAAATGCTCTGATAGTGAAAGTCCTTGGCAAAAGGGTGAACTTCAAAATGCTTGAGAGTAAACTAAGGCGATCATGGTTAAAGTATGAAACTATGAAGCTGACTGATTTAGCAGATGAGTTTTATTTGGTACAACTGTCTTCTATTGAGGATTACAGACACGCACTCTACGAAGGTCCTTGGAAGGTGGCTGATCATTACCTAATAGTCCAATGTTGGAGACCCTTCTTCTCCTTGAATGCCTCATTGACAAAGAAAGTGGCTGTATGGATCAGAATCCCAAAGCTCCCTGTGGAACTGTGTAATGAACAGCTTCTAAGACGCATTGGGAACTCTCTTGGAACAATGCTCAAAATTGATAAACTCACCTCTCTCCATTCTAGAGGTAAGTTTGCTCGCATTTGTGTTGAGTTGGATCTTGACAAACCTCTAGCATCACATATCTTCATCAAGATTGATAAGCTCACTGCTGACACGAAGATCTATTTGGAGTATGAAGGATTGCATTCCATTATTTTTTCGATGTGGAAGATACGGGCACAAGAAGGAACAATGTAGAGAATGCATGGATGTTGATTTAGACTCCAGTAAACCAACAGTTGAGACTCCTACGGAAGTCTCTCAGGATACAAATAAATCAGCTGAAGTCACTGTTGAGACTAGCACGACAGCAGCACCCACTGTGCAAATGGATATTAATAAGGAGGATTCCCCTAGCAATGATCGAGATATGGGGCCTTGGAACATACCTAAATATGTGGCTAGGAGAAAAAAGGTTGTGAAGGTGGAGGATAAAAACAAAGAGGCAAACTACAGACATAGAACTGATGGTCTAAGCAAAGGCAAAGGGGTAATAAATGTGGAATCACAGGTAGAGATTGTTGACACTGTGTTAAATAGTAGTAACCCTCAAAGTGCTAAACAGGGGATTTTGATTGACACTATTTCTCCTTCACCTGTCAAGGAGAACAAGATAAACCATAACAAAGTAAGGATCCCGTCAGGAGGTAAGAATCCTCAGTTCTCCCTAAAAGGCAAAGGTATAACACATGTTGTTAAAGAGATAGGCATTGGATCTAATATCCGCAAGGAAAGGCAAACCAAAGCTCCTAGTTCAAGTGCTGGTGACTTATCTAAAAAGGGAGGGCCTGGAGTTATCAGTGATAAGAAAAAAGAATATACTTCACCAACACTAATTTCTAAGGAGATTGTTTCCCTCACTGCTTCTCAAAGGAAACTTGCAGAAGAAGAAGCCGTCTTGGCTTATATGCGCTCTATGCACATGATCCATGGGGAGAACTTTCTAGATAAGTTTCAGAGTGAAGAATCCAAGAGGAACGCTTTAGGCATAGCTGATGACAATGACCTATACAGGGCTGATGTCATTAGAAACAAAGCAATTCTCATTGGCAAGGAGGCGAATGTTGAAGGAAATGGTTCTGGGACTGACCTAGATACTAAGTGTCCAATACAAGATGACCCTATGGACTCTATGTCCATTGATACCATGAAGGAAGTGGTTCCTTCAAACAATCAAGTTTCTTTATGAATGTAATCTGTTGGAATTGCCGTGGTACGGCAACAAAAGGCTTTGCGGGCCTTGTGAAAGATTTAAGAAGAGATACTGGTGCTTCTATGATCGCCTTGTTAGAAACTCATACTAGTGGAACTGTTGCTCAGAGAATTATCAAGAGACTCGATCTTGATAGTCAATTTATTCAAGAAGCCAGAGGTCACTCTGGAGGTATTTGGCTTCTTTGGGATTCAAATATTTGGAAGGTTAATGTCATTAAATCTTCTTTTCAGTTTATCCATACAGAGGTCAAATTCCAAGATTCTCACCCTTGGTTTATGACAATAGTCTATGGTAGCCCCCACTATGCTCCTAGGCAAGACATGTGGACTGATATTCAAGATATATACTGTAGTATTGTGGGCCCTTGGGTCCTATTGGGTGATTTTAATACCACTCTTCATGACTATGAGAGAGTGGGGCCCCCTTTAAACACTACACAACACATTGATCACAGGTTTCAGCAAACTTTGGCAAACTGTGAGTTGTTAGATATTGGCTTCCAAGGAGACATTTTCACTTGGGCTAGAGGGCTGACAAGGAAACGCCTAGATAGAGCTATTTGCAATTTGGAGTGGCGCCTTAGATTCAATACAGCTGAGATAATTCACGTACCAAAGTTAAAATCTGACCATGCTCCACTTCTTCTCAATCTCGAAAGAAGAAAATATGTTAATAGAAGAAGACGCCCATTTCGTTTTGAAGCAATCTGGATTACTCACCCTTCATTTTCTTCGATTATTAAAGATAGTTGGAGAGAAGGTCTCTCCAATCTACCAAGGCAGTTGAGGGAGATTCAGGGCACTCTTCAAGAATGGAATAAGTCCACCTTTGGTAATATTTTTGAAAGAAAGAAGAAACTTCTCAATGAGCTGAAAAACATTGATAGGAAGATTGCGAAAGGCTGGAGTAATAACCTGCTGGCCTTACAGAAATCCACTTGGAAAGCCTACGAGGAAGCTCTCGCACAAGAAGAGGTATTTTGGTACCAAAAATCTAGAGCTAAATGGATTGAGTTTGGAGATAGGAACACTCGCTACTTTCACGGGGTTACCACTATCCGTAGAAGAAGGAATGCTATTACTACTCTTCAAGACAGCAATGGCACTTGGATCTCTAATCCTAATGAACTTGAAAGAGTTGTCACTAATTATTTCAAAGACCTCTTTTCTTATAATGAGACTGTTACTACCTTTGAGCTTTCCGGACATTTCCTTCCTCTTGATGAAGACACTCTGTTTGACCTATCTAGGGACATCACTTCGGAGGAGATATATCGGACTGTGAAGAATATTGGTGCCTACAAGGCCCCTGGGCCGGATGGCTTTCAAGTTGTGTTTTTCCAAAGCCAATGGGAAACAGTTGGTGCCTCTTTCTGCCAAATGGTTGCTGAGATATGGGAAAACCCGTGGAAGATTAAAGACATCAACTCTACCTTCCTATCTCTCATCCCTAAAACCGAAGTGGCTACTAGTATGAAACTTTTTAGGCCCATAGGCCTTTGCAATGTATCCTATAAGACGGTCACTAAGCTCATTGCTAATAGAATCAGAGGGACCCTCCATAAGCTTATTGGGCCTGCTCAATGCTCCTTTGTGCCTCGTAGACATAGCCATGATAACATTATTATATCTCAAGAGATTTTCCACTCTATGAGATCCAAGTCAGGAAATAAAGGGTGGATGGCCATCAAAATTGACTTGGAGAAGGCCTATGATAGGCTTGATTGGGGGTTTGTGAAAGATACTCTCTATGATATTGGTTTCCCTGAAAAACTTATCCAACTGATATGGCATTGTATCTCTTCCCCCACTATGCAAGTTCTTTGGAATGGTGATGCTCTTGAAAGTTTCTCCCCGACTAGAGGTATTAGGCAAGGTGACCCTATCTCTCCATACCTTTTTGTAATGTGTATCGAACGTCTATTTCAATCCATTGAGGTAGCTGTTAATGTAACAGCCCAGGTCCAACGCCTTGGCCACCCCAGCACTGTTACATCACGGTCTTCTCTACCCCTCTTGTAGAATTTTTGCCTTCCGTGGGAATCGAACCTTGCACCTGAGGCATAAGTGAAAGTTAAACACACCTCCCACTACCAATTGAGCGCGCCTTTTTATTGTAACAGCCCAGGTCCAACGCATTGGCCACCCCAGTATTGTTACATCACGGTCTTCTCTACCCCTCTTGTAGAATTTTTGCCTTCCGTGGGAATCGAACCTTGCACCTGAGGCATAAGTGCAAGTTAAACACACCTCCCACTACCAATTGAGCGCGCCTTTTTATTGTAACAGCCCAGGTCCAACGCATTGGCCACCCCAGCACTGTTACATCACGGTCTTCTCTACCCCCCTTGTAGAATTTTTGCCTTCCGTGGGAATCGAACCTTGCACCTGAGGCATAAGTGCAAGTTAAACACACCTCCCACTACCAATTGAGCGCGCGCTCAATTGGTAGTGGGAGGTGTGTTTAACTTGCACTTATGCCTCAGGTGCAAGGTTCGATTCCCACGGAAGGCAAAAATTCTACAAGGGGGGTAGAGAAGACCGTGATGTAACAGTGCTGGGGTGGCCAATGCGTTGGACCTGGGCTGTTACAGTTAACTCCTCAAGATGGAAGCCGGTCCAACTTGCTAGAGGAGGGCCTCAAATATCCCATCTTGCCTTTGCTGATGATGTTATCCTTTTTGCTGAGGCAAATATGGAACAAGCTACTCTTATTCAGAATCTCCTCCACCGTTTCTGCAGCAGCTCTGGCCAACGGGTTAGTTAGGACAAAACTAGAGTGTTCTTCTCTAAGAATGTGGCTAGAACTCTAAGAGTAGATATTTGTAATGAGCTGGGTTTTCAAATGACCGATGACTTTGGAAAATACCTTGGTGTGCCTATATTCCATAAAAAGGTGGGTATAAATACTTTCAAATTTGTCATTGAGAAAGTTAACCAGCGCCTTAGTACTTGGAAGGCAAATACTCTCTCCTTTGCTGGAAGAGTCACCCTGGCAAAGTCTGTTGTCCAAGCTATGCCAACTCATGTCATGCAATCTTGTGTTCTCCCTAGAGGCATATGTGATGAAGTAGATAAACTTTGTAGATCATTCATATGGGGGGATACTGATAACCAAAGGAAGACTCATCTCCTAAATTGGGAAACGGTTTGTAAACCTAAAAAGGATGGAGGTCTGGGATTGAGATCCACTAGGCAAGCAAACTCTGCCTTTATGATGAAAGGCTTATGGGAACTGTGCTCTAACCAAGATTCTCTGTGGGGGGCTATTGTTAGGAACAAGTATAGGTGCGGTGCTTCAGGAATGCCTAAAATTGAGGACTCTAAGAAAAGGTCAAATTTTTGGAATGGTTTGAGCCACAATTGGAAGTCCTTCCATAAACTGTTGAACTGGCAAATGGGTAATGGCCTTTCTATTTTCTTCTGGAATGATAATTGGATTCCTGGATGTGATGTATTATCAAGTTATAGCATTACTCAGATTCCTAATTCGGATCTTACTAAGTCTATAAGCCACTATACCTTGTATAATGGTGGTTGGAATTTTAGCTTGTTTGAAGATCTCTTACCCACTTGGATTGTTCAAAAGATAGCTGAGATAACCCCCCCTTCTGTGTTAGACCAGGATGATGTTTTCTCCTGGAGCCCAAGTCCTGATGGTTGTTTTTCTACTCGATCAGCCTATAAAAGTCTTGGAAATTATCCCCCCCCCCCCATATTGATTCTAGCATTTTCAAGATAATTTGGAAGTGGAAAGGACCCGAAAGGATACGTACCTTCTTATGGAAGTTAGCTCATGGATCGATTCTCACAAATGCTGAACGAACCAGAAGGAAGATGACTGATTCTCCTACCTGCACGATCTACGGAGATGGGGCTGAATCCTTGCTGCATCTTTTTAGAGATTGTAGACGGAGTGTGGGAATCTGGAGTGGCCTCAACGTCATAAACCCAGGCTTTTTCTATAATTGTCAAGAGTGGAAGTCTTGGCTTTCTGGTAACTTATCCCCAGCTTGTTCCAATTCTAGTGCATCGAATTGGCCAACCTTTTTCGGAGCTAGCCTTGATCAGATTTGGAGAAACCGAAATGACCAAATCTTCTCAAACAAATCTCATTCTACCCAAACTTCCATCATCAAGATCCGAAACTTGGTGGAATGGATCTTTAAATGCAATGAGAGAGGATTGAGTCTCCAGCTTCCTTCCTTTCAACACAACATGCATGAGATAAGTACTTGGATCCCTCCCCCTGAAGGTATGGTAAAGCTGAATTGTGATGTTGCTGTTGGTCACGGTGGCACTCGAGCAGGTTGTGGTGGTATCCTTCGCAATCATAAGGGTGAATTTCTTCTGGGTTTCTCTCAAAGGTTGGATATTTTCTGTGTCCTTCAAGCAGAATTATGGGGTGCGTTTCATGGTTTATCTATTGTTTGGGAGCATGGATACCGAGAGATTATTATTGAACTTGACTCCGCGGAAGCAGTTAAACTCCTTCTGGAAGGTGATGATCGTAGCCACCCTCTCTTTCAACTTGTTGGTGGTATCCTTGCCATTGTTGAAGAAGACGCTACTGTGCAGTGGAAGAAGATTGGAAGACTCGCGAATTCTGTGGCTGATATGTTGGCTAAGGAAAGTTTTCAATTAACAGATAATTGTAACCTTTATGATTCTTTACCTGCTTTTCTTGTTGAGTCCTTTAATTCGGACCTTGCTGGCCTTGGGCTGGTTGTAATGTAATTGGTTTCTGTTTGGGCCTTTGGCCCTTTTGTTTACCAAAAAAAAAAAATTTAAAATAACTTAAATAATTTAAATAACTAAAATTAAACTAATTCTTTTTCTTCCAACCAAATCACTTCTTCTACAACAAGGAGGAAACCAGACAGATCTTTCACCAACTCCCCCTTCTTCTTCTTCTTAATTTCCCACCACCATCAAACTTCCACCACCATCATTCCATCACCCTATCAAAGATTAGACTTTCGGTGCCCCACATATACCTCATTTTTGGGTTTTATGCAACTCATCTCTCTTGAAATTTGAAACACCTCACCCCTCCTCCTTCCCCATCTCTCTCAAGTCTCAACCCACCCCACCATCTCCCTGCTCATCTCACACAAATCTCACACATAAGCTAATTTCTGATCTCCTCATCTCTCTCAAGTACCAACTTCACCTCCTAAGCTTGGCTATCCTCTTCGATCAGTACATGCAAGCCAGATCCACAACCCTCATCTCAACAGATCTGTAAATGCACATACAAATTCGATGCCCATAGAACCAGAAAACTGGAATGGATGGAAGCTGAGTGCTCAATCTATAATTTTTAGTAACTTTTTTTATTAATTTTTAATATTAATTTTTTCATATTTCAGAAGTTCTTCTCCAAAAATATCCTGTTTCTGTATTTTTTTTTTGTAATTTATAATCTACTTCCATGAAGTTTGTGTTTTTATTGGTGTTTCAAGACTCAGTTTTACTCCCACGCCTATTTTATTCATTCAGTTCTTCTTAATTCAACCAAGTCTTCTTAATTCACTGGTTATTTCAGTCGCTGGGTTTCATCTTCTTTGTTCGTCATTCTCGTTTATCTCGCTGGTTCTCGTTCTTCGTTCGTCGTTCTCCAAGATACCCAAGTTCACGCCTCTTCGTTTTCTTTTTCCACTGAAACCCATATTCTTCAAAGTTCAAACACACTATTCTTCAAACCCATCATAAGCAAGACAACCCCGTATTCTTTAAACAACCCCGTATTCTTCAGAGATTTTGGGGATTTCTTCGTTTCTCTGTTTTGTTCTTTGCGTCTCCTGATCTTCGTTTCTTCAATTGTCTAATTTTTAATTTTACATTTCTATTTTTGTTTTAAATGATTTTGGTAATAATAATAAGCTTATTTAATTATTTTAGCCTAAATAGTGATGTGGCAAGTACATGTGGCATCATTTAATGACGTGGACAAGCTGCATCAGCTGCCACATCATTTAATGAGTGCCACATCAGCTTTTTTTGTTTGGTAGAATTACAATTCAACAAAAAAAATTGAAAAACTCCTCTTTGGACTAAAATGTTTGAAATTTTTAAAATAGGGGGACTAAATGTCTGGATTTTAAAATACGGGGACCAATTATCCGGATTTGTGAAAATAGGGGGACCAAAACTATAATTTAGCCATGTTTTTATTATAGATATATACTGTATTCTAAGTAATAGATTTTTTAGTCTTTTAATATGTGTTTTTAAATAAAAAGATTAATAAAATATTTAATTGGGCTAATATTTAATTTTTATTCTTACCTTTATACATTTTAAATATTAAAATATCAAAATAAGACTAAATTTTATATTTTTTTATATTTAAAGTTAAACTTATGTTTTTTAGTCTTACTTTAATATATTTTTTCAGTTTAATTATATTTTAATTTTAATTTTTGGTACCTTTGAATAAATTCTTGGGGTCCCCGCGGGGACTGTGGGGATGGGGATGGGGGAGGAAACCTCCCCGAGGCGGGGAATGAGGATGGGAATAGGGGACAAAATGGGTGTCGGGGACGGGGAGCAGGGAAGTACTCCCCGACCCCGCCCGCCCCATTGTCATTCTTACGCCGGCCGGTGAGTGACTTCCATTATCCATCACCTTATAAAGCACCTACTATTTAACAATTTTTTTTGACAATCACCTACTCTTTAATTTGTAATGTATATTTATCAAATTTCATATTAATATAATTTTAACATAGAGTTTATATTTTTTTTGAGTCAAAAAACATAAATTTTATAGTTTTTTACTATATACCGTGCATAGCACGGGCCTACATATTAAATGAATTTTTTTATTACTTTTTCTCAATAGAATTTTCCAATGTAGTAAATTTTTTTAAAAATTGTGTGATAAAATCTTAACTCAAATTAATAGATTCACATGTGTACAAGAGTATTTTAGTACTTTAATATATTGTATTGTAAAGCTATCAATGTGTTTCAATTCAATTAACTGAACCATAACTCATTTTATGTTACAAATGTCATTTATGTTATAATATCTTACATTATCATATAATTCGATTTAATTATTTATCAACCATAACCAATTTTATTTTAGGTTACTAAAACTCACTTAACAGTTTTTAACTTGTAATTTCTTTGAATGATATATTACTCAATATAATTTTTCAACAAAACTTTTACCCGTGCATCGCACGGGTTTGGATACTAGTAAATATACATATACATATATATATATATATATATATATATATATATATATATATAATGAGATTATTTATAAAAATATACAAAATTGTTGGATGTTAAAAAAATTATCATTTGTTAACTTCTTATACATATATTAAAAGATAGATGAAACTTAAAAAAGAAATGGTATTATGCCTGAAATGGCTCATTCGATGTTGTACCTCGTTTCTAGTGTCTCATATATTTAACTACGCATATTTCGGGGTACCACCATCACTCGGCAACAGGCTACCTATACAATGGTAGTTTTGTCCATTTAGGATGAAATTTGGTGGACTGGCCCCATCATTATGAGTTGAAACAACTTTACCTCCGATTGAGGTGAAAGCAAACATGTTGTTATATTTTCTATTGTTGTCACGAATGTTTTTGCTTCTACGATCAATACCTCAAATAAGATTTAACAACAATGTGGGTGGTTCTTGAAGCAATGGGATCATTACACGTATACACGA
This sequence comes from Astragalus membranaceus, assembly GCA_039519185.1. NCBI lineage: Eukaryota > Viridiplantae > Streptophyta > Magnoliopsida > Fabales > Fabaceae > Astragalus > Astragalus membranaceus. Next base: position 156,362,075 of record CM076849.1, on the reverse strand, counting down.
ATATTTTGACCTAATACTAGGAGTAGTTTGTTTGTCAGGTGTACCGTATAATCGCATGAGATCATTACACGTATACACAAATATTTTGACCTAATACAAAAAGACTTACGTCGATTCTCATTATTGTCGTACAGTGTGGAGCGATTATCGAATGGTTGTTGTTGACCAATTGGGCCTGTAGTTCATGAAACTCAAAAAGGTCGGCTTTTATGCCTATATTAGTGGTATTGGGTGTATTGTCTCCTTAGCGGTATTTTGATCATCGATGTCGAAATCAAATCTCATAATCAGCATTCTGGCAGTTGGTGTTGCATGATCGTAATTGCGGCGTTCTCTAGTTAGTATGGATGCATCATCTGGCGCTATACTCTCTGTTGTATAAGTGGATCATTGGTTATTATAACAATAGATTAAAATTAGCTATGCTATAGCCAGTAGTTAAGATCCATTAAAATATATATAGTAAAACACATTCAACGGCGTGTTACATGGACCAGTGTTGGTTGTAATACATGATAGTATTTGTTGTTGTGTATTCTGCCCAAGAGTTGAACAGGTTGTCGACCCCTTGTTTGTCAGCGCTTCTATGGATGAATTGTTGCAACGTGTAACTGCACGAACAACATATACATGTATAAATATACATATTTTAATCTGGCTATTAATATGCTTGTCATTAAGGACCTCTGTGGACGAATTGCATGTTAAAGTTGCTAATGACGACAATTTTACGAAGTCGTCTCAATAACACATTTTAGTCATATTTATCAATATACATGTGCCTCGTTTACTGTATAAGTTAGACATAATGTGTGTAACGAAATTTAATTTTGTCAAAGGAAATGATGAATACCTACAGACATAGGTGTCGCTTCGGTCATATCAGGTTGGTCTAAAACATTGCCGGCATTGGGTTGAGCTAGGGCTGGACAAACGGTCGGTTTGTTCGGATTCGGGTTCGGAACTCCCAATCCAACCAAAATCGAAGTGAGTAATTTGTCATCCATCACCGACCGTTTGAGATCTCGGTTAGAGCAAGTAGCGGGTTTAGCGGGTAGTCGGATAATCGGGTGGATTGAGGCGGTTTTGGAACTCAGAAATCAACACTGAAACTCAGTAAAAGCCAAAAAAAATTCTTAGCGAATCAACTTCCAAAATCAACACAGAAACTCAGCCAAGAAAAGTCACACTGAATAGGATGACTAGAAACATTTTCATTGTAAAAAAAGTATTAAGATGCTTATTGAATCATTAAGTATGACTTGAAGAGAAAATGATAATTATTAACAGTAACAGTATGATTCCTAATTGAATCATATGACTACACAGTTCACATAATGCAAAATTTGCAAGCTGTAAGCATCATGGCTCAAGTGGCTTATCGTTTTCTTGCTTATAGAAGTTTTCATAAGCCTAAACTCGTGGCTTTGATTCTGGTTACTGGGCCTTAGCAAACTAGTAGCATATTCACTTACATATTTGAAGCGGTCGGGTTCGGCTTCATGCGGTTAACAAAAATTCAATCCACACCCGACCGCAGCTACCCACTTGCATTGGAACCACACATGTGACCCGCGAACCCGCAAAACCGTTTGTAACTGTTCTCACGGACTGGGCTCTCACGGATTGGGCGGGTGGCGGTCGGTTTTTTCCGTTTGTCCAGCCCTAGGTTGAGCTAGTGATGGAGTTATAAAATTTTGATGGGCTGAACCTGATGTAATGAATTAATTACAAATATAAGAACAACTACATGTATCCAAATCAGTTTCTATTAAAATTTGAATAACAATAAAATTCATTTCAGTTACTATTGTTTGCTAACTCAACATCTTTTTCCTTGAGAGTAGATTGATGAATTTTTTTTTATTTTCAGGTGTAAATGGTCCACTACTCCTAGTGTCTATCAAAAGTCTCTTAATGTTTGAACGGGATATGTTAACAAACGTGCATCCGCCCCATGATTTGTCACAGCTGGAAAAACGAAAATTAGAGACGGAAAAAATCCGTCACTAAACAAGGAAAATACAGACATAATAAAGCTATATTCAGACTTCAAACACTTCTATAATTTGAAATGTGCCCTGATAGATACAGTGAGATTTAGAGAGATTTAGAGAGAGAGAGAGAGAGAGAGAAAGAGAGAGAGAGAGAGATACAAGAATGAGGAATCAATCAATCATAGAAACACTCAAACCAAGCTCAGGAATCAACAAATATATAGAAACATAATAATTTTATTTTTATTCCATAAAATGTCAAATGCATATATAATTAAGCTATATTCACATAATTGGCTGTGCCATTTCCACCTCCAGCTCCGGGGCTGGGGCCACTGGCTCCGGGGCTGGGGCCACTGGCTCCGGGTGCACTGATGAAGACCAATATCGCCTGTTCTTTCTTGCCATCCTCCATATTGAGATATGCCTAGTAATTTTATTGCTTCTAATTATAGTAGGTGTAGTTAGAAACCTAGTCGAAATGGGCCAGTCGAATGGGCTAGTCGAAATTATGGGCCTGGGCCTGTTTCATTGTATATATATATACTGATGTCAGTAGCATGTAATTCAAAACTACTTTTATGAAATTCAGTGCAGCTTTTACCTAATATTATATTGCCCTACTTATTCCTCTTGTCCTTAGCGCCGCCACTTCCTTTTCTTCTCTCTTTTACGTGTTTTATCCCCAACAAACTGGTATCAAGAGCTTGTTAGATCCTTACAAAATCTATCAAGATTCATGGCAGCGCGAGACAACTCTGGTGGAGGTATTCCGGGGAACCTCCCAATCTTCGACGGAAAGGATTATGAACGCTGGTGTGCGCAGATGAAGGTGTTGTTTCGATATCAAGATGTTCTTGATGTCGTGAATGATGGTGTTCCACCCTTGGCAGCGAACGCCACTGAAGCGGTGAGGAACAACCACCATTCGCTGAGGAAGAAAGATGGAAAAGGGCTGTTTTTGATTCACCAATGCGTTGATTCCAACATCCTGAACCTGATCATCGACTGTGATTCAGCAAAGGCAGCTTGGGACATCCTAAAGAACTCGTATGGAGGAGCAGATAGGCTGAAGAAGATACGTCTACAGTCGCTCAGGAAGCAGTACGAGGGCTTGAAGATGATAGATGGAGAATCGATTGGAGATTTCATTACGAGGTTAGTAGCATTAACTAATCAAATGAAAGGTAATGGTGAAACTGTGACTGAAGTAAAGAAAGTCGAAAAGGTGCTCAGATCCTTAACCCTGGAATTCGACTACGTTGTTACTGCTATTGAAGAATCCAAGGACCTAGATACATTGAAGTTAGATGAACTTCAGGGTTCCTTAGAGGCGCATGAATTGAGAATAAGGCAGAGAAGTTCAGAGAAAGAAATTGAACAAGCCTTGTTTTCATACTCCTCTAAGAGAAATTGGAAGGCAGGCAACAAGGAGAAGGGTAGAGAAAAGGGATCAAGCAGTAAGAAGAAAGAACAAGGATCTTTCGACAAGAAGAAGGGAGACCTGTCGAAAGTTCAGTGTTATAACTGTCAGCAATTTGGGCATTATAGGAACAAGTGTAAAAACAAGAAAGTTCCTAGGGATAAAGATGCAGAAGCCAAGTTTGCTAATGATGATGACTCAGACTCTGACTCAGAGGAGTTAATGTTGATGGCTGTCGAAGATGAGATTCGACTCGATGTAGGAATTGCTGAAAGTAGCGAGCAAAATAGTGGGAACACTTGTATAAGTGGATTCACTTGTGATGCTCAAAATACTTGTGCGATGTGTGTGTGGCAGGGCAGTGGAAACACTGGTAATGCCTCCAACATTGCCAGCAATGATAATGAAGAATTGTCATTCATGACAGCTACTGACCCAGAATTACTGTTGTTGAAGGCTGATACAAACTCGACTGAAGAGAAGTCTGTCGAATGGTATCTCGACACAGGATGCTCAAATCACATGTGTTGTCACAAGGAGTGGTTTGTCGAACTGGAGCAGATAAGCAAGAAGATAAGGTTTGCAGATAACAGTAGAGTTACTGCTGAAGGAGTAGGTACCATAAAGTTCCTGTCGAAAGATGGTAAGTGGTGCTACATCCAAGGGGTATTTTATGTACCAGATATGAAGAGCAATCTGCTAAGTATTGGGCAGATGATCGAGAAGAAATTCACCGTCGAAATGGGTGATAACAGTCTCAGCCTGTTTGATTCGACCAAGAAGTTGATCCAGAAGGTGTTAATGCAGAGTAACAGAACCTTCAAGATCAAATTGCAAGTAGTCGAAGAACATTGCCTCAAGAGTACTGTCGAAGAGGAGCATTGGAAGTGGCACAGAAGATTTGGCCACCTCAACTTCAAGAGCTTGAGTCAACTACATGAAAAGAAGATGGTTCATGGGTTGCCTGCAGTAAAAGTACCTGTCGAAGTTTGCGAGAGTTGTTGCAAGTCGAAGCAACCAAGAAACTCGTTTAAATCAGAAGTACCTAGCAGAGCAGAGAAGAAGCTAGAGGTGATATTTTCTGATGTCTGTGGTCCTTTCGAAGTATGTTCCTTAGGAGGGAATAAGTACTTTGTCACCTTCATTGACGAATACACTAGAATGTCCTGGGTGTATTTGATCAAAAGGAAGAGTGAAGTACTAGAAATATTCAAGAAGTTTAAGGTAATGATTGAAAAGCAGAGTGAGTGTGAAATCAAAACCCTTAGAAGCGATGGAGGTGGTGAGTACAATTCTCATGGATTTGTCGAATTCTGTGAGAAAGAAGGAATTGTGCATGAAGTCACTGCACCTTACACGCCTCAGCATAATGGTACTGCTGAGAGGAAAAATAGGACCATCCTCAACATGGTAAGAAGTATGTTGAAGGAGAAGAAGCTACCTCATAGTTTATGGGGAGAACTTGTAGCCACAGCAGTGTACATTCTGAACAAATGTCCCACAAAGAGATTGACTGGAAAGACACCTGAAGAAGCTTGGCTAGGAAGAAAGCCAAGTGTCAAGCATCTCAGAATAATTGGCTCAGTATGCTATAGACATGTCCCTGAGCAACTAAGAAGCAAGCTGGATGATAGAGCACAACAGATGATCCTTGTTGGCTATCATTCAACAGGAGCATACAAACTGTATGATCCTGTGCAGAAGAAAATAGTGAAAAGCAGAGATGTCGTAGTAGATGAGTCGAAACATTGGAACTGGGAAGAAGGCCGTGAGAAAACTACAATGATGGACTTCGACGAAGTCTCTGATCGAGACAATCAGAATGAAGAGGTCGAAACTGAAGAGCCAGAAGAACCCATTGCTGTCGAACCTTTAAGGAGGTCGCAAAGGGAAAGGCAGAGATCATTAAGACTAGAAGGATTCGACACTTACCCAGATTCTGCTATTACAGCAGAGGGGGACCTGACACACTTTGCACTAATGGCAGAAGCAGAACCAGTGAGCCTGGAGCAAGCCCTTAGTCACAAGCAGTGGAAGGAAGCAATGGTTGACGAGTTGAAGTCAATCGAAAAGAATGATACTTGGAAGCTAGTCGAACTTCCAAAAGAAAAGAAAGCCATAGGGGTGAAGTGGGTCTTCAAGACCAAGGTCAAGCCAAATGGAGAAGTGGCCAAGTACAAGGCCAGGCTAGTAGCCAAAGGGTTTCTGCAGAAACCCGGTTTGGATTTCAATGAGGTCTTTGCCCCAGTAGCCAGGATCGAAACCATAAGATTGGTAGTAGCATTGGCAAGTCATAGAGGCTGGCCCTTGCATCAACTGGATGTAAAGTCAGCATTTCTGAATAGACCTTTGGAGGAGGAAGTCTATGTTTGTCAACCACCTGGTTTTGAGTCGAAGGGTAAAGAAGACAAAGTCTATAAGCTGGAGAAGGCCCTGTATGGGCTCAAGCAAGCTCCAAGAGCGTGGAACAAGAGAATTGATGGATTTCTCTTGGCTCAGAAGTTTATTAGATGCACTAATGAACATGGAGTGTATGTGAAGAAGAATTGAACCTCGACTCAGTTGTTGTTGTGCCTGTACGTAGATGATCTACTTGTAACTGGCAGCAATGAAGTCGAAGTCGAAGCCTTCAAGAAAGTGATGATGTCAGAATTTGAAATGAGTGATCTGGGACATCTATCATATTTCTTGGGGATGGAGTTTACCAAGACAAGTAAGGGTATACTCCTGCACCAGTTGAAGTATGCAGCTGATATTCTGAAAAGATTCGACATGAGCAACTGCAAGGAAGTTTCGACACCATCAGACACTAGCAGCAAGCTGTCGAACGACGACGAAGGGATTGAAGCAGATGCCACCTTGTTCAAACAGATTGTGGGCTTCCTGAGGTACTTGTGCAACACTCGACCTGACATTATGTTTAGTGTCGGAATGATCAGCAGATTCATGGAGAAGCCGAAAAGCTCTCATATGGCAGCTGCAAAAAGAGTACTAAGGTATGTAAAGGGAACACAAAGTTATGGTATTCTGTTCCCTAGCAAGAGTGTGTCGAAGAGTGGTAATGAAGTGTTTGGCTACACTGACTCCGACTGGAGTGGAGACAGGAGTGATCGAAAAAGCACAAGTGGGTATGTCTTTATGTATGGTTCGACACCCATCTCTTGGTGCTCGAAGAAGCAAAGTATTGTTGTGTTGTCCTCCTGTGAAGCAGAGTATGTAGCTGCTTCCTTTGCAGCATGTCAAGCATCATGGCTGAGCATGCTACTGGTCGAAATTGGAGTCGAAGCAATGAAATTGTTGATCGACAAGAAGTCTGCGATAGATCTCGCAAGGAACCCTGTCGCACATGGAAGGTCGAAGCATATAGAGACCAGATATCACTTCCTGCGTGATCAAGTAAACAATGAGAAGCTGAATCTAGAATATTGCTGTTCGGAACTTCAAGTAGCTGATGCAATGACCAAGCCATTACAAAAGGGAAGATTCGAAGAACTGAGAACAATGCTTGGAATGATGTCGCTCAGCAATGTGAATTAGGAGGGAATATTGAGATATGCCTAGTAATTCTATTGCTTGTAATTATAGTAGGTGTAGTTAGAAACCTAGTCGAAATGGGCCAGTCGAATGGGCTAGTCGAAATTATGGGCCTGGGCCTGTTTCATTGTATATATATATACTGATGTCAGTAGCATGTAATTCAAAACTACTTTTATGAAATTCAGTGCAGCTTTTACCTAATATTATATTGCCCTACTTATTCCTCTTGTCCTTAGCGCCGCCACTTCCTTTTCTTCTCTCTTTTACGTGTTTTATCCCCAACAATTGCGGCGTTCTCTAGTTAGTATGGATGCATCATCTGGCGCTATACTCTCTGTTGTATAAGTGGATCATTGGTTATTATAACAATAGATTAAAATTAGCTATGCTATAGCCAGTAGTTAAGATCCATTAAAATATATATAGTAAAACACATTCAACGGCGTGTTACATGGACCAGTGTTGGTTGTAACACATGATAGTATTTGTTGTTGTGTATTCTGCCCAAGAGTTGAACAGGTTGTCGACCCCTTGTTTGTCAGCGCTTCTATGGATGAATTGTTGCAACGTGTAACTGCACGAACAACATATACATGTATAAATATACATATTTTAATCTGGCTATTAATATGCTTGTCATTAAGGACCTCTGTGGACGAATTGCATGTTAAAGTTGCTAATGACGACAATTTTACGAAGTCGTCTCAATAACACATTTTAGTCATATTTATCAATATACATGTGCCTCGTTTACTGTATAAGTTAGACATAATGTGTGTAACGAAATTTATTTCTGTCAAAGGAAATGATGAATACCTACAGACATAGGTGTCGCTTCGGTCATATCAGGTTGGTCTAAAACATTGCCGACATTGGGTTGAGCTAGGGCTGGACAAACGGTCGGTTTGTTCGGATTCGGGTTCGGAACTCCCAATCCAACCAAAACCGAAGTGAGTAATTTGTCATCCATCACCGACCGTTTGAGATCTCGGTTAGAGCAAGTAGCGGGTTTAGCGGGTAGTCGGATAATCGGGTGGATTGAGGCGGTTTTGGAACTCAAATCAACACTGAAACTCAGTAAAAGCCAAAAAAAATTCTTAGCGAATCAACTTCCAAAATCAACACAGAAACTCAGCCAAGAAAAGTCACACTGAATAGGATGACTAGAAACATTTTCATTGTAAAAAAAGTATTAAGATGCTTATTGAATCATTAAGTATGACTTGAAGAGAAACTGATAATTATTAACAGTAACAGTATGATTCCTAATTGAATCATATGACTACACAGTTCACATAATGCAAAATTTGCAAGCTGTAAGCATCATGGCTCAAGTGGCTTATCGTTTTCTTGCTTATAGAAGTTTTCATAAGCCTGAACTCGTGGCTTTGATTCTGGTTACTGGGCCTTAGCAAACTAGTAGCATATTCACTTACATATTTGAAGCGGTCGGGTTCGGCTTCATGCGGTTAACAAAAATTCAATCCACACCCGACCGCAGCTACCCACTTGCATTGGAACCACACATGTGACCCGCGAACCCGCAAAACCGTTTGTAACTGTTCTCACGGACTGGGCTCTCACGGATTGGGCGGGTGGCGGTCGGTTTTTTCCGTTTGTCCATCCCTAGGTTGAGCTAGTGATGGAGTTATAAAATTTTGATGGGCTGAACCTGATGTAATGAATTAAATTACAAATATAAGAACAACTACATGTATCCAAATCAGTTTCTATTAAAATTTGAATAACAATAAAATTCATTTCAGTTACCATTGTTTCCTAACTCAACATCTTTTTCCTTGAGAGTAGATTGATGAATTTTTTTTTATTTTCAGGTGTAAATGGTCCACTACTCCTAGTGTCTATCAAAAGTCTCTTGATGTTTGAACGGGATATGTTAACAAACGTGCATCCGCCCCATGATTTGTCACAGCTGGAAAAACGAAAATTAGAGACGGAAAAAATCCGTCACTAAACAAGGAAAATACAGACAACCGTAACCCACCATCCAATCATTGCAAAAAAATATTAAAAAAAACATAACGTGTCTAATTCAGATACAAAAATAAAATAAAAAATCAAAATAAGCAAACCACCAGATCGAGAGTTGCATGCTATTGAAACTTTTTACAAGTAAAAAATGACCCAGACGACTCTTCTCTCTAGATGGAGATCAAAGCCAGCAAACTTGAAAGAGATCAACGCCAGCAAACTTGAAGGAGATCAAAGCCAGCAAACTTGAAATCTTGGTGTTGCGTCACCAACAAAACATATGGGTCACTCGAAAGAAGCGACTGGACTGGCTCCTACCGTTACCGTTGTTGTTGCCACTGTTGCCGATGGCGCTGTCGGCGTCGCCATCACTGTTACCGTTGTCGCCGAGCTATAGCCGTTATCTTCGCTAACAACTAACAAGTAACAACACTCTTTTCTTTTTCAGAAAATGAAATAGCTTTAGGGAGAAGAGGTAGTTTGAGATCTAAAGAGACATACACGAGATTTGAAGGACGATATAAGGGATGATGCGGCAAGAGAGGGAAGACGAGATTAGGAGGAGGCGATCGGCGACGGGGAAGAGACGGTGGGGAGGCGAGGTGAAGGTTGTCAGTGTTGGGAGAGTTTTTTTGCGCAGAAGAAAAGAAATGGGTTAACAGAGAGAATGGAAAGAAAAATAGTTTGAGAGAAATGAAAGGTGAAATGAAATGGGGGTTTGAGATTTAGTTTTTTTTTGTTGATAATATATAAGGGATGGTGACTGGTGAGTCACGGTTTGGGAATGATGAGAGAGTGTGTGGTTAGGAGAAAGAGTGGGTTTGGGAAAAATCAATAATCAATAATTTTTGTGTGAAATGAAATGGGGCGAGGTTCGAGAGAGGGAAGCAAATTGGAGAGTGCTGAGTAAGTTTTTAGGTCAGGGACGGATTATTCATTCATCGTTATTAGTGAGGGATGTTTTTTCATCTCTAAATCCGTCTCTAAACTCCTTTTTGATATTTTGTGACGAATTTAGAGAGAGAATCTTATGAGAGGGATATTTTTCTTCTCTAAATTCGTCACAAAAGTTAATTAGTGATGACTACATATTTTCGTAGCTAAATCCCTCACTAATAGTGAGGGAATTAGTGAGGGATACTTATCCACAATCAACTTTTCTAGTAGTGTGTCCTCCTTGAAGTGTCATGTAAGTATTTTGGTCATTGCTAACTACCCTTTGGTTATTATAAATAAGTAAACAATAAGATCATAACTTTTAGTGAATTTCCCAAAAGGAATATAAATTCACATCGTATTGTAGGAATTGTACGGAAGTGTGGATATGCCATACGCCAAGATAACAAACAAATAGCGTAACTTCACTAAACGAAAAGTTGGATCTTTTGATTAAACTATCTTATTTACAAAATTATTGTGTTTTTGTGAGCTTGAACTACATGACTAAAAAAATTTATAACTAAATGAGTATTAGCTGGGTGTATATTGATGACTAAATATTCTTACAAATGTAATTTAATCCTCACACTATAAAAATATATTGTCACAATCATAAATATAATAGTAACTTTAAACGTACCTTCTGACTTATTGGTCAGCTTTGTAGGATCAGGCACAGTTGTTTTCTTTGGCCTGCCACGTTGTCTTGGGACGTTTGCTAGTCAAAACGCGCACAAAATTTAAATAAGATTTGTTAGTGAAACCTATTGGCTAAATAAATGATAAACTATGGTACAATACTTTAAAACTACCGTTGTGAATTTCAGCTAGAGGACGCGAGATTGTGTATCAGCAGTTAGAGATCCTGGTTGATTAATTAAAATAAAAGAGTAGTATTACTAATAGAATTAACCTGCTTTCATATGGTAGAAATCGTTACTATTATATGATAAGGTTTACCTGAAGTTCTGTCTGAATCTAATTTCATAACACTATCATTGGAAGAGTGACCGTGACTGTTTGTACCTGGACCAATTTGTTCAACACCTCTCCTGATAATGTGAAATTTAAACAATGAAATGAATAAAATTGGGATGTATATAATAGAGTTGAACTAACTCAAATCATGTTGCAGGATAACTTGCCGCTTGCTTCTATGGTGTGTGTTTTGTTGAGTTGCTCCGGATGCGGACGGATCGTCGTTCTCCGTCGTGAATTGCAATTATCCTTAGTCATTCTTTGTATAGAATTGGTACATATTACTTTGATTTTGTTATTATGTACACCATGTGCCTCAGCTGTTTAGTAATCAATCTGTAGGAATATCAAACTTCATGCCTGATTCTTTTGTCTCATTTCTAATTGGGAGCGCTCACTCTCACCCTTGGTTTGCTATATTCTCAAAATGGAAGTTTCAAATATATTATAAACTGGTACGTGTGTCTAGTATATTTTTTTTGACTTGGATAATCATTCTTGCTGTTTATGAAACATGATATATGCCCTGGTGTATACAATTAAAACAAATTCTAACAAATACTAACCTAGGACCACAACAATGATAAAGTGTAGCGCAGGATCAATACTTTGATTCAAAATTCAATAGGCCAGCATAGGCCAAATCCACCAAATAGCATAAATACTCAATGTATCATTTAGAAACATTGAAAACACCATAAACAAAAACTCAATGTCAAGTGAAAGACTCGGAAAACTCAAAAGCGATTGTCATTAACAAAATCATAGGAAATTTGAATGATCAAAACTGAACGGGAAAAAGGAAATTATTGGAGTCGGTCTATTTCTCAATCTTGACAGACTTAAGGGGAATGCTTCCGGACGACAATCCTTTGTCAATGGGAATCTTTCTCTTCATTGGGGGTGTATTATCGCTGTCTTTGGTAATGTCAACCAACTCCTTCCCTATTCCGATGGTGTTTGAATCACCAGAGGATTGTTCAAACTTTCTGAACTGAGGTGCTCAACCTGAAGCGGGTACAAGTAGTCGATTCCGGAGTCCAACTGTGTGAGTTGATGGGGTGAGCGATATCTGGTCACTCGCAGAGTTCTGCCCGCGTTGTACCTGCAATGACACTCCGACGCCCAAGTCAGTGGAGTACGAGTTTAAGCAGAGTAACAGTATGGGTTGAGATTATGTCTACCTGTTTAGTGAGAGCAATCACTCTTTATATAGTACAAGAGGGGCAGTGCTGGCCATTGAATCAGTATGGTCGATCTGGACCGTTTGATCAAGCGAGCCTCCACGAGGGTAGATCTGAACCGTTGATCTCAGCGGATTCGGGTCATGATTCCTCCATCTTGATAATGGGCCGGTCTTTGGCCTGCCCCGGATTGGTTGGCGCTCAAGGTCCAGTCCAGAACAGTTGCCCCCCAAAACGAAGTCGTCTGTGGGACGAGTTCAGGCTTGAGAACGATTGCCCCCAGTGCTGTGGCCTATTTTCTGGGCGGTCTCCTGTGTTGAGGTAACTCGCTTGTACTTTCTATGCTGGAATCAAGTCGGAGTCGTTCATGTGATGACGTGGCAGTCAAGCTTTGATGGATATGACGTTTTGCTTTTGATGTGATGGACAAAACGTTTCGCGTATTCCAAAGGGGGTGTAATGATGTTGGCTCAATTTCCAAGAAACGCAATTAATGCTGAAGAAAGAGGGTCGTGTCGCTTCGATTCTTTCTGGCTGGTCCACTTATATATAAGGCTCTCATTCCTTCATTTCGTGCTTTACCTTTGCATCAGATGCTCTGAGAACGACTTGCATTTGCTCTAAGAACGACTTGTATTTTCCAGCGAGCGACCACTACTTCGGGGTTATTCTGGCGAGGTGCTGCCCGGTGAGCGACTTAATACTCCGGCGTGATTATACTCAGGACCGTCTCGTCCTCGTGATTGCTGGGGCGACCAATCTATCTCCCACTCCAGGTAATCAGCTCTTCACTATTCATTAGTTTAATTATTATCTTTACTTTATGGGAGGAGGGGGTGTCAGACCCGTGGTCAACCTTGTCGCCCTCTTCTGCAAATTCTAGACGGCCCTGACTCCCTTGCCCCCTCCTTACAGGATAACTTTATTTTGGTACGGATATCGTGATCGTCCATTCGAGAGTGGAGTTATGAGTGATTCTCTTGATTCTCAATCTGAAGACCGTCCGGCTATGTCCTCTACAGACCTGTCTAGCTCGAGTACATCTTCCGAGAGTACTCTTTCTATCGATACTTCTATTCATCCTTCCCTCATGAGGGCGTCTGACTCCGCCACTTCCGCCGAGCGGTCGCCCTCGCGATTAACGGAATACAACATTGAGCCTTCTGGCGACGAGGCCGTCCATTCTGGGCGGGGAAACGACCAAGTTGACGAAGTTGAGGAACCAGACTGGTGCGGCATGGTTGGTGAAGATCGCTCTTGGGTTTCGCTGGCTGTGATTGACAAAGTGCCTTCGATACTCTGTCCTGGGGATGAATTGCTGCAGTACTATGCAGAAATGATAAGCGACCCGGGTCAGATATGGGCGATCGAAGGGCCTTCCGCGGACGAGCATGTAGCTGTTGTTCCGTCGTCCTTAAAATTTATCTTGTATTCAAACTTCCTACGAGACATGAGGGTTCGTCCACCATTTACCCCTTTTCAACGCTCTGTTCTTCGCTATCTTGGGGTCGCCCCGTCCCAGTTGCATCCAAATACCTGGGCGTTCATCAATGTGTTTGAGCAACTCATGGGCGTGATGGGGCGTGATTACTCTCGCTCACTTTTCTTTAAGATCTTCGAGATGAGAAGGCAGCCCGAACCTGGGAGCAACAGGAATCGGTGGGAGCATCTAAGCATCAAAGGTCACCAAGACTTCAAAATCTTCATGCTCTGCTCCGACTCCTTAAAGCCCTGGAAGCATTCTTTTATGTGGGTCGTGCCTGTTTGTGAAAATGCTCGTAAAACGGTTGGGTCTCTTGATGCCCGGGGTCGAGGAACCGGTCATAAATTCCCTATTGCATGGACGTACGCGCAATATCGCCGTACCCCAATTACTTACAAGACCAGATGTCGACTTGGTGAGGACGATCTGGAAACCCTAAGATTGCTTGAGAACATGGCCTCCTGGATGGACAAGGAATTGATTAAGTGCTACCAGTTGACTCGGGCTCGGGGTGAAGAGGAATTCAAAGTCGTTCTTGGTGCGAGTCGTTCTCATTTTTTTTTTGTTTTTACCTTTGCGTTCTTGGCGGGGATGAATTCGAATTGTTTCTGACAGTTCTTCTTTTTTCTTGTAGGTGAAATGGCAGGTATGGGATATGAGGAACTTATGAGGAAAGCCAGGAGGGGAAAGAAACCCCCAACCGCCCCTCCAACGACTGTTGACGTTCCTTCTCCGGGCAACGGGGAAACGGCCACAGATGCAGATCGAGGAGGTGACACGCTTTCCTCCATGCCTAGCTCTGGGAAGAAGAGGGATCGCCATCAGCATGCTGCTGGGACCAGTGGAAAGGACGCTGAGATCGACCCCCGCACAAGAAGACCAATGGGCGAAGGAGGTTCAGAGGAGGTCGACCTCTAACTTAGACTTGGACGAGATCTCTGAGGCGGATTTCGACCGCTTTCGTCAAGACCCTCTCCTCTTCATGGCTGAGGTGGCCAAGGCTGGTTCACGCCTGATCGCAAAACTCAAACAAGGAGAAGCGGATCGGACCGCAGGTAAACGTCTTCTTGCTCAAAATTTGTGGTTGGAGGGTGATAATTTAGATAAAACCGACAAGCTAAATCGTGCTTATGACTATATCTCAGAGTTACGGGGGGAGTTGGAATCCCTGAAGAAAAAGTATCAAGAATCTGAGGCCGCTCTCAAGCCTATTGTTGATGCTCTTACGGAGATGAAAAAGTCGCTCTCCACCATGACCAAAGAGCGGGACGAGGCCCTAGCCGCCCAAGTTAAAGCAGAGCGGAAGGTGCAGTCGGAGACAACCAAGGTTGACGAGTTGTCGAACCAGGTCAAGGAGCTGGGGAATGAAGTAGCCGGCCTGAAGAAGAACATTAATGTTCTAGAGAAAGAGCGGGATGAGTCTTTGGAGGAATTTGACCGGGTGGTTGAGTCTACACTGGCCATCTGCAAAGAGCGATTTGATGAAGCTTTGCCCCAAGTGCAGTACGTCTATCCTGACCTCGAGATCAACCCCAATATAATCAATAATGCCCACTCCCTCAAGGATGGTCGCATTGTATATCCCACGGATAGGGACGAGCAGGGGAAGATCATAAGGGAGGAGTCTGCGGTGTATGAACGACCCTTGTAATTTTGTAATCTTGGTTTACTTTTTTTGTATTTGGGCGACCTCGAGGTCGTTCTTTTTGTTGTAATAAGTACTTCTATTTGATCCCCGTTTGCCTTTATCTTTATTTTATCATCGATTTATGATCGTTCTTTTGTTTCTCTTTAAATCGTGTTATTCGTGAGGGCGAGTAGTCGCCCTTGGGTGGTTTTATCGGATTTCTATCCGGGTTCAACCCGCCCTTAGGGGTGCGGCTATCCATCGAGGACACTCGGTGTCATCCACGGGCAGTTTACCAGACTTCTATCCGGTTTGAACTTGGCCCCTGGAGGTGCGACCATCTTTTAGGCCGCTTCGCTTGTAGCTCGGTTCGACCAAGTACATTACTACGAATGGGCAATTTACCAAACTCGGTTTAGTTTTATCTTGCCACGTAAGTCGCTGTTGTAGCCGGCCCGAATCGATTTAGGTTTTATCGAACCTAGGGCGGGAAAAATATACTTTAACATAAAATAGAGAAATGCCTCGTTTTATTTATGACCATGATTAAGATCGTTTTGGCCGGTTTACGTGATTCATTTCTCAATGTGACATTCTTTCATTGCTTCCAATTAAAGGAAGTATCTTCTCAAGTTCATCGCGTTCCAAGTTCTAGGAATAGGCCCTCCATTCATCGTTTCAAGTTGGTTGGCTCCCTTCCCCGTCTTCGAGACGACCCTATAAGGGCCCTCCCAATTGGGGGCGAGCTTCCCTTGAGAAGCATTCTTTTGACCGATGCTGGCTCTTCGGAGGACGAGCTGTCCTAGTGCAAAATCTCTTGGGACGACCTTGGCATTGTGCCTCGTGGCCATCGCTTGCTTGATCAGCGCTTCTCTCACTACAAGAATAATCAGTTTTACCGGCCAGGACTTTCCGGCGGATTTTTATCCGCCGTAAACTTTTCGGCGGATTGTAGGGCTAACCGGTGGATTGTATCCGCCGCAAACTTACCGGCGGAAATAGGGACTTTCCAGCAGATTTATCCACCGCAAACATTTCCGGCGGATTTTCGAGGTATTTCCGGCGGATCTGGTTTACGAATTTTTTTTTTTGAAAAAAAGATCAAAATCCGCCGGAAATGCCTCGAAATCCGCCGGAAACACTTGCGGTGGATAAATCCGCCGAAAAGTCCCTAGATTCCGCCGGTATGTTTGCGGCGGATAAAAATCCGTCGGAAAATCCTGAAAGCACCAATTTTGAATTTCAAAAATCCGCCGGAAACACCCTAAATCCGCCGGAAATTACATTTCTGGCGGATTCGCCTTTTGACCGTTGATTTTTGTTTCCTCTATATAAACCACTGCTCCGCTTTTTCGTCTTCACACCTCTACCGATACTCTCATTCTCTTCAAAGAAACAGAGACATACGCCACTCTCTTGAGCATTGTCGGCAGCGGCTCCAAGAGAGTGGCGTATGTCTCCATTTCTTTGTAAAGAAACTTCCACCTTGTCATTAACATCCCCTTCATCTTTTTCGTTAAAAGTAACATTGTCATGAACCTCCCCTACGAATATCCCTCCTGTTAAGTTAGGGGATGATGCCGAGCGTTTGATGAGTGTAGACATTTACACACATCAAACGTTCTGTATCATCCTCCAACTTATCAACAGGTCCTTGGAGTTCCTCAAACTATCTTTTTAGAGAAAGGTAATCAAAATTGGAGCGGACATTGAACCGGAATAGGTAGCGGTTCAGGGGTTCTTGGGTTCAACCGGTTGAATCGGGGGTTCAACCGGAATTAATTAAATATATTATTTAATATTTTTATTAAATATATAAAAGAAATAAAATAATAAAAAACCATAATACTCATAATAATACAACAACATATCCGGTATAAATAAATGTTATACTAATGAATAATGAATAGTGATTAGCGTCGAAACTAATTAACGGTCAAGATCTTGCCGACACTATATTAACAGTCAAGATCTTGCCGACACTAAATAGTGAATAGTGCAACGTGATTATTGAATAGTCAATGGTGATTAGTGTCGACACTAATTAACGGTCAAGATCTTGCTGACACTAAATTAACGGTCAAGATCTTGCCGACACTAAATAGTGAAGAGTGCAGCGTGATTGTTGAATAATGAATAGTGATTAGCGTCGACACCAATTAATGGTCAAGATGTTCCCGACACTAAATTAACGGTCAAGATCCTGCCGACACAAAGTAGTGAATAGTGCAACATGATTATTGAATAGTCAATAGTTATTAGTGTCGACACTAATTAACGGTCAGTATCTTGCCGACACTAAATTAATGGCCAAGATCTTGCAGACACTAAATAGTGAATAGTGCAGCGTGATTATTGAATAGTCAATAGTGATTAGTGTCGACACTCATTAACGGTCAAGATCTTGCCGACACTAATTAAATAGCGAATATTGAATTTGGTTATTTCCGACGGATATATGGGTATTTCCGGCGGATATTTAGGCATTTCCGGCGGATATTTGGGTGTTTCCGGCGGATTTGCGTTTATGAATTTTTTTTTTAAAAAAAAAAATCAAAATCCACCAGAAATTCCTCGAAATCCGCCGGAAACACTTGCGGTGGATAAATCCGCCGGAAAGTCCCTAAATTCCGCAGGTATGTTTGCGGCGGATAAAAATCCGCCGGAAAATCCTGAAACCGCCAATTTGGAATTTCAAAAATCCGCCGGAAACACCCTGTATCCGCCGGAAATGACATTTCAGGCGGATTCGCGTTTTGACCGTTGGTTTTCGTTTCTCTATATAAATCTCTTCTCCACTTCTTCTTCTTCTTCACACCTCTACCAATCTATCTTCACTCTACTAAATCTCTTTCTCTCAACCAATCCATTCTCCACTTCTCTCTACTAATCTCTTCCTCTCGTTGACAAATTTCTTCGATATAAGGTATGTTTGTAACATTAGTTAATATTTTTAGTTTTTGAATTATTTTATAATATGAGTTTGTTACTAATTGTGGTGTTGTTTGTTTAGGTATTGTTTGGGTTCCTCCTCTTTCCTCTTTGTTTGAGTTCGGGATAAGTTTCAAGTCAGAGTCCTATCTTCACTATGGTTAGTTATCAAAGTAATTAATATTAATATATCAATAAATATATATATATATATATATATATATATATATATATGGATTTTTTGTTTTTAGTGTCTACAAAAATTTTACCAACTTGTGTTCACCGTAAAATTTGTATTTTTTCTTTTAGTCGTTGGTGATTTTTAATAACGCTTATTAGCACCACCATCGAAATTTGTTCGTCCCAAAAAATTATATAATAATGTTCTTTTACTGTTTTGGTACAAAATTAAAATTAATAAAATATTAATTACTTCACTATTTATAGTAAAATTTTGTTACAAATTTTGTTTGCAATAATAATACAAAATAATTTATATTGAAAAAACTTATTTATTAAGTTCACTTATAAAGTAATTAATATATCAATATATATGAAAATATAAAGTAATTGATAGTTTATTTGATAGTCATTTACGTTGTAGTGTAGTACATAGATCTTGAAATTATACAACTGTTAGATGTTTATCAGGGAATGATATCTGACGCTGTTGGAGTATATTTGGATTTTAAAGAACCGGAATATGATGCTGAAGAAGTTCCAAATGAGGAAGCTCAAAGGTTTTACATGTATTTGAGTGAGAAAAATAAACCATTATTTGAAGGATCTAAAGACTCAAAATTATCAATGTGTGTTCGGTTGTTGGGTCTTAAGTCTCAATTTAATGTTGCTGAGTTGTGCATGGAATATATGACCAAAATGATGTTGGATGCAACCCCCATTAAAGGGCTTTTGCCGCAAAGTTATTATGAAGCAAAAAGACAGGTATCGAAGCTTGGCTTAAAATCTAAAAGAATTGATTGTTGTGTGTCTGGTTGCACGCTCTATTATAACAATGAGTTTGGCATAAATGATGGAGAGTTGTCGGAATGCAAGTTATGTGGAGAGCCACGCTATCGTGTCAGTAGGAATGGGAATAGCAGAGGCAAACCGGTTCCACGAAAAGCAATGTTCTATCTGTCGCTTATACCAAGGCTACAGAGGATGTTTACTTCAATGGATACCGCGGGTAAAATGACGTGGCACCATCAAAATAGAAATGATAATTCTGGTAAATTACGTCACCCATCTGATGGTGAAGCTTGGAAGCATTTTGATCGTGTTCATCCAGATTTTGCCAGTGATCCACGCAATGTTCGGCTTGGTTTATGCTCTGATGGTTTCACACCATATATTCAAGCCTCGGCAACACTGTATTCATGTTGACCAGTTATTGTTACCCCTTACAACCTTCCTCCAGAAATGTGTATGTCTAAACCATACATGTTTTTAAATTCTATTATTCCCGGGCCAAGTAATCCAACAGCTGGTATTGACATATATTTGCAACCTTTGATTGATGACCTAAAAAGGTTGTAGAATGGTGTTTTAACTTATGATGCAGCACGCAAACAAAATTTTGTGATGAGGGCAGCTTTGATGTGGACCATTAATGACTTCCCTGCCTTTGGAATATTGTCTGGATGGGGGACACATGGTAAGATGGTGTGTCCGATTTGCATGGTTGACACAAAGGCTTTTAGTCTTAAATACGGAGGAAAAATTTCATGGTTTGACTCGCACCGTAGGTTCTTACATATTGATCACCCATTTAGAAAGCAGAAATATGCGTTCATCAAGGGAAATGTTGAAACAGCTGGACCTCCTCGTAAGTTGACACCAGAGGAAGTTTGGAATAGTGTTAGGGATATCCCTCCCGTGGAAGTCGTAGCAGGTGTTGTTTCTCGTCCAGATGGCTATGGACAATGGCACAATTGGACAAAAAAAGTATTTTTTGAGAACTTCCCTATTGGAAAGATAATCTATTGGGACACAATCTCAATATCATGAATATAGAGAAGAATTTTTTTGACAACATATTTAACACTCATGAACTTGAAAGGCAAAACGAAAGACAATGAGAAAGCTAGGAAGGATATAGATCATTACTGTAGAGGAAAGGGTTTGTTGTTGGTTAAGCAAGATACTAGCTAGGACTCTGAAACCCAAATCCAATTATACTTTATCTACCGAACAAGCGAAAGCAGTTTATCAGTGGATAAAAGAGTTGAAAATGCCACACGGTTATTCTTCCAATTTATCTAGATGTGCGGATGTGGATAATGGGAGGTTGCATGGGATGAAGAGTCATGATTGTCATGTATTCATAGAGTGCTTACTTCCTATCGCTTTTAGTTCGTTGCCAACACACGTTTTGAACCCGCTCATTGAAACAAAACCAAGAGGTCGCATTGAGACAAATGATGACACAGTGGAAGATGTGCCATATCAAATGGAAGAGATGTTTAATGTAAATGAAGTGATTGAAGTTGAACCCATTAAAGATTGAGTAATATGCAGGTAAAATGACGTGGCACCATCAAAATAGAAATGATAATTCTGGTGAATTACGTCACCCATCTGATGGTGAAGCTTGGAAGCATTTTGATCGTGTTCATCCAGATTTTGCCAGTGATTCACGCAATGTTCGGCTTGGTTTATGCTCTGATGGTTTCACACCATATATTCAAGCCTCGGCAACACTGTATTCATGTTGGCCAGTTATTGTTACCCCATACAACCTTCCTCCAGAAATGTGTATGTCTAAACCATACATGTTTTTAAATTCTATTATTCCCGGGCCAAGTAATCCAACAGCTGGTATTGACATATATTTGCAACCTTTGATTGATGACCTAAAAAGGTTGTGGAATGGTGTTTTAACTTATGATGCAGCACGCAAACAAAATTTTGTGATGAGGGCGGCTTTGATGTGGACCATTAATGACTTCCCTACCTATGGAATATTGTCTGGATGGGGGACACATGGTAAGATGGTGTGTCCGATTTGCATGGTTGACACAAAGGCTTTTAGACTTAAATACGGAGGAAAAATTTCATGGTTTGACTCGCACCGTAGGTTCTTACCTATGGTCACCCATTTAGAAAGCAGAAATATGCGTTCATCAAGGGAAATGTTGAAACAGCTGGACCTCCTCGTAAGTTGACACCAGAGGAAGTTTGGAATAGTGTTAGGGATATCCCTCCTGTGGAAGTCGTAGCGGGTGTTGTTTCTCGTCTAGATGGCTATGGACAATGGCACAATTGGACAAAAAAAAGTATTTTTTGGGAACTTCCCTATTGGAAAGATAATCTATTGGGACACAATCTCAATATCATGCATATAGAGAAGAATTTTTTTGACAACATATTTAACACTGCCATGAACCTGAAAGGCAAAACGAAAGACAATGAGAAAGCTAGGAAGGATATAGATCATTACTGTAGACGAAAGGATTTGTTGTTGGTTAAGCAAGATACTAGCTAGGACTCTGAAACCCAAATCCAATTATACTTTATCTACCGAACAAGCGAAAGCAGTTTATCAGTGGATAAAAGAGTTGAAAATGCCAGACGGTTATTCTTCCAATTTATCTAGATGTGCGGATGTGGATAATGGGAGGTTGCATGGGATGAAGAGTCATGATTGTCATGTATTCATGGAGTGCTTACTTCCTATCGCTTTTAGTTCGTTGCCAACACACGTTTTGAACCCGCTCATTGAAACAAAACCAAGAGGTCGCATTGAGACAAATGATGACACAGTGGAAGATGTGCCATATCAAATGGAAGAGATGTCTAATGTAAATGAAGTGATTGAAGTTGAACCCATTACTCGTTTATGTGATGAGCCAAACACCGACGATGAAGTTGATGACGAAGAAGATGCTGATGAAGATGCAACAAACCACATTGGTGTATCAAGAATTCACTCCTCTGATGATGATGATTTTGAGAATGAATGGGATTCCAATTAGTTATTTATGTTTCAACAATATATGTTATATAACCTATTTTTAATTAGTATGTAATTTATGTTTGTTTACCTATGTTTGTTTAATTAGTATGTAATTTATGTTTGTTTAACTATGTTTGTTTAACAATGTGTAATTTAGTATGTTTATGTTAACCTTGTTTAGTGTATGTTTGTTTGTTTAAATGTATATATGTCTAGCTAGATACAGTCATGGCATCTCACTCAGGATCTGATGACGAGACATATGTTCCTCCACCTGTCGACACGGGTGATGCCGCCAGCGCTACCAGGCGGAAGACTTCTACTCGCCTAGGGCGCCGTGTTCAGCCGGCTCGTGCTGTTGTTGTTGGTGGCAGATATTTGCCACCACATGGGTCTGAGGGTGCTAGTACTAGTACTGCAGGGGACCCAGTGATTCCTGCTGTTACTAAGGGCTTAGCCCCGACAGATGTTGATGCTGATGGGGTGCACACATTCACTGTTGACCGTGAGGTGGTCAGGTATACACCTAATGGACATATCATATTGGAGACTGCTGGTGATTCGTAGGTATATATATTATTATTTATTAATTTAATTTTGTTGCCTTTTATATAACTTATATAATTTGGTGTAATAAAATTCATCTTTTTTTAATGCAGATTTCTTCCTTCGAAGGCTACAGCTACCGCCATCACGAAAACAATCAAGGAGAATTTCACCAGCAGCTGAAAGAATTGGACAGCTGTTAGAAAAGATACAGAGGCAATTGGGAGGATGTTAAATTCATTTTTGGTAAGTTGTTCTACGAAATAATTAATTAATTTGTGTATATCTTATTGACTTGATTAATTTAATTAATGGTGTATATCTTATTGATTTTAATTAATTTGTCTTATAATTAACAACATTATTGTAAATTTCTTAAATAGGAAAAATGTACATGGTTACCAGAGCAGCAAAGGGAAGTTGAGAGAATCTTCCATAAAAGATGTTCCCGTCACTACCTGAGTTGCATCGCTTTGCCTGAGTTGCATCGCTACCTTCATATGCGGGTGGACACTGGTGACTTTGCTACAGATCGGGCGAGGAATATTCAGGTAAAAATACTTTTACAATTATATATTAATGTTTATTATTTATAATAATCTTTATATCAGGCGAGGAATATTATATTAAAACTACTTTTGCTATAGTTATTTATTTGTTGGGTTATTTTTTTCAGGAGAGCTTCCAGGGTGGGCTGACTGAGTACCATGAGTCCCAACAGAGCAGTGGGGCAGCTGATATCAATCCAGAGGAGGAGGCTAGAGTAGCTCGTGATATTTGGGAGAGAGCAGTTGGTCCCCAAAAGAGTAATCGTATGGTAGGATCCGGTGGTATTGGACCGGCTGCTTTTCGAACAAGCATTATTCCGAGTCTATCAGCTTCACAATCTTCTGGATCTCCGAGTACTGCTCGCGCTTATGTTCCCAATGCTGGTAAGTTGAATGCTGTTACGGAATTGACGCGGCAACTGAGCGAGCAGCAGCGTCAGTTTGCCGAGCGGCAGGAGCAAAGTGATCGGGAAGTGGCGGCGCTTCGAGAGAAAGCCAGGATAGCTGAGGAGTGCATCGAGGAGCAGGCTAGGATAGCTGAGCAGCGCATGGAGGAGCACTTTAGGTTTTTGCAGGATCAGCTGATGATGTCTCAGCACTCGAGGCCATCCGCATCACATATGCCATCCTACCAGCCGCAGCAGCATTACGGGGGTGCATTTCAGCAGTGGCCTCAGTAGCAGTATGCACCCCAGTATTCCCAACAGTATGCACCTCAGCCATACTAGCAACCCCAGCAGCCCCAGCAACAGTCACCCCAGCGGCCCAACATCGATCTTAATGTCGATTCGATTTCTGCTTTTCTTACATCTGATACCTATTATCATGGTGATGAGTTAGATCAGCAGCCACCCTAGTAGCCTTGGATTATTTTATTTTGTTGTATGGATATTTTTATTATTGTATGGATATTTTTTTTTGTTGTATGGATATTTATTTAAATTAATGATTAATTTTCATTTCTAATTTTTATTTTTTTAAATAGTAAATTAATTAATTATTAAATTTTTTTTTATCAATAATCAAACTTTTAAATAAAATAATCAATTAAAGTTTTTAATAAAATAATATTAATTTTTTAAATAAAATGATTTTTATAAAAAAATAATATTTATTTTTTAAAAATAATTAATTCTTTTTTAAAAAACTGGTTTTTTCGGCGGATTTGTGGACTTTCCGGCGGATAAACCATACGATTTTTTTCTGGGGTTTTCTGGCGGAATATCGCCAGAAGTTTCCGGGGAATTTGTGGACTTTCCGGCGGGTTAACCAAACGATTTTTTTCTGGGGTTTTCCGGCGGATAATCCGTCGGAAACTTCCGGCGGATTTTTCGGCGCCATAAAATCCGCCGGAAATTTCCGCCGAATAATCCGCCGGAAACTGTTTGCCACGAGCTGTCTACCGGCGCCAAAAATCCGCCGAAAAGTCCAAAAAATCCGCCGGAAAGTCCACATTTTCGGCAGATTTTTGGCTTTTCCGGCGGATTTTGTCCGCCAAAAAGTCCAATTTTTCTTGTAGTGTCTTAGGGCGGCGTGTGAACGGAGTTCTTCGATTAAATCTAGTTCTTCTCTGATTGCCTCCTCATTTTCTTGGAGCGGCATGGGGTTTGTTGTTCTCCAGCTCAGTTCCCCGATTTTGACCGGGATAACCGCGTCCGTGCCATATACTAATTTGAAAGGAGACTCGCCTGTGGTAGAGTGGGGGGTTGTTTTGTACGTCCACAATACATGTGGGAGTTCTTCTTCCCACTTTCCTTTTGCCTCATCTAACCGCCTCCTCAGCCCGCGCAAGATCACTCTGTTGGTGGCCTCTGTCTGACCGTTGGTCTGGGGGTGCTCAACTGAGGTGAAGCGCTGCTTCACTCCTATATCGGTCACGTACTCTTGAAAGTTTTTATCCGTAAACTGGGTACCGTTATCCGAGACCAGTACTTCAGGAATCCTGAAACAGGTGAGAAAGTTTTTCTTGAAAAACTTTCGATAGTTCCTGAAAGTGATGGAAGCCAGAGGTTCGGCTTCCCCCCACTTGGTGAAATAATCCACCGCAACAATCAAGTATTTGAATTGCCCTGGGGCGACTGCAAACGATCCCAAGAGATCGATCCCCCACCATGCAAACGGCCATGGCGCGGTCATGCGGTTGAGTTTGACCGGTGGAGCGACATGAATGTCTGCGTGTCGCAGGCACTTATCACATTTCTTTACTAGCTTTTTTGCGTCGTCCTCCATTGTGGGCCAGTAGTATCCCGCTCTTAATGCCTTTTTTGCTAAAGCTCGAGCTCCAAGGTGGTCTCCACAAATCCCCTCATGTATCTCCCTTAAGACATAACTAGCCTCTTCTGGGGGGAGACATTTCAAGAGGGGTATGGAGAATCATCTTCGAAACAGCTTTCCCTCAATCACCAAGTACGATGCTACTCGCCTACGTATCAAGGTAGCTTCTTTACGGTCTCCTGGTTCTTCTCCATCTCTAATGTATCTAATGATGGGGTCGATCCAGCAATCTTCTAGATCGATCATGCCAAATATCAGAAGGCAAAGCGGTGTCGAGTCATACACTGGGTTGAAGTAGGACTTTTTGAATGACGCTTCTATGGTTCCCAGGGTTTTTCGTGCATGCCAACTTTGATAATATGTCCGCCCTAACGTTCTATGATCGAGGGATGTGTTTCACTGCTGCGTATTGATAGTATCCGAGTAGTTCTCTCACTCTTGCCAGATACCTTTGCAAGATTACGTCTTTGGCATCGAACACTTCTTTGATTTGGGATATAGCCAGGAGTGAGTCTGAGTGCACCTCTACTATCTTTACGTTGAACTCGCGGGCAAGCAAAATTCCAGCAATACATGCTTCGTACTCCGCCTGGTTGTTGGACGTTGAAAAAGAGAGAGTTAAACCCACTTCGATAGTCGTTCCCTCACTCAAGAATCAAGCCCGCCCCACTGCCTCTGTTGTTTGACGAGCCGTCCACATGTAAGGTCCAAACTGGCATTACCGTTGTAGGGATCAGGGTCATCTCAGCCAGGAAGTCGGCCAATGCTTGGGCTTTAATGGCCGACGTGGGTTCATATTTGAGGCTAAACTCTGATAGCTCAATCGCCCACTTTATCATTCTTCCTGCTAGGTCCGGCCTGTGGAGGATTAGCCGTATGGGTTGGTCCGTCCTCAAGACGATCTGATGGGCTACAAAGTAGGCCCTTAATCTTCTAGGCGCCACAACCAATGCCAGGGCCAACTTTTCAATTTTATGGTAACAAAGCTCAGGACCTTGAAGGGCTTTACTGATAAAATAAATAGGACTTTGCTTGGAGTCGCCCTCCCGTATCAACACTGCGGCTAGTGCCTCATCGGTGATCGCTAGGTAGAGGTACAAAGTTTCTCCTGGCTCTGGTGTTGTCAGTACATGAGGTTGCAGTTGAGCGGCCTTCAGCTGATCTAGAGCCCGATCGCACGCGGGCGACCATTCAAACTCTGTCTCCTTCTTGAGCTGTTTAAAAAGTGGGAGTGACTTGTTTGCTGCTTGGGCAGTGAATCGTGAAAGGGCGGCCACCATCCCGTTTAATTTCTGTATTTCTTTTTTGGTAGTGGGTGGCCTCATTTCAGTCACAGCTCGGCATTTATTCGGGTTGGCCTCAATTCCTCTTTCCGTTAGGTAGAAGTCTAAAAATTTGTCCGCCCTTACTCTAAACGTGCATTTCTCAAGGTTTAGCCTGAGCGAGTTCTTACGGGCTTCCGTAAATACTTCTTCCAAGTCGGCCACATGGACAGTATCTACTTTACTCTTGACGATCATGTCATCTAGGTAGACTTCCACTACCCCGCCTATCTGCGCTTGGAAAACTCTACTCATCATTCGTTGATAGGTCGCTCCTGCATTTTTCAGCCCAAAGGGCATAACTTGATAGCAGTAGTTTCCTTTTCCCGTCATAAATGTTGTCTTCTCTTGGTCAGGTGGGTACATGACGATCTGGATATATATCCCGAGTACGCGTCTAAAAATGATAGTAGTCGAAACCCGCTGGCATTGTCTACCAATCGATCCACACTTGGGACTGGGAAGGCATCTTTAGGACATGCGCGATTGAGGTCGGTGTAATCTACACACATGCGCCAATTCTCATTGGCTTTCTTGACTAGAACCATGTTTGATAACATGTGGTATATTTGATCTCTTTGATGGATCCTGCCTCGATCACGTCTTCGATGGCCTTTATGGTAGCTTGTGCCTTTTCCTCTTTCTGAACGCGCCTCCATTGAGCAACCCACTTGACTGACAGATCGACAAGCTAAATGGTGGCAGGCTACCTCGGGCGGGATCCCCGGCATATCGGCCGCGCTCCAGGCGAACAAGTCAGAATGTTTCCTCAGACATTGGACGAGTTGTGTTCGTACTTCTTCCAGGAGTTCGTTCCCGATCTTTATTGTTTTCTGGGGATCGTTCCCCAGCTGGATTTGAGTGAATTTTCCATCAGGCTCTCGCCTCTTAATTCGCTTCTTCAGCTCTCGGGTCAAGAGGTCGTCTTCCTCCTTTACCTCGCTATCAAGATCGTAACGAGCATCCAGGTCGGTCATGTTGACTTCGTTTTCTTCTTCTCTAGGTTTATTCGCTCCTTTCGTTTCTCGTTCCCCTTGCTCCTTCAAACTCATATAGAACGTCCTCTTTGCTGAGAGGAGGTCGGCTTGGAGGGTGACCACTTCTCCTTTATCGGAGTAGAACTTCATCTTAAGGTGGACGGTAGAAGGGACTGCTTCAAGTCGTCCCAAGGTTGGTCGACCAATTATACATTGATAAACCGATCTTATCGGGAGCACTAGGAAGTCGGTTTTTACCGTTCTGCACAATGGTCTTTCTTCACTGACGTCCCCAAAGGTGATCATTAACTCGATGCACCCGAGCATTGTTGTGGACGTCCCATTGAAGCCGGTCAAATCTGATCCCTTGTAAGGTCTTAGATCAGCCCTAGAAATTTTCAACACGTCCAGGAGGTCTTCAAAAATGATGTCGGCTGAGCTCCCTTGGTCGACCAAGATCCTCCTAACCTCCACATTGGCCATTACAACAACTATTAGTAGTGGAATCTGTTAGTTTGGCTTTCCATCTAGCAAGTCGTTGTCCTAAAAGGATATGGGCGGTCTCTTTGTGATAACCCTGGGAATGGATGTATAAGCGACGCTCATAATTTCTTTCCATCTTCTTTTCATGGACTTGTTAGTTTCCCTTTCATTACTAGGGCATCCCCCGGTAATCACCATAGCGATCTGGCGCCCTTTATATTTTGGTAGCACCTCATCCTCATCGTCCTCCTTCTCTCTTGTTTTGGACCTTTCGTTGAATGTTGTCTTCTCCTTTCGAGGAGAGCCAGTTACTGGTTTATCATCTCGTTCATCTTTCTGTCCCTTCTTAACGTATTGGGCAAGCTTTCCCTTTTTGATCAGGTGTTCTATATAATCCTTCAAGGCCATACAGTTGTTGGTGTCGTGCCCGTTACTGCGGTGATGGCGGCAGTATTTACGGGACGGGCGCTATCCTTCTTTAAGGACCATTGGTTTAGGTCTCCTCATATTTTTGAATTCTGTATTCGCACATTCATTCAGAATCTAGGCGTAGGACGTGTTCAGCTTAGTGAGGTCTGGGAACTTTCTGGGTTTGAAGTCCCTAAAGGGAACTCCCGGATCCCTTCTCGATCTCTGGTTTGAAGTCCCTAGTGAGGCGTAGGACGTTGCCATTGCCCTCTCTTCATAGTTCATGAATCTCAGATCTGTGGAGAAAAGTTTCCAAATCTGGCGGTTCGTTTACGCCCACTTCAATTTCGAACAAAGTGCCTGTACGAATTCCGTCCCAGAGGAACCACAGTCTCATATCGTCCTCCAGTCCTCTTACGTTGGCAGCCTCTTTGTTAAACCGCTCTACATAGTCGCGGAGTGTTTCACCAGGTTCTTGTCTGATCGCTTTCTGGATCGCGTGTGACTTGAGTTTCACCCTCGAAGATGTAAAACGGGCGAAAAAAATCCTGGCGAGCTGGTCCCAGGATGAGATGGTGTTCAGCCCCAGCTCCGTGCACCATTCCAAGGCCGGCCCCTCCAAGGTTAGGGGGAATATCTTGCACTTTACTGGCCCGTACGCTCCCCGGTATTGCCTAATCATATTAAAATATCTCAGGTGGGCATCTGGATCTTTGACGCCGTTGTACATTCTTAAGTCTGACGGGGGTTTTTCGAGGGCACGAGGAATGGGATACTCGTCAATGTCTCGGGTAAAAGGTCCCATCCACATACCAATCTTTTCTCTGCGAGGTGGCCGGTCCTCGGAGCGTTGGCCTCGATGACCACGTCGCTCTAGAGAGCTTCCGTAGCAGTTCCGTCGTTCTGGTGACCGACTCTCGTAATGAGAACGGGCATACCGATCTGATGACCTATTTCTCGACCGATCGGGTGTTCCAGAGGAGTTGTATGAAGATTCTTGGTAAGAGGACTCTTCTGGCCAATAAGTAGGATCAGTCGAGGAGGGTGTTGTTCTATGTGGCGTTAGAGTCCCTCCGTGATCCCTTCGTCGAGGTGGGCACCGGTGAATGAGATGCCTTCTTGGAGGTGATATCTATGTCGCCTAGATGGATTCCTTCTTTCGGGTGTGACGTTCGCCCGCCCTGAAGTCACTTGAGTCAGTATTTCCAGAATCTGCTGTACGGCGTTGGTCGGTAGTACGATGTTTGCCTGAGTGGCCGGTCCAGAGGGTGTGCTTTGAACAGTGTTCTCTGAGGTAATCGGAACACCCTTCGGGGGTACCAACCACGCCTTGCAAGAGCGCATTCCTTTGGAGGGGTGGTCTGCCTCTCGGAGCCATAGGAGCGAGGTCGGGATAACGCTTGGAGCGGCCTCCCACTGTAGTCGCCAATGAACTGAGGTGCTCGTCCTGAAGCGGGTACAAGTAGTCGAGTTCGGAGTCCAATTGTGTGAGTTGATGGGGTGAGCGATATCTGGTCACTCCTAGAGTTCTGCCCGGGTTGTACCTGCAATGACACTCCGACGCCCAAGTTAGTGGAGTAAGAGTTTAAGCAGAGTAACAATATGGGTTGAGATTATGTCTACCTGTTTAGTGAGAGCAATCACTCTTTATATAGTACAAGCAAAGTCCTATATCAAATGGAGAGTACAAATCCCAGATTAATATGTTTATATAATCAGCAACTAAAAATATAGTTTTGATTGATTTACAACATTATTTGACTCTGCCCAACTTAACTATTAACAAATATACCTGGGATACATCTTCCCCCAGCTTGTTAACACTGACAGAACCCCCTGTTGGGGTGTTTTCAATTAGCAGAACTTCTTGAGGTGCATCAATTGCTGCCTTCAATAGTGGTTAAATAGTTATAATGTTTCACCACTACAGTAATTACTGAAACACTCACCTCATTATCAATCCACTTTAGCCGGTAGCGGTCAATCAGATCACGATCATCAGTTATATTTCTCACACGGTAGGATCGTGGGTACCTACCTCCATTTGTACCTTCGCACTGAATCTTTATCAATACCTCTTTACCTTTCAGACCCATTAGCTCAATGGGAATGTAATCTCTATCAGGATCCTGTATAGCCAAAAATTATAATTACAACCCTCTTTTATATTTGTTGAGTCCACATTTCTGCACAGCTATTTTATGTTGATAATTTAATTAAGTAAAACATAATAAATGTGTTGATTTTTTGCATACCTGAATCCATGAGTCATAGATAGCATCACACGTCCTTCCGATCAACACACGTGCGGAATGGTCAAATGACATTCACAGAGTCAGTTCCGTCAATGACACGGAGTTTCAGAAAAAACCTACGATGCACACACATATTTCATATTAGACCGACCTCTACTACATATATAGTTCATAATGATGAATCAATAACTTTGAATAGATTAAACGAAAACTTACTTTTTGGTAACATTCATGACATGGGTGTCACATTTCGAACAATAGTACATGTCTGGGTATTCAATAACCTTCTTAATTGGTCTTGTTGGAAGTTGATTCTGAGCATGTCGTTTGTTGACAAGATATCCTTTATTGGTCTTTATTGTCAGGTATTTTCTTTAGTATTTCTCAACAAGATATCCTTTTTTGTTGACAATCCTCAACAAGTATCCTTAGCAGGCCCTTTCAATATCCCATGCCACCTTTTATTACATAAAACGATGAGCACGCTCTTAGTATTATTTCCTGCATTTCTAGTTTCTCATTTCAGAATAAAGAGCATATAAATGCATGCCCATTCTGGCCAAGAATATCATTACAAAATTTTCTTCTCCATCTATGGTTTCAAGCTATCAAATTTAACAAGTTTTTAATGTATCTGCAGGTTTTCTTTGTGCAGCTCATGGTTGCTGACATGAACAAAGAACTCAAAGGACTAACAAAGGTTTTTATTTTAATTAAGATCATTTTAACTAAGGTTCTGGAAAGATTGCGATGCATGTTTTAGAGAAGCTAGTTGCATATGGTGCTCTTCCCATTTCAGTATCGGATAATTCTTTTTCCTTTTACACATATATGGAGGCTATTGCATTTGCTAGGATGATGCAAGTGTATTCTTTTATTCTAGCAAGAATATACGAATAGTGGTACTTAACTATAGAATTGTCATGACATTCTGAGCTTCCTTATGAAGCCTTCGATCTTTTCACCGAATGTGCATTTTTTTAACAAAATATTTAATCAGATTCTAGGGGATATTTGGTTGATGAGGATGGATTTGACTACATGAAAGTACAATTTTTAAGAGACATCAAAGCTCAACATAGAAGTTTGCGGTTTGTATCACTTCTGTCATTCATTTATGTTTCATGCAGGCAGTTATATATGATTTTATGGCCCTTGTTCATAAATTGGGCATATGTAGAGATTATTCCAAGCCCTATGATCGGTCCATATATTATATATGATGAAGCAAAACCGTGGAATGAAAGGCGTGATCTTGCATAACATTTGTTGTCAAATAATTTCTTCCCTCAGGCTGTTGTATTAAACCATCGTTAGATGTAAATTTTTAGCGGGTGCTTGTTAAACCAATGAGCACAAGCCTTTACATAACTGTAAGTTTGTCTTTGTAATCGACGGTGAAGGGTTCCAGTCATAGAAACTGCTTATCTGCCGACCATAGTAAGTTTGTGTGCATCATTTCACTGATCTTCTTCTGTTCAGCATTTTGTGTGACATTTCTTTAATCCTCTCTTCTCCTTGCTTGTACGTTGTGGCTGGAGAATTTGAATTGAATCATGAGTGCAGTTTGATGCATTGGTCGCCAGAGGACTTTGAGTCTAAATTGCAGGTAGCTATTTGAAGTAAATTTTTTTGCAAATCAATAAATTATGTTTAATTGTGTGTGTGCAGGGGCATTCACTACAAAAAAAGGGACCTATGCCAACGAACGTTTTTAGTGACGGGAAAGTTACACTAATGTATATTTAGTTATTTTAAATTTATAACATTTTAACTTTTGTTTTCTCTCACCTCGCGCTCGAGCTGCGATGGGTTTTCACGCCCACCTCCTCTCTCACTCGCGTTCTCATGCATTCTGCTCGCGATCCACGTTCGCTCTCTCATGCTCTTCTTTCCTTGCCCATGGCTCCAATGTTGAAGTCTTCATCTTCTGACTGTGAAGGTAAGCCCCAATCTTCCATGATTTTTTTTCTTGATATTTCGTTTTCCTTTTTCTGCGAAACTTTTAGAGATTCGAAACCCTAGGGATCTTGAACTTTCATATTTCGTTTTCTTATCTGTAAACAGGTTAGTATTCATCATAATTTCTTGTTGTTATGTGGCTTAACATTTCTAAATTGCATTCAATTTATGCTGCGGCAATTTCTGTAGAAACCTAGGGTTATGAATTAATCACGAATGGTTTTTGTTCTGTAATTTCTTCCAATTGTTTTCTGATTTTTCAATTGGTTTCTGTTTGCTAGATATCTATCCTGTGCTTTGGGCTTCTCTTTGTGGTGTTAGGTAAAAACTTTGCAGCAGCGCTAGAATTGAAGGGTCAATTCTTTGATTCAGAGCAACTCTGTGATCTCTAAGGAAGCATTTTGGTAAACATTCTAATCTTGAACACTGTACCATTTCATTTCGTATTATATCCTGTGTATTAACTAACTGAGGTTGTTACTCCTTTAGGCTGATCACTAGTTTTGTTCAGTATAATTTTCCTTCAATCAAGCTTAGTTATCACACAACAAGAACCTGATTAGAGAGGAGTATTTTGTTTTCTGTCCCCGACAGTTAAGGTAGGGAACTTTACCTAATGTGTTATAACATATTCAAAGTTTGCTTGGTGATTTGGTTTACTTAGTTGCGCTTCAATTGTCATTGGCTCATTGCAACAACAAGAATTTTATTAAGCATAGGAGAAATATATTGTCTGGGTTCTTGAGCTTAGTAGTGCAGAGGGCATCACACAAAATATGATTGTTGAGTTATTCACTTCCACTCTTCAGTTCAATTTCAGATATATGCATGTTTGTTTGATTGGCTGGTTGAACAAATAAACAAATCACTTGCTGTTGGCAATTTTCTTTCAGAGATTAATATCCTGCATTGCATACCCTTTTGACAGCAATGGCTTATTTCACTCATTTCTATCCTGAACCACGACAACAATATGTGTTTCTACTGCAATGATTCTGCTATTTCAGTGTTTCTTGTTTTTTACATCAATATTTGGCTTTGACTTGGTACAGGGAGCGTGCTGAGAGTGATACTTCTGTTCCTGATGCTGCTAACAAAGCACAAACATTTTCTCTAATTAAGGTCCTCTCTTGTTGCCTCTTTCTACCTTCACTTTCAGGTTTTTTATTTATTTATTTCATATTTGCATCTTCTAATGATACGTTTCTGCATAAAAGGTATGCTAAAATACTTGACGATTTTGAGAAAGATCCAGCAAGTCATGGCACTCCTCTTGATATCATTGTATGTTATTTTACTAAAGTTACTTTGAAAAAGAAATGATTTAGAGGTGCCTGACTAATTATTTGGTATATATCTAGCTTCTTTGCAAACTTCAGAGAAAGTCCCTAAATATGAAGACTTCAACTTGCAGTAGGGGTATTGAGATTTCACCATCGGGTATTAGTCAAAAATGTAAGGTTTCTTCCAGCAATGGATACGATTCTTCCAGTGGATTGAGCCCAAGCCCATAGGCCAAAATAGAGCAGTCTGAGGATATTGCCAAAATAGAGTTGTATGTTTGTGATTTGAAAGATATATGATGTATTATCACAATTTATAGTTGTATGTTTGTGATTTGGGTTTTAATTGACTTAAAGATGTATTATCCCTGAGTATTATCAATATATATTTTATATGTTAATCTTATGAATAATAGGATCAAACTAATTATTTTTTACTGTTAATCTTATAATTTATAGTTGCTATAAAACAGTTTAATTTAATAAAAGAATTTATTTTTTATTCAGCAAAAATAAGCCACTAATATATCCAAAAAAAAATCACTTTTAGTGACGGTCAGAACCGTAGGTAGAAGTTAAAATTAGATATACCGGTGAAGGATATAGTGACAGTCAGAAACCGTAGGTAAAGGAACTTGGGCATAGGGAAAACTTTTACCCACGGACGCAAAAGCGTGGTTAGACGTCTTACGTTCTCTACGGAAAGAGTGGCCGTGGGGAGAGGTTAAAGTGACTTTTACCCACAGACATTTGACATTTAGTGACGGTTTTTGTCTGTGGGTAAAGGTCAAATTTCTTGTAGTGCTTGTGGCAGCGGCAAGCCCAGTATCACCACCATTCATCATCGTTGACAATAGAATTAATGGATGCCCGAACAACAAAATCATTCACCTGAAAACCATTTGAAGCATAACAAAGACTGTTGATATGAAGTGTTTTAATAACACACCTAATTTAAGAGACCATTACTGCGTACATAGTATTATATATGTTGAAAAAATAATCTGTGGAAATTACAGAGCACCAAAGGTGCATCATTACGTAGTTGGTATTCTGAACATAATAACTGCCTACTTAGTATTATATATTCTGAGCATAAGAACAATCCTAATTTAATAGTCCATTACTACTTTGTATTATATACATCTCGTATGAAAATTATATGTATACCTCCACAAAGTCTTTGACCATAGATATCGAATGTTGCTCATCCACACTGACAAAATCATAATAGGGTGATTTTAGAGGGGGAGTTCCGAATGTAAGGGTTAAATTTCTGACAAAATCATAATAGGGAAGAAAAATAGAAGGGTTAAATTTCTGATATGGGTGGCCGTTGTTTGGGTAATTTGGGCGAATCGTAATAGGGTGATTTTTAGAGGGGGAGTTCCGAATGTAATCCAAATGTTTCACCATGTAAAGGGATTATCTTGGGGATGGATAGCAAACAAATTAGTAGACTGTGAGTGGGTAGCATTCGAGATTTGGAACAATAACCCGATTGAATGTTTAAACTCATTATGAAATTGTACAAGGGTTGAGGCACCCTAGTGCCCCTCTCTAATCAAATTATTTTGCTTATCAAAAAAAAAAAAACACTGACAAAATCATCTTGATTACCCCCACTCTTGCTGGGTTGGCTGATACTCACTGTGGGGGATGTAATGGCCTGGGACATGCTGTGAAAGATATATATATATATATCCAGTCTAATTCAGCAATAAAATTATTGGCGGATAATACCAAATAAACCTATTAACACTAAGCATCCTTTACATGCATGATAAAATGACAATGCTTAATGAACTTGACATGTAAATATAAATTATGTTTCTCTTAAAGCAACTGCTTCTCTGGAATGTCTGGGTTGATTAGCAACTTTGAAGAATGCATAGTAGTCTGGATCGATATCCCACCTACAAAGTGAGCATAGAATTAAGTTAAATATTAAGATGTTTTTGGAATTTCGTGTAAAGAGAATATGACTCATAAAATCTTTGTTCACACAAATACTGTGATCACAGCATTGTTGGGACTGCCGGTCACAGCATTGTTGGGACTGCCGGTCGAGAGGAACCGGTTGAGTTCCTTAACATACTCCCCAAAAAGAGTGATGTTGTAGCGATAACTGAATTCATATAATTTAATATAAAATTGTTATTAATCTTATATGACACTATATGAACATATAAGAACAACCAGTTTATTGCCTAAATTTGATATATAATAGAGGAATCAAAAATAACAAACCCTCGGAAAATGTTGTTATAATTGTTTCAATTTTTAAAGTATTCTCAGAGACAATAGAGGATACAAAATACCATACCCACTAAGTAATCCTGATTAAATTATGCATCAAAGCATTTCTTCGGTGGCGTAAAGTTGTATGGAGGAACAGGCACATCCCCATATCCAGATTGATGTTCATAGTACTACTTCTTTCTACCCGTGTTCGCATGGTAATAGGAAATTGGTGGTATGGAGAGAATAATTAATGAAGGAAAAAAAAGTGAGGGACTTTATTAGTCACAATGGTTGTGGAGAAGCATCTAACTTTATGCATGAGATTGAATGTTGGATATCAAAGAGGAAATGGCGAATAAGAATACGATTTTTTTTGGTAAATCAAGGTATCGCGTGCGGGCGCAACTGCAGAGACTGATCCCTCGAGGTACTGAGATCTATTTAAGGGGTTCACCTCTCCCACTAGGTACCGTCTAGGGATCGAATCCTTGACCAAATGGTTAAAGAGCCCAAGTATCTACCACTTGTGCTATACCATGTTGGTGAATAAGAATAAGAAACTACTCCAACCTGATAATAAACAAAAAAAAATTACTGAGGACCTTCAAGAAAATAAGTTAGTTCCATTTAATTTTTTTATTTATTCAAAGATGTAATTACATTCTACAAATTATCATTTTGTTAGTAAATATGTGACGCAAAAATAAATCATTAAATAAATAAGTGATCAATTTGATAGTGTGCAACTATTGACACCACATTTTTATTGGTATTCACCCTTAGACCATTCTCAATAGAAAACTTCTATTTTGAGAATTAAAATGGACTCCACATGTACATAAGACTCTTTTATAGGAGTTTTTACGGTACAGTCAAGTAAAAAGGGGTATGTTCAGTTGTCTTATATAACCAACAACTGGGTGATATTCTTTTTTCAATTCTATGAATTATTTATAAACTCTTGTCCTTTAGGAAGTATCATTAAGAATATATTATATTTTTATCAACGAGAATGATTCTTGTTATTATATATATATATTAAAAAAATATAGTTTCACTATTATTTTGTAATTAAAAAATTAAAAATTACTTTAAAAGTTGTTAGAGTAAAACTTTTATACAAATGGAAGGTATAAACTTTCAAATTTTAAAATTTTTTTCTTCATATGATTAACATTTTTGAAAAACTTATAAATTGCTTATATTTTTGTCAAAAAAAAAGCATTTCAGAAAAATAACTAGTTTTTTAATATATATTATATCCATTATATATTTTGATGTAATAAGCCACTACCGTTTTTAAAATAATATAACTTTTTTTTACTAAAATATAACTCATTTAATAACTAGTTTAAAAAACAAATTGTATCGGCTGATAGACAAGATGAAGGGTACGAGGCCGAAGTTGCGATGCGGGATCAATAAAGGGGGATGGCGCCGACCCCGACCAGAATGTTGAGTAGAACGAAACCCAGGGCATTTCGGCTGCTAGTGCCCATGCCAATGCCGCTGTAGCAGCTCGACTTGAAGATCCGTACAAATTGGTTGCCACCGACTTGCGAAGGATAAACTCTTGCAGGTCACCGACGTCCATTGATTATCCGGGTCACCGATACCGACGTCCTTTGTAAGCTCTCAGATAAGCCGAAGGTATTCAATGCGATCGTTGATAAGAGAGATTTGTCGTCCCATCTTGGGTAGTTGTCTTTTGGGGGCTTTAAGCCTTTTCTTTTCACAAAAATAAAGAGTAACAAAGGAAATACAAGAGTGATCATGGAGAGAGGTGGAGGGAACGGCGGAAGAGGACGGTGGGATATTGGAGATCATCGTGTGGGGTGACAACGCATGAGATATGGGGACGGAGACAACAGGAGGGGCTTCCACTAATGGAAAAAAGGCTTTTTATATCGGTTAAAATTGACTTTTCATATCGGTTCCCGAACCGATGCCGAAAAAGGAGATATAAAAAATAGGGACATTTCATATCGGTTCCTGAACCGTTATGAAAAGTAGTTTTTATATCGGTCGCCCCTAGAAACCGATATGAAAAGTCTCTTTTTTTTAAAAAAAATAAACTTTTCATATCGGTTCCCATAGAAAACCGATATGAAAAGTCTCTTTTTTTTTTAAAAAAAATAGACTTTTCATATCGGTTCCCATAGAAAACCGATATGAAAAGGCTTTTTTTTTTAAAAAGAGACTTTTCATATCGGTTTTCTTTGGGAACCGATATGAAAAGTCTCTCTTTTTTTAAAAAAAAAAGTGAGGTTGTCTTCCAACAACTCTAGATCCTTCTATAGGGAAGACTTTATAGCTTTGTAGCTTTGTTTGGATTAATCGATTCATCCAAGGAGAAAACTTAGGATATACTTATGTGAATTAATCGATTCATCTAAGAAAAAACATGACAGTCATTAGCCATGCATGTCTATCAAACAAACAACAACCTTCACTCCACACCCCACCAAAGAAATACACAGAAGACCACAAAAACATCTACAACACCTCTATTTTGAAGAATTTATAATTTTTATTATTGCTCCTTTGATACAAAAAGACCAGACTGCTCAGAGCAAAGAAACAAACCAATTAAAAGAGTGGACTAGTGAAGAGAAGACAATATCTGTTCCACCAAGCAAGGGTGTCATATCAAACTTTGGATTCTTCTCAAAATATCTGTTGACCGACTTTGTCAGTATAACAATCATCTGCATATGAATCAATAACAGGGATGTATCATATAACAGTCACAAGATTCCTAGTCCATTTGAAGGATCAAAAAGACAATGCAATGGTAAATTGGGAAGCACAGAAGGTGAAGATGAAGAAATGGTGAGCAAGCAAATGACTCCAGATTTTTTCTTTGGGTATACAGGCATCCAACTCAATTATACCTGGCCATAAATAAGTTCCAACTCCAGAAATTTGTAGGCAGAGGCAATTGTAAAACTTCCATCTTTGCTTCCTGGCCAGAGGCAGAGGTCTTCACCATCTTGATCAGAAGGTGGGGGAATGGCTTGGAATCTAGCTAATAGTTCCTCAGGCAGAGGTCTTCACCATCTTGTACTTCATATCAGCCGTTTCTGCAGTTATGAAGAAGAACAAAATTGACAGACACTTCGCTACTTGTTGAATCATGAGTTCAAACTTACTGTGTCAGACTGAAAAAGAAACCACAACAAAATTTGGCTAATCAAATGCAAAATCAATTTCTTGTCATGCATATAACTCCATATAAAACATAAAAAGATGTTTGATGCTAATGTATCAGTGTTCTTTAAGAGATGTTTCATACCCCCACAAATTAGTCAAGATGGTTGCACTTGTTCCATGACTTTCTCAAGCATCAATAACTTGCTGAGAAAACTCAATTGGAAACATCCATGATATCCTTCAGCAGCACTTTCCAAATAAGGAATAGCCTACTGCATCTTACACGAAAAACACCTTTCAAAATAAATGGTTCAGAACAAAACAACATTAAGACTAACTTAAACCAATGGTCTTGAAGTGTCAAAAACATCACCATATTAAATAGTAAAATTGGTTAAACATACTGCTAACTCCACTATTAACTCCACTTTTTTCAGATACTCAAATATCAACACATCTATTGGTAACTCATCTTTTATGATGGTAATTTTAAGCTTGTACTGGTTATAAACGAAAAAAATTGCAAATATAGAAATACTAAATAGTTTACACAACAAATATCACCATAGAAAATAATAGCAAATAAAGTAATGAAGTTGGTTCAACATCCTATTTATTGGGTCAGGCAGAATCATTGGTTAATATTTGAATAAATTAGTAGATAATAATTATTATATAGCTACCTTCATTAATGGCAGAGTAATTTGTTCTTCTGCTCCACTTTCCAGTTTTCTTTAGGGAAAAACTTTTGTCATGGTTTCAATCCATATCAAAAATATCCATCCCCAGATGTGAATTAAATGAAAAACCTTTGAAATCAAAAGAAACAAATTAGAGAGAATTTAGGGTCCTAGCAACTTGCAATATATATCCAGTAAAGAGTTGATAAGAAGCAAAAACATAAGCAATTAAGGCCAACTCCATGAAAAATGGCCTGTAACAAAACGGTCGGTCATTTGGGTCTCTAATAATTCCTCCACTAGCAGCCATATTCATATGCTTATTGTAAACAAAAATATCATCTTAATTTCAGATTCTAAAGTTATACAAAAATATCATCTTAATAGACAAAGATATAAAGTGAAAGTTGCTAAACACAGAAAGCTAAGGGTTGAATATAGCTCTTTTCAGTTTCAATTTAGTAAACACACAAAGATATCTCATTTGTATTATTTATTATCATTATTGTTGCAATATAGCATGAGGAACTAACCTGTTTATCATGGCTCATGTGTGCATGTGATGATCCAGTGTGTAAGCACGAATATCAGAAGGACTTGTACCCGGCCTAACAATAAACATCAAGACAAAATCAAACAACATGATTAAGATCAGAAGTCTAGGTACGTAGACAAGTATCAGAAATATTCCATGAAACACCTAGAAATAGTCTTGGGAATCAAATAGCATTGTTAAACATACAGAATCGTGTTCGAAAGAGAACACATTGATTTAATCAGTTTGCGTTTCTGCAAAATATGACAGCTCAAGCCCAAACTTAAGTAAAGATAACCTATATTTTTGTTCTAATTAATTTAAATATTTTACATTTAGCTAATATTTATACCAGGCTAATATAGTTGAGATGTATGTGATGAGCCAGGCTAAAATATTTCAGTCCTAAATGAAAGTGCAATAAGTCAGTAACTTCTTTCCCAAAAAAATAATCTCCTTCCTCAAACCACCACCACAAACAAAATTAGGGGACAATATCCTGTATTTAGGACAAAACTACCTTTTGTTAATGGTTCCATAATGGAATTTGGGCTTTCCAGCTTTGATATCCTCAATATACTGTGGCCATGAGAATAAACATGAGACACGATATGAGTAGACAACATTAAAAAAAAACACAGCCAGAATGTGCATATATCTTAAACATACCAAGTTTAAGGTTACCACCATTGATGAAAAGGATAGAGAATTAAAAGTTATATCATCTAGGAAAGTTGTGTAAACTGATATTGAATTAAGACTAAAAAAGTTATCTAAAAAAGTTATAGATGAAAAGGTATATCATCTAGGAAAGTTGTGTAAACTGATATTGAATTAAGACTAAAAAAGTTATCTAATTCAAATACTTGGAATAAAAAATAATAAGGAAAACATACCATCGCGTTTTTGGCGAGCCGAACAATGTCATCGTATTCTATAACAAGGTGACGAAGCATGTGAGGTAAGTACAGTGTAGCAAAGGAAGTAGCGAAACGTCATGCCTATAAACCTGAAAACCTAATGTGATTCGCACAAAGGAGAAGAGAAGAAACTACAGAGAGGAAGAAATTACGAAAACAAATAAGAGTATTCAGAGAAAGAACAAAAATTGAAAAGTCATAGAAAGAACCATTTCCACAAGAGCGTAATCGGAATCGAAGCGATTCAGAATTGTTTCCCTTTTCCAGAGGTCGCGTTGAGGTTTGGCAGTAACAGATTGCCAGAGTCGATCCATCTCGACACAGAGGTATTGGATCTGGTTAATGTCCTTCTAGGATGCACGGATACGTCCAAACTGGAAGTGTTGTATGTGAGCGACAGTGAGGGTTTCTGCAGCGAGTTTGATGATGATGGTTCGCGAAATGGAATGGAAGGGAAGGGAAGGGAAGGGAAAGGGAAAGAGAAGGGTTTCTGCAGCGAGTTTGATGATGATGGTTCGCGAAATGGAAGGGAAGGGAAAGGGAAAGAGAAGGGAAAAGGAGACACAGTGGAAGAGACGAGGGAGAGACGCGAACAGCGAATGAGAGTACCGAGCGGGAGCGAACAGTGAAAGCCTAATTTTTTAGTTTCTATATCGGGTGGTTTTTGACCTGTTATGGAAGCCTAATTTTTTTTAACTTTCTATAACGGTTAATCATTGGAACCGATATGAAGATGGTTTTTGCACTTTCTATATCGGTTCCTGTGGCAACCGATATAAAAATTGTAATTTTAATTACAAAACTGCCACCGCGTCACTTTTAATATCAGGCCGTTTTTAACCGATATAAATGACAGTTATAAAAGACATTTTTTCCACTAGTGTTCTAGAGTAATGCTAGACATGTGGCGAGATTTGAGGATTGGGGTTTTGCTCGGGAAGATCCAGGAGGATGGCAAGTTGTCCGTAGAAGAAGGGAGAGGGTTGGATTCTTGAAGATTGACATTGCTTCTAGACCTAATAGGGAGGGGATGATTTATGATAACGTTTCATCTTTCTACTTCACTAACTTCCCTGTTAGGTTTAGAGCACAAGACCTATTTGATGTATTCTCGAATCATGGCAGGGTGTTGGAGGTGGTGATTCCGGCGAGAAGGAATGGTAGTGGGAATCAGTTTGGCTTTGTGCTATTTCTAGACGTGAAGGAACCGGAGACATTGGCCACTTATCTTGACAACATATTCATTGATGATGTGAAGCTTTTCGTGAATATGCCTAGATTTGAACGTGATGATCGCAAAGGTGCAAAACTTCCGGAAGTCCCTCAGAAACTGGTATTGAATCATGTTCAGGGTGAGCCATCAAAAAAAGTGTGGGTACCAAAGAGTGTAACTAGTCACATTCAAGGAGAGGTTGATAAGGTGGGGAACGATAAGGTGGAGGTTAGTTGTGATCTTTCGGTTGAGATGACGTCGGAGCACAGTCTTGTTCTTTCCAAAGCCATGGTGGGTGAAGTGATTCATCCGGGTAAATCATATTTCATCCACGACGAACTTGTAAGACAAGGGGTGTTCTCGATCAAGGCAACACCAATGGGGACTAATTTGGTGCTCCTTGAAGGTAGCAAGGATGAGGAGGATTTTAAGGGGTTCGTGGAAGAAGCAAGGAGTGGTTGTATCAATGCTTCAAATGGATACGACTGTGGAAGGCATCAGATGTGGTTAATTAACGCGTTGTATGGATTTGATGTTTTGGAATACCCATGCATGCGTGGAATGTTGAATTCTTCTTTGAACTTACTTCGCCGGTGGGTACTTATCTTTTTGCGGATCATGACACTGAAAAAAGGAGGAAGATGGATGTTACTC
Organism: Astragalus membranaceus; assembly: GCA_039519185.1. Classification (NCBI taxonomy): domain Eukaryota; kingdom Viridiplantae; phylum Streptophyta; class Magnoliopsida; order Fabales; family Fabaceae; genus Astragalus; species Astragalus membranaceus. Next base: position 156,318,569 of record CM076849.1, on the reverse strand, counting down.
GAGTTATGGTTCGAACTCAGTCCTTTGAAAATATCAATCGTGTGTTGCAAGTCTCCATAAACAAAGTTATTTTTACAATCAGATTGGTTGAGGATTGGAGCGGTCCGCTTAGATGGAGTGGCGGTGTTTCGCAACCTACGGCTGTTAGCGTAACTTCTGAGAGTGATTCTCAAAATTCTGACGAGGAATGGCAGGACAATTTTGGGTTCATCGGGGAGGAGGCCGGCGTCGGTGACGTGGCCAGAGTTTTGGTAGTTAATGATGCATTAAATCAGGCTATTAATAATCCCCATGATTGTAGGAGAGAAGTTAGGGAAGTTGTTGAGGAGAAAAACAAAACAGTTAATGTTTAACCAAATCGAAGGGGTGGATTTTGAAGAAACTTTTGCTCTGGTGGCTAGGTTGGAGTCCAGTACTCGTATAATATTGGCATTTGCTAGTTACATGGACTTCAAACTACACCAAATGGACGTCAAGAGTGCCTTCCTAAACGGTTTTTTAGAAGAAGAAGTATATGTAAAACAACCCGTTGGTTTTGAAGATTTTAAAAACCCAAATCATGTTTTCAAACTTGACAAAGCACTTTATCGACTAAAACAAGCTCCTAGAGCTTGGTATGAGAGACTAAGCAAACATTTAATTGCAAATGGTTTCAAAAAGGGTAAGACTGATTCTACCATATTCCTTAAAACCAAGGGCAAACATATCATTGTAGTTCAAATTTATGTTGATGATATTATTTTTGGATCTACTAATGATGATCTGTGCAAGGAGTTTTCTGAAATGATGACTAGCGGGTTTGAGATGAGCATGATGGGGGAGCTGAATTTCTTTTTGCGGCTTCAGGTAAAGAAAATGAAAGAAGGAATCTTCATATGTCAAAACAAGTTCTCAAAGGAGCTACTAAAGAAGTATGACATGAGTGATGCAAAGGAAATTGGTACTCCCATGGCGACTGCAACAAAGTTGGATAAGGACGAGCAAGGTAAACCAGTAAATGAAACGATGTATCGAGGTATGAATCGGTGGTCTCTTGTATTTAACTGCTTCTCGACCTGATATTATGTTTCCTGTATGCTTATGTGCTCGATTTCAAGCATGTCCCAAAGAATCACATTTAAAAGCTGTAAAACGGATTCTTATATATGTTAAGGGGACCATAGATTTTGGATTGTGGTACCCGAAATCGAGTCAGTTTGATTTGGTCGGTTTCTGTGATGCTGATTTTGCCGGATGTACATTAGATAGGAAGAGTACTAGTGGAACCTGTCATTTCATAGGGCCTTGTTTAACTTCCTGGTCTAGGAAAAAAACAGAATAGTGTTGCTTTGTCCACCGCTGAAGCCGAATATGTGGCAGTTGGAAATTGCGTTGCACAAGTTCTATGGATGAAACAGAATTTAGAGGATTTTGGTTTGTTATATGAAAATGTGTCAGTTCTATGTGATAACACTAGTGCCATTAACATTGCTAAGAACCCCATCCAACACTCTAGAACTAAGCATATAGACATAAGGCACCATTTCATTAGAGACCATGTTTCTAGGGGGAGTATAGCATTACAGTTTGTAGGCACCGATGACCAACTAGCGGATATCTTCACGAAACCCCTAGCCGAAGCTCAATTTTGTAAGATCCGGAGAGAGCTCAGTATGCTTGATTTTTCCAGTTTATAATGTGATTATGTGTCTTGTGTGTTTTCCCTCCTTTTTGATGAAAACAAAGGGGGAGAAATACCTGCTGCTATTTACGGCTATTGCTATGTTACTGGATTAGTTTTTTTTATGCTTATGCTTAGGGGGAGCTTTTGCTATTGTTTCTTGTTTATCGCCTCCCTATGCATAAGGTAATTTGTTATCATCAAAAAGGGGGAGTTTGTTGAACCAAGGACAAACACTCTTTATTTTGTATGATAACAAATTACAATCTGTCTACTAATGGTTACATTTGAACAAAAGTACAGGACATGAATCAAAGAGCAGGATATCTTAAAGTGTAGCGGCTTGGAGGAGAAGCTACTCTAGAGTTCAAGAACTTTGTGTTATTTTGCTTTTGATAGGACACCATGTAAGATCCTATCACTTCAGCTCTATGACTTTTGTAGTTGAGAGATGATCTTTTAAAATTGAGCTCAACTTGGAAAAATCTTTTATATAAAAGCATGTTAAATAGGTTAGGCACAAATAATGACTAGTTGTTTTAAAGGAAGTTTTTGAATCATGACTTGGTGTTTTTAAAAGCATAAAATCGATTATGCACTTGATTTTTAAGGAGAAAGGAAGAAAGAAATCGATTATGACTTATGTTTTTAAAAGAACATGTTTTTGGAAGAAAATAATCGATTCATGACTTCTTGTTTTAAAGCAAACAATCGATTTATGACTTGGTGTTTTTAAAGCAAAGAATCAATTTTTATCTTGTTTATTAAAGTACAAAATCGATTATATACTTAATTTATTAAGTATAAAATCGATTATGAGCTTCATCTTGGAAGCAAACAATCGATTCGTGGCCTTAGTTATTTAAAGCACAAAATCGATTTTGATCCTATTTTATTTTAGCAAAGAATCGATTTTCAATCTTAGTTTTAGAAGCAAACAATCGACCATTCACTTATGAAGTTGTTCTCTTTTTGAAGCAAAGAACCGATTGTCACACTAAGTGTTTTTAAGCAAGCAATCGATTCTTCACTTATTAAAAAGTGCTACAACGGTCATATTTTTGAGTAAATAATCGATTGTCATACACATTGTTTTTAAGCAGTCAATCGATTTACTACTCATCTATTTTACGTGAAAAATTGCCTCAACGGTCATATTTCTACAAACCCTATAAATAGGCACTTACGGTTTTTCACAAATAGAGAGAACACAACGCAATAAAACTCACAAATCAGAAAAATAAGAAAAGAACTTTCACCGTCATATTCTTTCTTCAAGTTCTTCATTGTAAAATCCAAATCACTGATCTCTCTCAACTACTATACTGTTATATTGCTTGAGTGATTGGTTCATAGTTTCTATGTTGTATTAATCTACTACTTGGTTGTTGTGAAATCCGGGGAAGTGTTCTTGGGTCATTCAATCGGGGAGATTGGGTTGGTAGCGAAATCCTTAGCGGGGAGCTTGGGTTCTCAATTTGGGGAAAATTGAGAGTGGTGTGGTAGCTATAGGGAAGTTGCTTGCTTGTAAAACGTAGAAGAAGTTCTTCTCATATAGTGGTTCTTCGCAAGTCCAAAGGTTGCAAAGCCAGAGGCCGAGGACGTAGGGCTTTTATCCCGAACCTCGTAAAAATCACGGTGTATCTCTTTCCTTCTCTTTACTTTGTTTTTGTTTATATTTGTTTATCGTTATATTTGATTTCATTGCGTTGCGTTCAATATTACAATTTGTTTATCGTTAAATTTGATAATAGTGTGGTTAGCGTAAAATATCACTGTAACTGGTTCTGTCATATGTATAGCTTGCTTAGGTACTGCATATAGTTTAAATCCTATTTTCCGCATTTGATTTAAACGTGCATCGTTAATTTTTGAAAACAAAAAGAATTCAATTTTAGCGTATAACCTTATTCACCCCCCCCCCCTCTAAGGTCATCATATAGTCCAACAATTAATACTTCCCATGATTGTAAGAGCGAAGTTAGGGAAGCTGTTGAGGAGAAAAACAAAATCGTTAATACTTCCCATGATTGTAGGAGACAAGTTAGGGAAGTTGTTGAGGAGAAAAACAAAATCGTTAATCACGTAAATTTGAATAGGAAGGAGATGATTCCTTGTCAGGCTGGATATTCATCAAATGTGGGCCCAGTCATTAACTCCTCTTCTAATGATGGTCTGGTTCCTGATTCGTTGTTGGGCCTATCTCATCAAAATAATTCTTTGCTGGATGCTAATGGGTTGGGCCGTGATTCTCTGCTGGGTCGTGGTGCTCTTTCATTGTTGGACTTATCTCATCAAACTAATTCGAAACCTCTTGTGGAACCCGTTGGAGTGAATTCTCCAACTACTATTTTTTCAAGGCCTGCATCGTTTTTCCCTGGCCCGACTCGTCGAAAGAAACAACGCAAGCTTCGCAAGGTGGGAGTTAGGAGACCCCCTCATTCCGGTAAATTACGTCGTGTTGTTCATGAGTTGAAGGAAGTCTCTGTTAAGGAAGTCACAGAGGGTATGGCTGGTGGTGGTGACGGTGGGTCAGACAACTGTATGAATAGTTCTTCGTTTTTCTCTACAGGGGCAGTCCTTTGTGATGACTCCATCAATAGCTCAGATATTGTTTGGGTGAATAGGTTTTGGGCTCTCCAAAACAAAGCGGTGGCTAGGAAGGTTTGAAAGGAGGCCAAGAAGTTGGGGGTGGAGGGTAAACAGGCTGACGAGCATTATATTGATTTAAATGAAGCTGGTGAGCTACGTGATAAAGAAGTTAGAAATAAGGGGTGGCTAAAAATGGTGTCTCATGAATATTCTTTCACTAAACTTAAGAGGGTGGGGCGATAGTGAAAAACGCCGTCAGTTGGCTTCCTTGATCCGTACGGGTAAGTTTGATTTCATTTGCTTACAAGAAACTAAGAGGGAGTCTTTAGATAATAATCAAATTGGACAACTATGGGGTAATTATCAGTTTGATTGGTCGTTTATGCCGTCTCGGGGACTGTCAGGTGGAATTTTGTCTTCATGGTTGATAGATTCATGGTCAGTTAATTTCTCTTTTAAGGGTGTTGGTTTTGTTGGGGTGTGTGCTGTGTCTCGTGGCATTCTAATCTATGTGGTGAATGTGTATGCTCCTTGTTCTTTGATTGAGAAAAGGAAGGGTTGGGAGGAGTTGAAGAGGTTAAAAATGAGTTTTGCTAGGGGTGAGTGGTGTGTGGTAAGGGATTTTAATTCCGTGACTAGTGTTGAAGAAAGAAGATGTAGGAGTGGGGATGGGAGCAACTTCCAAGATATTGTTGAATTTAATAATTTTGTTGACGACATGGACCTTATTGATGTATCTGTTTCGGGGAAAAAGTTCTCTTGGTTTTGCTCTGATGGTATCTCTATGACTCGATTGGATCGTTTTCTTATAACTGAAGGTCTTGTATCTATATTGAATGTTTCGGGACAGTGGATTGGTGAAAGAGACATATCGGATCACTGCCCGATATGGCTCATTCGTTCTCTAAAGAATTGGGTTCCCAAGCCGTTTCGCTTTATTAATGGGTGGTTAGAACATGGTGAATTACGCCCTTCTGTGAACTCTTGTTGGGCTGGTTGCGGCATTCATGGCAATAAAGCTTTCATTTTGAAGGAAAAATTCAAATTTCTCAAAGCTAAATTGAGGGATTGGAACAAGGAGGTGTGTGGCGTTATTGATTTGAACATTGGGAAGGAGGTTCGGGACATTAATATGTTAGATGATATGTTGATTGACTCTTTGATACCGAAGTGCTCCTGCGGAGGAAAGAAGCCACTGCTAAGTTTTGGAAAGATATTAGAATGAAGGAAAGCTTATTATATCAAAAATCTAGATCTCGGTGGATTAGAGAGGGTGATGCCGATTCAAAGTATTTTCATTCTCTCATGAATAGTCGAAGAAGGAGAAGTAAATTTCTCCTTATGGATGCGAATGGTGCTTTAATTGATGATGTGGAGGAGGTAAAAGACGTGGTTAGAAGGCACTTTGAGATATGCTTTGAAGAGACTCAACAGGCTCGCCCCAATCTTGATGGGGTCGTTTTTAAACAAATTTCTAGTGGTGATAATGACCATTTGGTGAAGCCTTTATCGGAGGAGGAGATTAAGAAGGAGGTTTGGAACTGTGACGGTGATAAGAGTCCGGGACCGGATGGGTTTAACTTGAAGTTTATTAAGGAGTGTTGGGATTTGGTTCGGGAAGATATAGTAGCTTTTTTCCATGAATTTCATATGAAGGCGTCTTCTCCAAAAGCTATCACGGCCTCCTTTATTGCTCTTATTCCTAAAAATGATCATCCTCAAAGTTTGGGGGAATATAGGCCTATTTGTTTGATCAGTTGTATTTATAAAATTCTTGCCAAGGTGCTTGCTAGTAGTTTGAAGAGAGTTCTTCCCAATGTTATTTCTAGTTGCCAATCAGTGTTTTTGGGGGGTCATCACATTCTAGATGGTGTTTTGGTGGTGAATGAGGTTGTTGATCTAGGTAAGAGAAGGAATGAAGATTGTTTGTTATTTAAAGTTGATTTTGAGAAGGCCTATGACTCAATTTCTTGGAATTTCCTAATCTACATGATGGAGAGCATGGGATTTGGCTCGGCGTGGATTAGGTGGGTGAAGACTTGTGTGTGTTCTAGTTCCATGTCCGTGTTGGTTAATGGTAGCCCAACTAATGACTTTCAAGTTGGTAGAGGCCTTCGTCAAGGTGATCCTCTTTCTCCTTTTCTTTTCTTGATTGTAGCAGAGGGTTTTTCGGTTATGATGTCAAAGGCGGTGGAGGTGGGGTCGTTTGTTGAATATAAGGTTGATGATAATCTTCGCTTTTCTATGCTTCAATTTGTCGATGACACCATTATGTTGGGGAAGGCAACATGGGGGAATTTGTGGTGTATCAAATCTATTCTTAGAAGCTTTGAAATGGTGTCCGGGTTGAAGGTTAACTTTCATAAAAGTAAACTTATTGGTATCAATGTGTCAAAGGATTTCTTAGAATCGGCTTCAACTTTTCTTCACTGTCGAACGGAATCTATTCCATTCAAATTTTTGGGAATCCCTGTGGGCGCAAATCCAAGACGGAGTTCAACTTGGAAGCCGGTTATTGATAAGATTCGGAGTAGATTGGCTTTGTGGCAAGGGTGTTTCTTGTCTATTGGAGGTCGGGTAACTCTTATAAACACCGTTTTAAATAGCATACCCCTCTATTAATTGTCTTTTTATAAAGCGTCGAAGGTGGTGATAAAGACTCTTAGTAAGCTTCAAAGAGATTTCTTGTGGGGGTTCAAGGAGGATTCGAGGGGCATGTATTGGGTGGCTTGGGAGAAGATTTGTAGATTTAAGGAGGAGGGAGGGTTAGGTGTGAAGGATATTGAAATGTTTAATATTGCTCTCTTGGCCAAATGGAAGTGAAGGTTGATGTCGGATGAAGGTGCGCCTTGGAAGGGTATTCTTTCATATAGATATGGTGATTTGGGGTCTATTTTTTTCAATGGTTCAACATCGGTGCATAGAAGGGAAGATTCTTTGTGGTGGCGCGATCTTAAGTGTGTGGGGGAGGAGAGGTTCTCAGTGGGTTGGTTCGAATCAAATGTAAGACGGAGGTTGGGGGATGGCAGCAGAGTGGATTTTTGGCATCATCATTGGCTTGGGCAACGTCCGTTGAAGATTGAGTTTGGCAACATTTTCAACAATTGTAATAATAAAAATGTGAGACTGGCGGATCTAGGAGTTTGGCGTGATGATCATTGGCAGTGGAATTTTTCTTTTTTCGCAGGTGCTGGATCCGCATTCGGTGATGAAATTGATGAGCTGTTGGCGCTTCTGCGTGATGTTCATATGGCCCGTGGAGTTGCTGACCGATAGTGTTGGTTTATTGATCCGCTAAAATCCTTCACGATTCGGTCTTGTTACCAATTTCTTTTGCAAGCCAATCAACTTTCAGCCGTGGACAGCAGCAGGCCAGTTTCGACTCTGCAGAAATCTGACTTGATAGCGTTATGGAGGACTCGTATTCCAGCCAAGATCTTGTTGTTTGGTTGGCGTATATTCAACAATTCTATACCTGTTCGGTCCATGTTACTTAGACGACATGTTATTCACTTGGAGGAGGATGCGGTCTGCGTTTTGTGTAGGTCTCACATTGAGGATTCTCATCACTTGTTTTTGGCTTGCGATTTTTCTGTGAGAGTGTGGGGCGAGATTGGTCGTTGGCTGAATGTTCAAGTGCCTTGCCCATCTACTTTAATTGATCATTTTCTACGCTATGGCGACCTTAACTTGTACTGGTAAGAAAGCGAAGAGGATCAAGCATCTTATTTGGTTGACAACTTGTTGGTGTCTTTGGCTATCTCGTAACGGTGTTTGGTTTAGAGGGGTAGAGCCAAATGTAGACTCGACAGTGGCCCAGGTGAAGTTCTTATCTTGGGGCTGGTTCATTTACGCGGTGGGAAGGAATTCTTGTTGCATTCCATCACTATGGTGGAATAATGCACTTTCATGTATAAACAACCTGTGATCTCAACCTTGTATTTGTCGTTTTGAGCACCCCTAGTGCTCCTATTAATGCAACATTACTTATTGAAAAAAAAAATACAAGAGTGATCTTTCAAACCATGTGATACTCTTTTGGTTAATTACCACCAATCCATAATAAGAAATAAGTGAAAACAGAGTGGTTTTTCAAAACCATGGGATACTCTTTTTATGCTCTAACATTAATTGTAATCAGGCCCTTCTTTTAAGTTTTGTAGGCATATAAAAAAGAGAGATCATTTATATGTTTCAGTTGCATTATATTAGGGATGGCAAAACGGGCTTGGCCCGCCGGCCCAGTCCGCCAAAAAATAGCGGGTTGGGTTGGTGATTTCACCCCGCCAACCCGTAGCCCGTCCCGCCTAACCCGCTAACTCGGTGGGCCATAGATGGGGCAGGCCGACACCAACCCGCCAACTTTATTTTTTTTACCATGTTTTTTGTTTCCCCTTGTTTTTAACTATTACTAAATATTTTTTAATGTTTTTTTGGCGGGTTGTAGCGGGTCAACCCACTAAGCCGCCATTTTTACCTTGTTTTTTGTGGGTTTGGGCGGGCCAACCCGCCTATTTTAAGCCCAAAAAGTAAGATTTAAATATATTTTTTAATTATTTATTTTAATGGCGGGCTAGCCCGCCGCGCTCATTTATTGGCGGGTTCATAGCGGGGTGGGCAGGCCGTTTTGCCATCCCTACATTATATACTTTTGTTTTTGTTTAATTGTCATTTGGTTTAAAATTTAAATGAATATTTCCTGTTATTGGACAATACTTTCAAAGATGTTGTGACCAATACATATTAGTCTTTGATATTGGTAAAATGTTACGTAATTACTTTATAATGCAATTTTGTAGCAGAAGATAATCTATTTTTCTCTTATACGTGTAAACTATTCTTTTCTCCCATATGTATATATAGCATTTATTGGTTGTATCCTCAAGAGTATTCATTGGAAAGTTAGGTTAGTGGGGAATAATAGCATACTTTGGAATACAATGCAGTATTTACACAACAACAACAACAAATAATACCCCTTTTTTTATCCACAATAAATTTTTATCCACCTAATCATGTGGTGACCAAAAAATGAATTCATTGAAATTAGTGAGAGGGAGCAGGAGCAGCTAAACTAAATGAATTCATTGAAAACATGAAAGTAGTTAAATAATTTCTAAGTGGGGTGGCACAGTTTGGTAATGTTGATGATAGTTGGCCTTTACTATATATATTGATTTTTTTTGTATTTATATATATTGATATTTACAAGTTGTGATAGTGTGGAAAGCACTAAGTGGGGTAGCCCCCAGTTTAATAATTTCTGAAAAATTACCTTAAGTAGCAACCTATGACTCATAAGTTCTCCATGCAAATCTATCTTATCTTCTAGAATGTATAGGAAGAATTGTGGGTTGATCTAATTGAATGAAAATATATCAACTTTCATTTAATTAAAAATAACACTGCACAAAAATAATATTAATCAAGAGAAAGTATTTGTATGGGAAAAATGTCACTGTATAGGAAAAAAAACTTATATTTACTTATTTATATATATTTCACTAATGATCATCATTTTTATAATAGCGGACACCAACCCTATTACAAAAGAACAAAAAAATACCCTTTGTTTTTATCCACCTAATTAATCATGTGGTACCAGAAATGAAAACTTTGCTATGAGATATAATTGTTGTCATATTTGAATGTTATCGTAATGTAATGAAATCATTTTATTTTGAACTTTTTTTCTAAGAGGAGATAAATTTTATTTTGAGATTAGCCAAAGAAATACAACCAATCCAATAAAATGAACAAATTACCTCATTGTCTCATTTGTCACAAATTTGTGGTATTGGCCCTCTTAAATTGTCTCATTTGATGAAAACAAAATTGGTCTAACAAAAGTGACCCGACCCTAAAGAATTTGGGGATCACAAAACTTGTCTAATTTGACGTGGAACACAACAAAATGATATATATATATATATATATATATATATATATATATATATATATATATATATATATATATATTCCTTCAACATCAATAACATTAATAAAATCCTTCCAATTAATAAGATGGAATGCACAAATAATAAGATGGAATGCTCTCACTTGTATGCAATGATCTTCATATATTATTTATACTCTTCACATTATTATTACACTAAAATCATCACATGGCTAGCCAGTTGCAGTCTATGAATCTAGTATAGTCATTTCTTCTTCTTGTTTCTCGTATATGAACAAAGAGTCAAAGACCATATTCCAGTTCTTCAATCCCACTTTAACTGCCACCTACTTCTGAAAGCAGCCCCACCGGTACCACAATATTCCACATTTCCACTCGACTTGAATTAAACTTTGCCTCTCTCACCCAAGATATAAGGTCAGGTGATCCCTTTCTTTGTCTACTAAAAATCATTCAACATGAGGAGGCTCTTGACATCAATCTTTCACGAAGGCGGAGTCCCGCGCCGGACACAGAAGAACAAAGATTTCAACACGAAGATGTTAATGAAATGTATATATTCACATCATCATCATCATCACCACCACCACGGCACCACCATCATCCCTTACAACAATCTTTCAGGAAGGTGAAGGCGCATGGGAACCATGGTTACACGAGACCAGCTTCGAAGACGAAAATGCGGAAGGATCCATGCAAAGTATGTATATAGTCCTTGGCTTAATTGGCCTGATCTGTTTATCGCTTTTCATTTTCTGGTGTCTTCGACGACGACGACCACTACCACGACGGGTTCCAGAAATGCTGCTAGTTGTAGAGATGACAAGTTGTGTGTCTGAGTCAGCTGACTACTCATCTGACGACTCAGCTGAAGCAATGATCGGAGGACTTTTCGTGGAACCTCGATAAATGAGGGTGCATTGTTCCTGAAAGATTGTTGTAAGGGATGATGGTGGTGCCGTGGTGGTGGTGGTGGTGGTGATGATGATGATGATGTGAATATATACATTTCATTAACATCTTCGTGTTGAAATCTTTGTTCTTCTGTGTCCGGGACTCCGCCTTCGTGAAAGATTGATGTCAAGAGCCTCCTCATGTTGAATGATTTTTAGTAGACAAAGAAAGGGATCACCTGAGCTTATCTTGGGTGAGAGAGGCAAAGTTTAATTCAAGTCGAGTGGAAATGTGGAATATTGTGGTACCGGTGGGGCTGCTTTCAGAAGTAGGTGGCAGTTAAAGTGGGATTGAAGAACTGGAATATGGTCTTTGACTCTTTGTTCATATATGAGAAACAAGAAGAAGAAATGACTATACTAGATTCATAGACTGCAACTGGCTAGCCATGTGATGATTTTTGTTTTACATTTACAAGAAGGAAGCGGTGTAAAGAAGAGTGAAAGAGACAACTTCTATTTTTCTATTTTACATTTTTTCTTTTAATTTGATGATGTGTCAAATTCTTACCTTTTTTTTCTTTTCTATTTTACATTTTTTTCTCACCTTTCAAACACTTGGCTTTTTATAATACGTGCGCTGCGCTGATTTGGTTTTGACGCAACAAGATAAAAGTATATAAATCATGATGTGAAGAGTATAAATAATATACGAAGAGTAGTATGTAAAATAAACGTATTAGTTAGTATATTAGTATTTAAAATGGTAGAAAAAGTGGAAGGTAGACAGTTTTTCAATGCTAGTCCTGTTTCTTTTTTGTTTCTAAAATACTTATCTTGTTAATTTATGGTAGCATTAGTCCACCTTACAGTAAAATTGTTTTTTCACCTTAATGAGTGAATTTTTTTCCCGATAAGCAATGATATATTTATTATCCGCATTAGATATGCTCAAAACCACAAATACACAAAAGATATAGAGATCATTGCATACAAGTGAGAGCATTAATTGTTCCACCATAGTGGCGGAGACAAACTAGAATCTCTTCTCACCCCAAAAATAAACCAACATCAAGACAGATATTTGATACGAGCCACAATCGTCACCAACAATTGACTTCTTCACCTCTAAAACAAACATCATTCCGAGCTAGCCAGATGCACCAACAATTGTCAACCAGATTAAAAATTTAACCTTTTTGAATTTCTTCCCAATAATACCCTTTGTTTTTATCCACAACAGATTTTTATCCACCGAATCATGTGGTGACCAAAAAAAGAGAACTTTTCTATGAGATATAATTGTTGTCATATTTGAATGTTATCATAATGTAATGAAACTCATTTTATTTTGAACTTTAATTTTTTCTATTTAAAAATTAAAAGCTTTTTCGATGGCCAATGGCCTGACCTATTTAACTAAATAGACTTTTAAAAAAGCATTGGCCTTATCTATTTAAAACAAAAAATCCTGGTCTAGCCTGGGTCTGTCGTAGGCTGGGTCGTAGGCCCTGTTGTGCTTGATATATATATATACACAAATGTATGTGCAAGTATACACAATCGTAATAAGTAATAAAGTGAAAGTAGAGTATCGTTCCCACAGGGATTGGATTAATTTACAAGTTTAAAATCAATAGTTCACTAGTGGAAGGTAACCAATAAACAATATGGTAGGAATGCAAGAATGTAAACAAATAGAATAAACAAACAAGTAAAGTTGGGGTTGAAATATATGATGAGAAAGTAGTTGGAATGCTGCCCACTAAGTATGTCACTTTAAACAGCATTATGTTATATACGATGCTGGAGCATTGGATGCTGTAGCATTTGTTGCGTGCCTTTCAGTCACTATCGTCAAGGTTTCATTACAAGTCTTATGTCTAAGCTCTAAATAAGTTCACCCCTGTATATGACGTACCCACAATATCACCATATGGACTATGCTATCCTATGTCTAGGTCTTGGCATGGAATAACAAAGTTTCATTTATTAAACACTAACCCATATTAGTTCTTGAGTTCTAATTATAAACCATGTCTGAATTTATAATTTGCATTCACTTTTAGCTGACCAATTCTAAAGATGAATATGAAAGAGTTATCATGCAAGAACTAAAATGCAAACATCAATATATAACATAAAACTAGTTAAAGGATAATTATAAAGTTTATGGCATCCCAACTACAAGAGAGTTTAGCTTATGCTTAACATTACTAAAGACATACAAACTAATATAAATAACATGTTCATATTACTGAAAAACACAAAGGAAAAAAAAATAGAGCTAGAGGATACACGGTTTAGTTCCCTTTGCATAAATCAGCCCCGTAATGCTCCAGCATCGCTTCGCAACATCACTGTGCGGGGAGCATTCCTTGTGCAGAATGCAGTTGCGTGAAGGTGAAGGAAGAAGTTGTCAAGTTCTTCCCTCTCCTTAGAAACCATCTCTAATATGATTTTAATGAGTGAATTTTGGTCTGGTTGTGAATGAGAAGGTGAAGGGTATTTATAGGCTCATTGAGTGAGGTTTCTTCATGGTTGGGTTTACTTGGAGAAGAAGTTGGTTTCTTTTGAATCCATGTGCCTCAAAAAGTAGATGTGACCTTTGCTTTATTAAAAAGAGAATAGGTCCTATAGCGAATTGACAAGTGTCCTAAATAGGTGGCTCCCTTGAGTGAGGTTTCTTCATCATGAAGTTACTTGAAGTTGGAGTAATTTCCCACTTGCATCACTTGCTTTTATAAAGTTTATTTGATCTTTCAACTCTAGAAAGTAGGCCTATAAGCATCGGCAAGTGTTTCTGAAAAAGGTGCAAGTTGTAGGCTATGATGTCATAAAGTGGTGCTTGAGATGATCCATTTGTGCCACTTGCTTAACTTTTTGACTTTTGAGCTCAAAGTGATGTCGGCACGATAATGCTGGGGGCATCCATTGCTTTTGCTCCAATGCTGTAGCATTCCAATCTTCTAATGTCGTGGCATCTAATGCTGTAGCATTGAACAAACACATAAAATCACCACAAAATATCCAAAAGTGCCAAGTTGTTTATTAAAGCATTCATTTCCCTTGTTTTATGTTTTCTTGTATATTTGGTTATTTACAAGATGATAATTTAAGTCTTAGAAGCATAAATAACTCTATATACAAAAGAGTTATCAGACCCCTGTTAGGCGGCTTGGCCTATTCCCACCCCTACATACAATGTATCTTTTCACGAACTAAGTCTTAATTACTAAAAAGAGAAGTCTTCTTATTTAGATATATTGAAACAATATTATATAGAGTATATTCTTATATGAAATAACATGTTGCTGTGTTCAATTATAATTATAATTACATACACTTTTCATCATTTATTTTATTTGTAATTATGTTATTTTAAAGCAATTTCATTTTAATAAAATTTAAGCTGAATTTGTATTCCTGTGCATCATACCAGCATCAGGACCGGCCCAAGCATAAGACAGTCCAAGCCTTCGCTTTCTTTGGGCCTCAAAAAATATATTTTTAATAGGTAAAAAGGGCCCCCGTTAAAGTAACAAATATAAAAAAAGGCCCTCAATTTGTATATATACATGCAGCGTAATTGGCTGCTATGCCTCAGCAAGGCTATCATATCCGAGTCACCGGTTTGAATCACATTAGGAGTTTTTTGTGATTTTTATTTTTGCATCAACTATAACAAATTACATTATAAATAAAATATATAAACTAGAAATACATGTTTTAATTATTAAACTTATATTCTTTTTTATAGTTTACATTTAAAAAATTATATGAACTAAAAATTATAAATATCGTTCATATAATTTTTTTATTTTTTTATAAGCCTTGTATTTTATATAGTACTTTCTTACTTTAAAAGATTTACCTTTTTTTTAAATTTCTTTCAATATTTTTCACTTTTATGTTATCCTCTCTCTTAAAGGATCTCACTATAAAGTTCGCTTTAAGCCGACCTGACTATATATATATATATATATATATATATATATATATATATATATATATATATATATATATATATAAATCAAAACAAATACATAAGCAAAAGCATAACTATATCTAATCACAACAAAAAATGTTTAGCTATCCATTTTAGCCATCATACAAATGATAGAAACGATGAAAAACCTCTAGATCTAACACCCTTGATCCTTAAAGACGATGAAAAACCTTCAAGACCTTCAATCTTTTCATCCTTTAGGCTTTCTATATGAGTGTCCTTTCAGCATGAAGAAAATGTCTCTACTGAAATTCTTCAAGGTGAAGTAATATGTTAGACATTGCTATCTAAGCTACTGACAAGAGCTAAGCTACTGATCTCATGTGTTCGGGAATGTCACGCACCACTAGCTAAGCTACTGACAGTTGTCCAGCTCATGGTCTTTTATCTTCAAGATCAAGAAAGATATTTGTTGGAATTCTTCTAGGCGAAGCATTATCAGACACCACTTGCTTATAAGCTAGCCATGGATAGCTATATAAGCTACTACATGATTTTCACAATTTTCATTCTAGGCGAAGAATTCTCTATTTTCACTTGTTTTAATCTTTGTGGGTTAGGATCTTCTCTAGTAATGTTATGTTAAGTTTAGATCAAGGAATCAAGTGAAGGAGGTCATTAGGCATACTAAGAATTTCAGATACCACTTTAATTTCACCATAATTAAGCAGAAAAATATAAGTGAACATGTTTGTTGTTAGCTTAGAAATATGGAGGATTTACAGAAATCAGAAGAAAACAAAAGTTTTTAACAAAGGGTCGTCATAGTGAGGATTAACACTACTTACATTAAATTGTATCTATTCAATGCCAACCTTGCCAAATCAAATTAGGCTTTGTTTTTTTTATAAGCAAATGTTAGTAGGGTGGGGGAATGTTAGTTTCCGGGGTTTGAATTCTGGACCTCCTTCATGTCCCTTAACTCACCAACTGAGCTACCTTTAGCTTCCCCACAACTTGAAAATACTGATTTAATTTGTACCAAAAATTTAATCATACGTTTGGATGAAGTATTTTTAGGAGGTAATGTAATTTTTGAAGAGAATTGAAATATCTTACTTCAAAATTTTGAACAAAAAATATTTCATTGGGTTTTCTCCAAAAGTTTTTATATATATGTCAAACACTAGTTGAAAATTAGAAACTAGCACTATCATACAACGTCTTTTTGTGTGTTACCATCATTGGTGCGTAGTTTCCAAAGCCGGTGAGAATCTATGCCGAAGAACCTGGTTGGTCAAGAGTTTCCGACTTTGCCAGCCCGTGTGGTTCTCCCCTCCCAACAAAGTTTTTACCACACTCAAGATTCGAACCCGAGACCAATCCTTGGACCATCCCTTGTTGGTAACTAAAACTCATTTTGGAACTAAATTAACAAATTTAAGGCTTCAACAAGTGGGTAAGAGAATCAAATCTAAGAATCAATGCAGAAATTACCCCAAGCCATCACTATCACTTCATATATATATATATATATATATATATATATATATATATATATATATATATATATATATATATATATATATATATAATTAGTCCTGTACGCCAAAAAAATCAATCCAAGTAGCATGAGTTAGATGTGACCATTTGATTCCAAAACAAAGCTAATTAAAGCCTAATAAGGGATATTTTGTAGAACTCTTAGATTAGTAGAGATAATGGTGTCAAGCATTTTTCTTATAATTTTATACGGACAAATTAAGGTTCGATCCTTGCATGTATATGAAATCAACTAGACAAGTATAACTTGTATTGAACTCAAACAAAATAAATGAAAAGTGACAAATAAAATTTGCTCGTTTGGTCGAAGAGAATGAGGGAAGAGAGAATTTTTTCTCTCATCTCTATTTCTATTATTTTGTACACTCTCTTCTCTCTATCTCATTTCTTTCCTAAACCAAACAATAGAAAGTCTTTCTTTATTCTCACTTTCTCTCTTTTGTTTCTCTCACTCTCTCTTCTACCAATCGGACCCTTAATTTCTTTTAATTTCAATGCATTGGAACCCTTATAAAATGTACTTGTTAGTTTGAGTTGTGTGTAAGATGTGCTAAGGTTTCTTGCTAAATAATATTAAGGTTTAATTTAGATTGGACATGCAAAGTACTTGTGAGGATATAATAAGTGAAAGGGAAAAGGATAGTTTCCATGCATGCATGTTATCTCCTCTAAACAATGATTGTACTTCTTCTTTCCTCCACCATCTGTTCACGAGACACTACTAGAAAATGGGTTTTTAGCGTCCATATTTTAGCGTCGGCCACGACACCCACGCTAATAGCGTCGGCCTAGAGTCGGTTTGACCCACGCTACCCCACAAATTTGTTTGCTCTTAAAAAAAAAATTAGCGTCGGATGTAGTGGACGCTACTCTGGAAATTAGCGTCGGCTAGGCCCACACTACACCGAGATCAATTATAGCGTCGGACTAAGCCGACGGTACATCTTGGCTAAGCTGAACATAATCCCTAACTCTCTTCTTTACCCTCAATCAACAGAATCCCTAGTATTCTCTTTCTCTCAGACGGTGTGAATCCCTCTTTCCCCCTCTTTCACTCACTCACTCAATCGACCTCACTCCTCATTCTCTTGCCCTCTCTTTCCCTCATCGTCGTCGGAGAAGGAGAAGGCTTGCGGTGGTGGGGGTGCGGCGTCCGGAAACGGTGGAAGGAGAAGGCTCGCGGTGGAGGGTGGATCTTACAGCGGTAAAGACCACCGCGGGTGGTGTGGGTGCGGCGTCCGGAAGCGGTGGAAGGAGAAGGCTCGCGGTGGAGGGTGGAGCTTACAGCGGTAATGACCACCGCGGGTGGTGGTGCGATTGTTGAAGGCTCACGGTAATTCTCTCCAATTTTTTCTCCGAATCTTTCTTTTTTGTTTCTGCTTCTCCCTTTTTTTTTCAGATTGCATTTTGTCCTCCTATTTTTCTTCTAACTCATTTTCACCGTGGCTAGGTATGAGAAAATAATGAATGATGTGTGGTGGTGGTGGTGGTGGTGGCGTGGTGGTGGTGTGGTGGTGGTGGTGGCGTGGTGGTGGTGATGGGTGGTTTAGAGTAGAGAGAAGGAGAAGAGTAAGGGAGAAAGAGAGAGAGAGAGGAGTGAGAGTGGTGGTGGTGGCGTGGTGGTGGTGTGGTGGTGGCGTGGTGGTGGTGGTGATGGGTGGTTTAGAGTAGAGAGAGAAGGAGAAGAGTAAGGGAGAAAGAGAGAGAGAGAGAGAGAGAGAGAGAGAGAGAGAGAGAGAGGTGGTGGTGGGGTGGTGGGTTGGTGGTGGTGAAGAGTAAGAGAGAGTGAGTGAGAGTGGTAGGAGGTATGTGGTGGTGGTGGTGGAAGAGTGAAGAGAGAAGAAGAGTGTGAGAGGAGGTGGTGATGATGGTGGTGGTGGTGGTGTTGGAAGAGTGAAGAGAGAAGAAGGGTGTGAGAGGAAGTGGAAGGGGGAAGAGGAGGGGAAGAGGAATGGTGAAGAGTGAGTGAGTGAGAAAGAAGAGTGAGGGTGTAAACGGATATAAAGGAAAAAAGAAAAAAATTTGCGAGGGAATTAGCGAGGGAACTGTCTCATCATCTAAAAAGTTAACGTTAGCGAGGGAATTAGCGAGGGAACTTTCCCTCGCTAATTTCTGCACCTTTACCAACCCCTGCGCTGAGTCCCATCATCTGAAAAAGCAAAATTTAGTGAGGGCAGTCATTAGCGAGGGACAGTTCCCTCGCTAATTCCCTCGCTAATGACAAAAAAATTGACAGCTCTATGCCCTCGCTAATTCCCTCGCTAATGACTGTTTTTGCGAGGGACAACAAGTCCCTCGCTAATGTCCGTCGCTAATTAGTGTTTTTTTTGTAGTGACAGATTCAAATGGTCTCAAGTATTTTCAAAGGTTTTACAACATGGAGAATGTATGAATTGGTTTTCCCCTTATTGCTGAACACCTTGCATAGGCTGATTTTCAAAATTATGTTATGTTTTCCTCTTCATTCCTTTTTGTTTATGGATGCAGATGTATATGATTGTAATAGGCAAAAACTTGTTGTCTGGGTAATTGCATTCATTTGGTTAGTGGGGGGTGTCATAGAACCTGTATTCGAGCACTTTTTACATCTTCACCTACAACAATAGGTAAATGTTTCTCCCATTATATGCTAATTGAATAGAAGGTATAGCTCATGGAGAGCATGACAGTTTTGTTGTTATAATCGTTTTTTTTCTTTGTTTACTTTTGATTTGCAGAGAAATAATATCAAATGCTTTTGTGTCTGCCAAGGGGAAGGCATTGCTCAAGGGAATACTACCACAAACCTCTTCAGATTGGGAACTTTTTTTCCTCCATCTTCACAGTTTGGTTGGTGCAGATGGACCAACTCATTGTGGAGCATTTGATATCACTTACATGGCTTTGTTGCCAAACATGGTGGTAAATTAATGATGCAAACCTTATAATTATTCCTTATGTATCCTGTACGCAAATTGTGTGAATTAGCTTGGAGTGGTGTTCCAGATTACATCTAACATTTACAGCTTAACTAACATGCTAACAGATCCATAACTATAGTTAGTTGCTAGAGTTAGTTAGTCAGTTATTACTTGTAACCAGGTGAGTGATCCAAAGTGGTTTACGTAAATTATCTATATAGCTAATTGGCTTTTGTTTGAAAATATGTGTGTTAAGTCTACTTGTGTTTTTTTACTTGAAGGATGATATCAATTTGTTTGATTACAATGTCCCTCAACGAGTAAATGAGTTTGTCTCAGCTGCATTATCACAGGTATGAAACTTATTATTGTAAGATAGGTGATTGGTTCTTCTATAGACTGAAATTTGCTTTATTCAGATTGCATTTTTCAAATAAATATACAAAGGTTTCTAAGCAATATTACCATATAGAATTGCTGTGTTTGAAGTTCTGAGAAGCGAAAATAACAGTACTCAAAATGCACTGCTACTTCTTAGTCATGTTTTGTGTCATTAAAATTGGAAAATGATTTGAGCCAACAACTCCACTGGCTGTCCTGTTTCAGGCCAATATAACACGCACAAATATATAATGTGGCATAAGTTAACATAAGTTAAATGATTTGAGCCAACAACTCCACTGGCTGTCCACAGGTTAAATTTCAACAATGTCCACTACTTAACATAAGTTACTGTCCAGCATCAAAAGTTGACTTCTCAGATGGCAAAGATCTGGTGAGCAGCTATAACATCCATCAGCTATAACATCCTCCATCTTCACAGTTTGGTTGGTGCAGATGGACCGACTCATTGTGGAGCATTTGATATCACTTACATGGCTTTGTTGCCAAACATGGTGGTAATAGCTCAATCTGATGTAGCTGAACTAATGGACATGGTTGCAACTATTCTAGACATTATTTCAAAGTTGAAAGTTACTTCTGTGAAAAGTTCATATATAGTTAGAGAGGATGCAAATCTTATCTGTTTACTTTTCAATCTCTAATTTTTGTAACTTTCCGTATGAGTCTTAAACCTCGTCATTTCTAGCACAGAAAACAAGTAACACTATTGTGTATTTAATTTGAAAATCAATCCTTTACACATTAGCTTCTTATATGGAATTGCTCTTGATAATCTATACTCTCTTACTCTTTTGGAGAGGAATTCAGCTTTTCAATGTTTTAAGAAAAAATTGGATCAATTATTTTGTTTTGTGTGCAGGCTATGGAGAGTATTGGATATTTCAATACCATGTCTACTGGTTTTAAATATGCAAAAATGGGCATCTGGGTACAGGTTCACCAAAATTGATGAGTAAATCACTTGAAAATGTTCTTTGTTCATCTCTTCAATGCTTTTTTCCTCTTAATAATTGCTCACTTCTGCTTTTATTTGTCCTTTTAATTAATTTGTCCTGCAGCTGAGAGGGAAACAACTTACACTCCTTTCGTTCCACAAGCAGTTCTTCCTCCGAGGTGATTAATCAATCACTACAAAGAAAGCTTAAAATGTTAGCTAGAGTGAATATTGTAGAGTATTTAGTTGATAAATCACTACATGGAAATGTTTGTAGAGTATTTAGTTGATAAAAACTCTTCTTTTTTTCCTTGACAGGTTGGATCAGTTACAAGTATTTGTTGTACTTGTTTCTTGATAAGATGTATACATATTTCAATTGTTGCACAGGTTGGACCATTTAAGTGATTTTATGTATACATATTTCAGTTGTTGAATTTTGCTATTCTAACTCCCATTAGTGAAGGTAGTAACTATTATTCTATATGGAGACAGGTTTTGTTGGCTAAGGGAGGAGGGAAGTAGAGGTGGCATACTTTGATCAAAAACAGAGGTGGCATACTAGACGAAGTAAAGCATGCCCAAGTGGTGTATGAGTTCTCATGCCTTACACATAAATCCCATTGGTGAAAGTTCTCATACCTTACACATAAATCCCATTTCTGACATTAGTCTTAGAAATATGTCTCTTCCTGACCTTAGTCTGATTACAAAGGAGCATTTAGGGGGAGAAATAATATGGGGATCTGTCCGTCATGCATTTGAAGGGGTTAAGGCTTCCGGAATTCATTCAACATTTTGGAAAATTGAGTTCTTGGTAGCACTCCCAAGATCTTGATTAGCAGCAATTGATTTCTATAATAGTACACTTTTATTTTTTGATCAATGCATGTAATAGTACACTTTAATTTAATTGAAACAAGGATATTTCCGGTTTGTCTGTTTATACCGTTTACGTATGGTTCATATATTTGTGTAATTGTGTGACAATAAATATAGTGAACTATGGTGAGTTCCTTCCGGTTCAAAATTATTATGTGTATAGTTTCTTGATAAGATGCACTTGTAACAGAACACAAACATTTCTCTTTCTTTCTTTTTTTGGTTACATCATTCTTTGATTCTTTATCTGTGTTATTGTTTAGTTTCAACATTCATCACATTAGCTTGAAGAAGAAACAGGTTCA
The DNA here is from genome assembly GCA_039519185.1 of Astragalus membranaceus. Classification (NCBI taxonomy): domain Eukaryota; kingdom Viridiplantae; phylum Streptophyta; class Magnoliopsida; order Fabales; family Fabaceae; genus Astragalus; species Astragalus membranaceus. The sequence continues at coordinate 156,296,569 of CM076849.1, read as the reverse complement.
GCTGTTATTGTAGTAATTGAATTAGTTATTGTTGTTGTTTAACAACAATGGAAGGTACTAATATATACAGAGCTAGTAATAGTTTAAGATTGAGAAGTTCTACAGCATGGAGAAACATTAGAGTAGGATAATTAATTATTTAAAAAAAACTTAGGTTAGCGTCGGCCAATCCGACGCTAGTTAAAAAAGTTGACTTTTTTTGTGTTGACTTTAGCGTCGGCCTGGCCGACGCTAGTTAATTCGTTGACTTTTTTTGATTGACTATGTAGCGTCGGCCTTTGCAATAGCGTCGGTTTTAGCGTAGGCCTGGCCGACGCTAAATGTAGCGTCGGCTAAAATTACGGGACGCTATATTTACCTTCGAACATTTTAGCCTCGACACGTGGCCGACGCTACTCCGACGCTAATTCACTGTTAGCGTCGGCTTTTGGCCCGTTAGCGTGGGCTTTTGGCCGACGCTAAAAACTGTTTTTCTAGTAGTGAGATCTCTCTACCCATCCTTTACGGCTTTACCCATACTTCTTGTCAAACAGTGTTCTTGTCATAGAATGTTCTTGCCAAACAGTGTCTTTGGGTTAAAATAGTATAGCAACATCGCGATAGGTGGCGGTATGCATTAACAACGCAGCAGCACGGTGGTACTTCATGTCAGCGGCAATAGTGTCGTTGCGGTTGAAGTAGTGGCAACATCGCGACGGGTGGGGGCAGAAGCATTCACGACACGGCACGGTGGTGCTTTATGTCGGCAACAATATTGTCTTCGTTTTGTTACATCTTATTGTTCCTCTTTCTTTCATCGGTGCTTCTATCCCTTTCATAAAGCCTGATATTTATGTTCAATGTGTGGTGATTGACATGTTTGCTAAGTGTGGGAGCTTGAAACATGCGCGCGTATGGTGTTTTAAAAAATGCCTGTTAGAGATATGGCTTCTTGGACTTGTAAGTGTGGCAGCTTGAGTGATTTGCCAATTTGTGTGTATTACTGTATTAGAGTGTATTCCACATTTTCTGTATTAGAGTATGTTCAGTTTATTCTCAATTTTCAACATTCTGTATTAGAGTGTACTCAACATATGTAACCAAAAAAGAGTGTACTCAACATTTTCTGTATTCAACATTTTGCTTTGTATTGGCAAACTTGGAGATTTGAATTGTTTTGCATCCAAAAGGCTGATGAACTAAGGCACCATAAAATGGTCCAAAAGATAATTGATATTTTTCTAATTGACTAAAATCTGCACAACAAGTGACGATAACATGGCACCAACAATAATAAAAATAACAGCTTCACCAATTCCAATCTTTAGATCAAAAATGAAAGAAGTGAATAGAAGTAACCTGCATGTAAAAGAAGTGAATATTTTGAGCAAACACACAACTTTAAGTTAGTGAAACACAGTATAGTTATGTTTTGATTATCTACATACCTGAATCAAAGAATTACATGAGCTAACACTACAACAGATTTCGTAATAAGTAGCGCTTTTTTTTCCCCATAAGTAGCGCTTTCGGGCGCTACTGATGTTAGCGCTACTCTTGGCTGTTTCTCTTTGGTAGCGCTCAGGAAGCGCTCCTGAAAATTAAGCATGAGTAGCGCTTTTTATACAAAGCGCTCCTCATGCCTGGGCGCTGAGGAACATCAGTAGCGCTTTCTTTAAGAAGCGCGCCTCATTCATTTTAAATAAGTAGCGCTTATGTAACTAAAGCGCTCCCTATTCCTAATTTTGTTTCAAATAAGTAGCGCTTATTCTCTTAAAGCGCTCCTTATTCCTAAGTTTTTTTTCAAAAACGTTTTGCTTGTTTCTTCTATTGCCAGTATTACCAATTACCAATTCTCAGCTTCAATTCCCTGCAACCAGCAACCAGTTTTCCAGCATACAGATATCTATCCAACATATGTTTCAAACCAAATTCTATAAAGAAGGGATGTCAAGTACCAAAATTCAACAAAATGCTCATGTACCAAAATATCAACAAAATTTACAACATATCCAATGAGGTACTATAAAATTTACACCAATTACCAATTCTCAGCTTCCCTGCAACCAGCAACCAGTTTTCTAGCATACAGATATCTATCCAACATATGTTCCAAACCAAATTCTATAAAGAAGGGATGTCAAGTACCAAAATTCAACAAAATGCTCATGTACCAAAATATCAACAAAATTTACAACATATCCAATGAGGTACTATAAAATTTACATCAATTTCGATTTGCATGAATCAAATTGATAACATGACGACACCACTCTCCTCTGACCTCGGTGATTTCCTCATCAGACGTTGGAGCTCCAGACACATATTCAGGAAAATACTGAAAAAAGAAAATAAACTTAAAATTAGTTAAATATCAATTAAATATTTAATTACTTGTTAAAAAAACAAATTATCAAATTAGTACTTGTTAAAAAACAAATTATCAATTAAATAATAATAATAATAATAATAATAATAATAATAATAATAATAATAATAACAACAACAATAAAAACATCAATAGATAAGTACCTGATATATGCTCTAATACTAGTCGCACTTGCCCACTCATGATCATATACCGCCTTGAGTTCCTCTTGATTCAAAGTTAACACTTGCTCCTCTCCAAAAATCCCTCTATCCATAAATGCCTCGATCATGGCATCACTATCCAAGTGGTTTAACGCATGAATTTTGAAGTAACTGATAAAGTCCATGGCATTGCTAGAAGATCTGCCAGCAATAGACTGGGAATGTCGGGATTCAATCTCTTTCCCAGAAGCTTTAGATTTGCCAACATTCCCACTAACTTTTGACTTGCCAGCATTAGAAGGTCGAGATCTTTCAACATTCCCACTAACTTTAGATTTTGTCCGTTGAGATACCTATATTTTTGAAAAAACAACTATTTAGTAACAAGTATAGTTGGAAATAAATATATTTGTTAATAAATTACTAACAAATATACTGTCACTTACATTAATGAGGTTTACTGGCCATGCCACAAAAGTACCAATTGCATCATCCACAGTCATGATCCCTACACTGTTTACTGGTACAGGCAAGTTTGCATCCCCCACAATTGCAACGTCAACTCTGACTCTTACATGATTTTCGGGAATGGGTAGATTGTGCAATAAGGTGCCCAGTTCATTACAAATTAAACCCCTTGCAACTAATTTAGGAGGGTTTGATATATATAGTTTACAATCATTATTGTTACCCTAAATCAATGATAAACAAAAATTAGAATATGAATAAATTGATGTAATATGTACAAAGAAAAGAGAATTTAAAGATAAATACCTCATTAGACGCAATGGTACAACTATCTCTGAAGCTATCTAGCTTAGGGGATGGTTGATCAATCCTTGGTCCAACTCTATCTCTTAAATCGGCAACTTCATCCATTAGCTTGAACACCAATTGCTCCAACTGTCTTTCTTTAGTTTCTTTTTTTTTAGGCCTATTTGGACCCCAAAAAGATGTCGGAGTAACACCAAATCCAATACCCCTCACACGACCCGAATACTCTTCAAGTTCCAAAGCACGGCTAAGGATGTCATTCCCACCATCAAAATCAGTTGTTTGTCCTTGTTCTACTGATTGTGATATGGTCTCCTAATTCACAATAAGTATTAAACATTATTAGACATTATAACTATAATCAAAATTACGAAACAATTTTAATTTTATCGTACTTACAATTCTTTGAGACACCTCTTTCGTTTTTGGATCTTTAATCACACCATCTTTGCTTACTCGGGCTTCTAGCCACAAAACATGCCGGTCAACGGATTCTTCAGTTGGATCTTTCCCCACCTCCACTAGCTGTTAAAATTTACCAATTGTTAATAAATATATCAAAAGATTGATTAATACTAGTAAAAGTTGAAATAAAGGATGTTGTCCTTACCATTCTTTCTTCAATGTCTTGATAACCCTTAACACCGCCTCTATAAGGGTAATCAGGACTTTTTGCTCTCTCTCGATTTTCATTGCATAATGTCTGTATAGACACATAAATATACATTAATTAATGCATAATAATTGTCAAATATAGTTAAGTTAAAAGGTAATTGTACAAACCAAGAAGTCTTCATCTTCGGTGCGTTTGGTTATAAAGACATTCCAATCCTCCTGATTTATAATCTCACTATATAGTGGTGGGGGATGGTGTAAGAGGTTCCCTTCATCATCTGTCATCCATTTATTCTTTAGAGTAGTTCTGAACTTCCTATGTAACTTTCCAGCTTTCATAAGACAGAATCCTTTCCGAGACTCATCAACATCAAAATAAGTCTGCTTACACACAACAATGAAAATATTATCAATATATGGTTACATAATTATATAAGAAGATAACTATATATATTCAAAATTATATACCTGAATCATACACCATAGCTCCTCTTTGAGCCTTTCCAAATCGAGATTACGTTTATCATTCCATGTATTGATTGTAATCGGTACCGTTTGCTTCACTTTAGTACCAATGAAAGTACTCAACTGTTTACCATTTCGACCAATTGGTTGGCCTTTAACATTCCATTGGACCTACATTATTACTTACGTAAATTAGATAACAAATAGTTTAAACTAAGTTATAAATTTAGTTAATTAGTATATATCTTACCGGAAGTTTTGGAAGTCCTTTACTTTGCCGGTTGATGATATTCTTTTTTACGGTCATTCCACGGCGAGTGGCCTTTTTTGGGGGCTCATGATCACTCGCATCAGCACTATCATGCCCACTATCATGGCTATGCAATGTCATCTGATCTGCGATATACTAATGAAAAAGTAACTTAATATATACAATTTGAAGATGAATAAAGAAGCGTGATTCCATCACTATGATCTTTTCTAATATACACAACATCCTCTTTTGAAGTAGTTTCCCCTAGTATTGGTTGTGATGTCCCAAAGAAAGGGTCATCCTCAATATCAACATCTTCGGGTGCTTTATCACCAATATCATTAACCAATAGTTTTTTGTTTGTCAATAGAACAATGGACCAATTGATATCAATTGGATCAGTGACATAAAACACTTGTTGAGCTTGCGAGGCTAAAATAAAAGGCTCATCTTTATACCCTGACTTGTTGAAATTCACTCGCATGAACCCCGACTCACCAATCTGTACACCATTATTATTGTCAGCCCACTTACATTGGAACACAGGCTCACGAAAAATATTGTAATCCAACTCCCATATTTGTTCAATGACTCCAAAGTATGACATATTCGCATAAATGGGATTTTTGTCTTTGGCACTTGATGTATGCATAGATTCAGCTACAAGAGTCACCCCACTATTTTGCATTTTACTCTGATCATCTTGGTTTTTTGTATAGAATGTGTACGCGTTTTGTAAATAGCTGGTGAAAGAGAAAACATGTATATTTGGACCTTTTGCTAACCATCTCAATCTATCAGAAATCAAGGTAGGATTCGAAGCAAACTCTAAAGAAATGTGATTTCTTAGCCACACTATGAAACTCCTATTGTGTTCTTTTCTTAGCCAAACTTCACCTTTACTTGGGTAATCACTCTTAAGCATGTCCATATGCGTTGCAACATATGAATCAACCTCACTGTCATTGTGCAGAACATATAAGTGTGCTTGCTCCAGAATCCTCCTTGAGACCATCACTAGTTTGCTTCCTGTCATTCCTTTACAAACGCTTCTTGTGTGACGCTCTCTTGGTAGCCCCACAGAATATTCAACACTAGATAGATAGTCGGTGCAGAACTCAATAGCTTCTTCGACTATGTAGCGCTCAGCAATACAGCCCTCAGGTCGTGATCGGTTTTTAACATATCCTTTTAATATTTTCATGTAACGTTCAAAAGGGTACATCCATCTCATGTAACATGGGCCACACAATTGTGTCTCTCTAACCAGATGAACTGTTAGATGAATCATTATGTCAAAGAATGAAGGTGGAAAAAACATCTCAAGTTCCCATAATGTGACAGTAATTGATCTTTGCAACGCTGGCAACTTTCCAGGGTCAATCACTCTACTACAAATCGCCTTAAAGAAGAAACAAAGATTAGTTATGGCCTGACGCACTTTGTTGGGCAAAATGGATCGTATACCAATGGGTAACAAATTCTCCATGAGAACATGACAATCATGGGACTTTAGAGACTTCAACTTGAGGTCTTTCATCGATACAAGGTTTGTAACATTTGAAGAGTACCCCTCTGGAACTTTAACTTCATGAAGAAACTTACAAAAGATGATTTTCTCCTTCTTAGATAGAGTATAAGCTGCCGGAGGTAGATATGTACGTGTACCCTTCTTTATCGGACCCAATTCGGGTCTCAACCCCATACTAACTAAGTCCAACCTTGCATTGATGGTATCTTTAGTCTTTCCTGGCATATTGAGTAAGGTACCAATGACACTTTCGAAGACATTTTTTTCAACATGCATCACATCAATGAAATGTCTTACATGTAATGACTTCCAGTATGGCAACTCAAAGAAAATCGACTTTTTCTTCCACCCTCGTTTGGCAAGCTCTCCTGCAAAAGGCTTCCCAAATTTAATGTTCAAATCTTTCACCTTTTCAAAAAGTTGTTCACCTGTCAAAGGTGGGGGGGCTTTACGGGTTTCTGAATTCCCATTGAATGCCTTTCTCCACAGTCGATACTGATGAGTTGGAAGCAAAAATCTACGATGACCAAGGTAGATATTCTTCTTACCATGTTCCAACCACATCCAATCTGTATTATCTTCACATATAGGGCAGGCACACTGACCTTTGTTACTGTAACCAGATAAATTGCCATATGCTGGAAAGTCATTAATTGTGCCAAAAATCATAGCCCTTAGAGTGAAACTCTCTTCTCTGAACCCATCATACACCTCTACGCCAGTCTCCCACATTAGCTTCAAGTCTTCAATCAAAGGAGCCAAGTATACATCAATATCATTTCCCGGTTGTTTAGGCCCAGAAATTAACAAAGACAACATCATATACTTGCGTTTCATACAAAGCCATGGAGGTAAGTTATAAACCGTCAAAATCACGGGCCATGTACTGTGAGAGCTACTCTGTATACCGTGTGGGTTAAATCCATCAGCAGACAATGCAAGTCGAAGGTTTCTTGGTTCCTCCCCGAAATCAGGATAATTAATATCAATTTTTTTCCATTGCGGAGAATCCGCCGGATGTCGTAGCAAGCCATCTTTAATCCTTTCATCCTCATGCCAAGTCAAGTGTTTTGCATCTTCTGAATTACGATACATGCGCCTAAATCTAGGAATTATAGGAAAATACCACAACACCTTTTCTGGAGCAGATTCTTTCTTCTTATACCGCGATGCATTACATTTAGGACACGACTTTAACAAGGAATGTTCATTCCGAAATAATATGCAGTCATTGGGACAAGCGTGTATCTTCTCATAATTCAAGCCAATTGACCCTAACATTTGTCTTGCATCATACGTCCGAGAAGGGAGCACATTATCCTTCGGCAACATATCTTTCAATAGTGCGAGTAATTCAGTAAAGCTCTTATCCGTCCATCCGTGGCAAGTTTTCAAGTTATACAACTTTATCACCGCCAATAATTTTGTGAACTCAGTACAACCCGCATACAAAGGTGTCTCTGCATCGGTTATCAACTTCTCAAACTTTTGAGGGGAATCATTAAGATCATCTTCAACCGCCTTTGTCATCTCTTCAAGTTGGTCGCCATCAAATCTATATTTTTCGGTGTCAACCGGCGCACATCTCTCGGAATTATTATTCATATTCGAAGATTCACCTCTTTCCTCACCGTGCATTGTCCAACAAGTATAACTTTGATCGATCCCGTAGGCCCTTAAATGTCCTGCAAGCTCAACTGCGGTAACTGAGTTTACATAACAACACTGTAAACATGGACATTTGATATTCATAGAAGTTCCCAATCGTCGAACAGCAAAGTTAACAAAATATTCTACTCCATCGACATATTCCTTCGAAAAACGATTTGCAGACATCCACTTTCGATCCATATTTAACCAATATTATCGTCTAAGAGAACTTCCTAATATGAACAAACATGTATCAAAATTCAAATACTTAGATATATACTAAATTCAAATACTAATTTCAACTTTTATATACCAATATCCAAGCAAAAAAAACATTCTATCAATACAAAGCACACAAATACAACAATTATGAAAACTTTTAAAATAAGTAATTTAGCTTCTCAATTTGGTGAGCATCTCGGCCTAGCTTCTCATCTGATGTACGATACATATTAATATAAAAAAAACTGCAGTACACGATTTTGTAATGCAAACATGACAGAAATAGATATTATATTGCATATTTACTATAAACTCATATCCCCCAATCACAACAAACAAAAACAATGACTAGTAAAATGTTTTTAAAACCAGAAAATGCTAACATCCCCAACCCTCAATCACAAAAACCACCTTGCAGTTTGCACACATTACAGTTGCACTCAGAAAATAAAAGAAAAATTATCAAAATAATGTGAAAGCTAAGAGTAACTTACGAGACAGCAAGGGAGGACGAGCTAGGCGCGAGGGTGCGGCAAGGGGCGTCGTTGGCTTGCTGCGTTGTTCAAGGAGAAACAGAAGCAGCAAACGAGACAGAGTGAGTGAACTGGGGAGGAGGCGTCGTTGGCTTGGTCGACGACGCTGTTGACGGCGACGAAGAGGAGGCGATGAGAGTGAGCGAACAGAGGAGGGAGGCGCGCGACGTTCAACGAGAAACCGTAGCAGCAAACGAGAACGAGTGAACAGGGGAGGGACCTAGGCGTCGTTGCTTGGTCGACAGCGCTGTTAACGGCGGCGAAGGGGAGGCGATGAGAGTGAGTGAACAGTGAACGACAGCGCTGGAGAGTGAGGAACAGTGAACAATGAAATTAGGTTTCAACGGGAAGGAGGAAAAATAAGGAGGAAAGGAATTATATTTTAGACATAGGGAGCGCTCGCAAAACAAAGCGCTACTTATTGTGGATGACGCGTTAGACATAGGGAGCGCTTAAACCACGAAGCGCTACTCATTGTGGAGGACGCGTAAGACATAGGGAGCGCTCAGCAAAAAAGCGCTCCTCATTGAGCTTCCGTGTTAGACATAGGGAGCGCCCGATACAAAAGCGCTCCTCATTTGGCTTCCGTGTTAGACATAGGGAGCGCCCGATACAAAAGCGCTCCTCATTTGGCGATCTTTTTAATTTATCCTGTTGTAGTGTAATTCCTTGTAGCATACTAGTGAATGGAGTGGATGCATTTAAACCCCAAGTTGGATGATATTCATCCTATTAACAGATGATTGAAAAATTAGAAGGACTGGACAAAATAAAATATTTTACATACTAAACATTTTTAAAAAATTAAGATATATTATAAACCGGGAAAGGTGCAAAAATGCAATGTGATTTATCCATAGGAAATGCTATGCAAAAATGCAAAATTATGCAGTTATGTATATAAAAATTTACCAATTTAAAAGTTCATAGGGACCAAAATGACAGTAGGTGATAACTTTCAGGGACCACTTTGTTTTCTGTGACTTCACCGTGTAGCCTTCCCTTTGTTTTATGTTGTTGTTGTTGTTATTATTACTATTATTATTATTATTATTATTATTATTATTATTATTTATTAATTATAGATTAAAAAAAATATTTAAAAATATATTGTTTTACTATCCCCTCCCAATGTGGCAACCACTGTTGTACTTAGCGTGCCACATCTGCAACACAAACAGAGTTAATGATGACATTTAACGTGAGAGACTAAATTTTTTGCTTATAAAAAAAACGTGAGGGACTAAATTGACGGACGGATATACAGTGGAGGACCTTTTTGCATTTTTGGTCGAGTGAGGGACAAAATTGACAGCACCTACCGCTTTGAGGGACCAAAATGATTGTTTACCCATTAATTGCAGTCTTGATGAGTGAACTGTTGCGCCCACTGCTTGGAGATTCCCGTCCCACACCTTTGCATTTCTACGCCCCCATATATTCTCCATAACATCATAGCAAGTTTCTCTACCTATGCTTCTGTGAGTGCATCAAATAAACGGAAAATGCATTAACGAAAGCTCTCCGATTCTCGCATCACCGGTTGCACATCACCTAGCAAACCACATGATGGGGAATCAACACATAAACGTAATAACAGAGCAATATGCAGCGGAAATAAATTCCCCAAAAGATGCAAGAACATATGAGGAGCAACAACGAATACGTGGCGGCAAAAAAAACGCAATTAAAACGCACAATTGAACACCGATATTTTTTAACGTGGAAAACCCCTCAAAGAAAATGGTAATAACCACGGGTCGTCCAGACCAAAGAAATAGCTCCACTATAATCAAATAAGGGTACAAGAGAGTCTCAACAAAGTGCACAAATAGTGCTAACAACCAGCCAATACAATAAAGCACAAAAGCTTACAAATTGAGAACAAGAATATGAAAATACCCAAAACTACACCTTCAATGAGAAGACGGTTTCTCTCTCCTCGGACCTCTTTTCGACGATCCGAACGGTGAAAGTGTAGAACTAGGTCTCGCGAATCTGCTGTCCAAAAACGAAGACGATCCAACGGTTAACGAATCCGCAATCGCAGTTTTGCGGTGACAGGTTTGAGAAAAACGGGAATTGCTCTCTCTCTTCTTTTCTCTCTTTTGGTGGCTCTCTCTATTCCGAAAATCTCTCTTTTTCAACCCTAACTTAACCCTCTCCACTTATAATAAGTGAGAAACATAGTGGGCTAAAATATTTGGGCCTTTATCCACATAGGAAGGGAGCCCAATACCCAACATATCTCCCCCTCACAACTATGTGGAGGTGATCGCCAAACCGGCGATATCACAACAAATTTGAAACTTCCCTCTTGACAAAACTTTAGTCATCATATCTGAACCATTATCATCTGTATGAACTTTAGCTAACTCGAACAACTTAGCATCCAAAACATCACGTATCAAATGATACCTCACATCAATGTGTTTGGACCTATTATGAAAAGTCGGATTCTTACCAAGATGAATAGCACTTTGACTATCAACAAGTAAGAAATATTTGTCCTGAACATAACCAAGCTCCTGCAAGAATTTCTTCAACCATATCAACTCTTTGCATGCTTCGGTAATGGCTATGAACTCTGCCTTAGTAGTAAGTAATGCTACACACTTTTGCAACCTTGACTGCCAAGCCACAGCTCCCCCTGCAAACTTAATCATATACCCCGAAGTGGACTTCCTGGAGTCAATATCTCCAGCCATGTCTGAGTTGGAGTATCCCACTAAAGTGGGTTTGTCACCTCCAAATCAAAGTCTCATACAAGTAGTACCACGAAGATACCTTAAAATCCATTTCACAGCATTCCAATGCTCTCTACCTGGATTTGACAAAAATCTACTGACTGTACCAACAGCATGCGCCATATCTGGTCTTGTACACACCATTGCATACATCAAACTACCCACAGCAGACGCATAAGGAACTCGTTCCATATCAATTTTATCATCTTCATTTGAAGGACTTTGTTTGGAACTCAACTTAAAATGAGTAGCAAGAGGAGTGCTTACCGCCTTAGAGTTTTCCATCTGAAATCTCTGCAACACTCTTTCAATATAGTGCTCTTGCGATAGCCAAAGTTTCTTCTCCTTTCTGTCACGCATGATTCTTATACCAAGAATCTGTTTAGCTGCTCCCATGTCTTTCATGGCAAAAGACTCGCCCAACTGCTTCCTTAACCTGTCAATCTCGGAAATATTTTTCCCTACAATAAGCATGTCATCAACATATAACAACAAGATAATGAAATCATCATTAGAAAAATTTCTAACAAAGACACAATGATCAGAAGTAGTCTTTTTTTATCCTTGGTCACACATAACTGACTCAAACTTCTTGTACCACTGTCTTGGAGCCTGCTTCAAACCATATAGACTCTTTCTTGGTCTACACACATAGTCTTCCTTTCCTTCAACAAGAAAACAATCAGGTTGTTTCATGTAGATCTCTTCCTCCAAATCACCATGAAGGAAAGCTGTTGTTACATCCATTTGCTCTACCTCTAAATCCAGAGTAGCCGCCAAACTCAACACGGTTCTAATCGATGACATCTTTACCACAGGTGAGAAAATTTCATTAAAATCAACACCCTTTCTTTGACATAAACCCTTCACCACTAATCTGGCTTTATACCTTGGAGACTTAGAGTTACTCTCATGTTTCACTCTATAAATCCACCTGTTTTCCAAAGCCCTTTTACCTTTTGGCAACTTCACCGAATCAAAAGTGTGATTATCATGCAATGACTTCATCTCATCATGCATTGCATCCAGCCACTTGTTGCGTCAAAGACACACTTAGAGCAAGTGTACTCTATCGCAGAAGTAGTATAAAAAATATCGTCTCCACAGGGATTAATTAATAAGTACCAAACTAATCAAAATTTGTTATTGTTCAGACGAACGAATATTTGAAAGTTGTAACGCTAACAAATAAAACAATAATTAACCAGAATTAAAATGAAAGGTTGAATCAATGGAGAGAGGCCTAGGGTCACGTTTTCACTTGCAAGATTCGATTCCCCTATGTCTAATTCTACCCGAATTCCTTTATTTTATTTAATTACCAATCCCTTTACTAAAATTATTAATCCGTTTAGTCATTCGTGATTAATATTCTTTTTCCTATACTAACCCTTGTTTGGTCATGCAAGAATTTAAATTTAAGAAAAGCATAAAGAGCAAAAAGGTTGAATGATTGGAAGACTAAATTAAAGTTTGGTCATGCATTAATTATAGCCCCAATTATCCTATAGGTCCACCAACTAATTACAGTACGGTCGCTGATCAACTAATCACTACAAGAAAATCGACGATTTCCGACGACAAAATCCGTCGGAAACGCACTGATTTTCGTCGCAAATTAACGTTTCCGACGGACTTTCCGACGGACAAATTTTCGTCGCAAAATCGCTCGTCGGAAATCGTTTTCGACGGATTTTTTCGTCGCAAATAGTTTCCGACGGACTTTCCGACGGATCTTTTCGTCGCAAACTCTAATGCATTTTTGTCGCAAATCCGTGGCAAATCCGTCGGAAATTTTTTAAAAAAAATTAAAAAAAATAAATAAATTATACAAAACTGATCTTATTTCAGCATATTTGTTGCAGGCTTGAAGCCACAAGCTAAACATCTAACACTGTAACCAAAATCAATTATTTTTGTAACTAATTGTAACTTTACACACCCAAAACTATCTCAAAACAAAATTGCATATGTTGCATGTATCATCCACGCCAAATTTACATAGACAAAACAAAATTGCTATACCAATTTGTACAACTTAATTCTGACCAAATGCTTCTGCAGCATCATCCTGATCTTCCTCTTCCTCAGTCTCCCAAAGGAAACTAGCATATGTTGCATGTACATGGCTGTCTTCAGGAGAGGATTGCACTGATCTTTCAAAATAGGTAGATTCTCTTTCTTGGTCCTTATGTAACTCCCAAACTAGCTTCCCATACTGTGACAGAACTTCTCCATCGTTTGGATCTGCAAGTCACATATGTTTCTTAATACTAGTAACTCCATTTTCATTGCAGTATTTAACAAGTAACAGCCATTTAAATAATGTACCAAAGTAATCAATTAGTTTCAAAAGAGCATGGAACATATGTTTCTGAACAAAATATTTAGATAAAAATTTGCTAATATGTTGAATACCTCTTCAGACTGATCACCAGAAGCAATAGAATCATGTGTGTCTTCAGGTAAATCCATCTCCATGCAGGTGTTACCAACAGGATTCTCATGCACATCTTCATCTTTGTGAATCACATCATTTCGCTGATCATGATTAGCAGAAACATACTCTGACTCCTCCGTTACTGGTAAATTAAATCCATTATTACCAGCGTTATTTTTCGGGATTCCTATACTTCCAAAAATCAGTGAAGGGATGCAGTTATAAGCGTTGTCATCAACGTTATCCTCAAACTTCAGTCTCGGATGGATAAGGGCTCCTTCATCAACACAGATTTCCTTCACAAGATGGTAAGTATTCCCTTGATAATAAACTTCCATTTCTGGTTCATATTCTGTTACAGTCTTATCCACATAGACACCCAACGAATTCTGAAATGCACCGGTTTCTTTCATAGCGGACTTCTTAACTGATTCTTTGTCATTTGGAAACTTCATAAATGACTCCATATCCATGAATTTACAATGTTCTGCTATCCCATATCCATATCCATTAAAATAACAGATCTTTTGATACAAATCAACTAGCTAAAATGCTACACATTTGTACACTTTTTAGTAACCTTTTCAAGCTCATCCATTAGAATGCGACACATTCCAATTCGACGATACTGAAGTCTGGTACCAACAAGGGGTAATTCAGCTACCTTCCCTCCAAATATCCTACAAAAAGAAATGGCAAGTTAGAGGATCATGAAATATAAACAGCAAACTGTCATACAAAATCTGCTACTTGATTCTTGATGTAGCAGATCCTGCATATGGAATGAAATAAAAGAGTCTCAATAGATACAAACAGTGAAGAGAAGAATAACCAACTGCATGATATAAGTGAAGTTAGAGCACACAGGGAGTGAAAGTGGGGACAAACCTCCAGTAGAGGTTTTGACAATGAAGCATTCTCAAACCCACCCACTAGAATCTCTCTAGCCTTTTCTGCATTTCCAGAAGCCTAATGACAAAATGAAAAAGAATTCAAAAACAAGACAAGACAATTTTCACAAATCTAGCAAAGCAAATGGACATATAAACTAATAAAACTGTTAAAAGAAATAAGAAGGGATCCTTATGCATCTTGTAAAAATATCATTATCATTTAGTAGAATTCAGACAGCTCAACAAAAAAGAAGTAGCTAACATCAATTAAGGTATCTGCCATTAGTTCATCTTGTAAAATGAGAATGTGTATGCAGCTAAGAATATTTTCAATTTGCACACAAATATGCTAACGAACCTACCAAATAAACAAATCGAGAATATTGAGCAAACAGCATTGGCAATGTTTGTGAATGTTCTTTTCCTTTCTCAATAGCAATGACCTGCTCGTACAAAGAGTAGGCGTCGTCCAACTTACCCTGTAATATCATGTATGGAAAAGCTGTAAACAATTTAAACCAAAATTAAGTCACAATCTATTAACACTTTTGTAAGTCGACATACCAATCTATATTCCATATTGGCATGCCTGATTATTGCTTCCAGAAGACCTGGAGAAATTTCAGTATGCACAAGTTGATATGCAGCTCTAGCACCAGCTATATCTCCAGCTTGCTCCTTGAACCGAGCACCAAAAAGATGTATCTCAGGTTGTCTCTGCATAATGACCAACAAAAGCTACAACTCTCACCACAAGAAATGTGAATTATGCTAATTATGATATATTGAAGTTAAGTAAAATCAACTTTAACAAGTGGCTAGTACTTGAGTACGTTAGATATCCCTTTCACTTACAAGCCAAAAAACTTGACAGATGAAGTTGCAATCAGAAGCATGCAGTTCTGTTTAGCAGTCAGTATCATGAAGAAGATCAACAAGCAATTGTTGATCTTTGATCAACAATTGACGGTTGATCTTTAGTTATATTACAATGTAATATAACTAAAAAAAATCTGTTAAGAGAGTGGCATCAAAATCATCAACCATGACAATTAGGAATGCACAAAAACATATGATAGTACATGTATCAACTGAAGAAAAAATAAGCATTGTGAAGGGGAGAGCCAGTTAGAGAAAACACCTGATCAAAGTCCACAAGAAGAAGCTTGCCAATCCCTGCCCTCAAGAGCATAGAAGCAGCATGACTGCCAACCCCTCCAAGACCAATGACCACGACATATGATACAGTCACTTTCTGTTGAGATTCAAAGCCAAAAAATTGAATGTTCCTAGTTACATGGAAACATTCCATCCCAAAAAGTTTGATTAGTAGAAACCCAAGAAAAGATAGATATAATAATTATTAGCTCTAAGCAGAAAGGCAATATATATTAATTTATCCATCAACGCTGAAATTGTCCTCCACAAACAAAGGGGCTTTTAATATCAAATAGAAATAAGATTGCATGTACTTAGAGCACATTTTACTAAATAATTCAACACTACATGGCAAAAAAAACATATACGTTCAAAAATAACTTGTGCAGCGAAAATGTCAAATTAATCGACAATAATTTGTGATACCTAGACAGCTGTTCTGAAACAATCTCATCATTCAGAATATCTTCAGTGACCACCTTATCACTCTTCTTTCCAGAAATAGTGCATCCTTCAACACCTATATGAGACACAAAGTTCAACAGTTATTAGGATACAGAGAACATCAATCTCTATGATGTGAAAATAGAGTTTAGGCAACACTCTGATCAGTGATCAGTTATGTACAACAAGTTGCTTATAATTGACAGCACATTAACAGAAGGGTTCAGCATAACACATATTCAAGTTCACCTGCAATACTTGACAACCCTAAGACCCAAATATTAACCTTCAAAAATGTCAGCATTTAAAATTGAATCATTGACGACCTACAATATACAAATTGTATTGATTGTAGGTAAAAATTGACGGTGATACCTAAGAGAAGAAAACACACAAGCAAAAAAAACAGAAAAAGAAGGAATTGACGGTGATACCTTTGATGAAACCTTGAAGAAGCACCACGACTTGAAGAAATGAAAGGCACGAAGCCTTGAAGAAGCACGATTCGAGCTTCAGAGATGAGTTTGAAGGTGAGAGATGATTTCGAGGGTGAGAGGATGAGAGGCGATTTCGAGGATGAGAGGCGATTTCGAGGGTGAGAGGGTGAGATGACGAGTTTGAAGATCAGAGCACGTCGAAGAAGAAAGTGAAAGGGTTTAGGGTTTGACATGAGATTGAGTGAGAGGAACGATGGTTGCGGAGGTGAGAGTGAGGGAGGAGTCGCGGTGGAGAGGAGAGGAGTGACAATGGTGGCGAGAGAATGAGGGCGAGGGGGTGGTGGCGACAGAGAGAGGGCGCGCTAGGGGGAGAGATTGAGAGTGAGACGGTACTGTGACTGACTGCTGAGTGAGGGAAAGAGTTGTTCTGAGGGAGACAACGAGACCGAGGCTGAATTTTAATTTGTGTTTTGTTATTTGCGATGAATTTTAACCCGTTTCCGACGGATATATCTGTCAAAACTTAGCGACGAGATACAATTCCGTCGGAAACCTCAGCGGGAATTTGTGCGCCTTTTTTTTAACAGTTGCGACGGTCATTTTGGTCGCAAATCCGTCGCAATTTGCGACGGAAAGTTTTTCGTCGGAAATGTTCGCAGGAAATAAGCTTTATTCTTGTAGTGAATTGATTATGAACATGCAAAGGGTTGTCAATCCTAATTATGTGATAAAGCAATAGGATAATATTAATTGGAATAAAAATTAGGAATTCAAAGTATAAATTAAAACATAAAAAGGTCTCTAATCAAGCAAGATCCACCTAGACCCTAGAAGAGGATTTAGCTATCGATACAAGTCAAGAACATTGGAATAAAGTTTGGAGTCATGAATTACAAAAGATACAAATAACCCGGAAATAGAGTAAATTCCGATCTTGTATTCAATCTCTGCTTTTGCTCCAAAGCTCTCACACAGAGTCAAGAACGGATACCAAATACTCTTCTTTCTCCTTGCCGGTGCTACTGTTCTTGTCCCACTTCTCTGTGCGGCTGCGTTATCACTCTTTTTTTGCGTACTGTTGCCGTCTTTGTCTTTATTATTTCTGTTCGATTATTATCTTGTAGTATGTATGCGGCTGTAGTAGTGTCTTAATTCTTGCACACGCCACCTCTCAATTGAGACACTTCTCTTTTTATATTCCTTGCTCCTAGGGTTGGTTCCGTGTCCAGCCTCAATTTTCATTCACGGCACCCTTCTTTTCTTCTTCACATCACATGTGCTGACTTTTGATAATGGGCTCCTCAATTGCAAGTTGGGCTTCATTCTTCTTTTGTATTATGGGCTTGTCTTTCAATCCACTTGCTTTTGCACTCCTCTCTTTTTCTATTGGCAGTCCACATGTATATTTATATTTATAATATACATACATATATATAATATTCTTGAATAATATTATATATATATATATATATATATATATATAATTCTTATATTTTCTTTCTTTCTGCAAAATAAAGAGCAAGCTAAGTCAATGATTTATATAATTAGTAATATTTACTCTAAAAATGATTCAAAAGTATATCTAAAAACGCACTAAATTGGAGTTTATCACCACTTTTGACTTTCTTCACTTTCTGTGGCCTCTTGGAAATACTCAGGTTCCCCTTGATCGGTCACTGTCACATACTCATCAGAATTATACCTTGTAGATGGTTGTCTTCCCCTGCTAGACCTTCTGAGTTGAGCTTGAGATGACTCAGAAGCCTCACCAGGATTCTCATCTTCTGACATCTCATTCTCCTCGTCATCATTAACTGGAATATGTAACTCATCTTCAAGTTGTTGATCATCAACATGTGGCTCACCATTTTGAACATTACCATCATCACTACCCAAATTCTGAATAGGCAACCGAACTGGATCAACATCTGACAAGTTGTCATCTTTCTTGGGTGTAGGCTTCTCCACCTTATCAATGTCCTCAATAGTTTTGTCTTCCATGAAAACAACATCACGACTTCTGAGAAGTTTTTTACCTATAGGATCATACAACCTATAACCAAATTCATCTTGACCATAACCAATGAAAATACATTGCTTTGACTTTGCATCCAACTTGGATCTTTCATCCTTTGGAACATGCACAAAGGCCTTACACCCAAAGACTCTCAAATGATCATAATTGACCTTTCTTCCCAAACCAAACTTTATCTGGAACATCACTATTCAAAGTAACAGCGGGACTGAGATTAATAACATGCACTGCCGTGTACAGTGCCTCACCCTAGTAGTGTTTGGGCAACTTAGCTTCCGAGAGCATACACCTCACTCTCTCAACTAGTGTTCGGTTCATCCTCTCTGCTAAACCATTTAGCTGAGGAGTTTTAGGAGGAGTCTTTTCATGTGCAATACCCTGCTGCTTACAATAATCATCAAAGGGTCCACAATACTCACCACCGTTGTCGGTACGAACACGTTTCAACTTCTTACCTGTTTTCCTCTCAACCAGAGTATGGAATTGTTTGAACTTCTCCAACACTTGGTCTTTTGTCTTCAAGGCATAAACCCATAATTTCCTGGAACAATCATCAATAAAAGTAACAAAATAAAGTGCACCACTAAAAGATTTTACCTTTAGAGGGCCGCAAACGTCAGAATGCACCAGTTCAAGTAGCTCTGACTTCCTAGAGGGAGGATGCTTTTTGAATGACACTCTAGTTTGTTTACCAGCCATGCAATGAAAACATTTCTCCAAATGTGCATTCTTCAAACCTACAAGCACATCCTTTTTGGCTAAGACATTTAACCCCTTTTCACTAATATGACCAAGCCTTCAGTGCCACAAAGATGCTTCCATATGCACAACATTCACGCTGTCTATAGAAACCATAGATTTTGTCCAATACAGTTTAGAAATTTTCTTCCCTCTAGCTAAAACCAAGTTACCTTTGCTGAGTTTCAACTTTCCACCACCAAAGTGATTATCATAACCACAATCATCAAGCATAGACACAGAAATCAAATTAAAGCGAACATCGGGAGCATGTTTGACTCCTTTAAGTAACAACCACATTCCCTTGTTGGTTTGCAAATAAACATCACCAACACCAATTACCTTAGATACACCATCATTACCCATCCTCAACACTCCAAAGTCACCTAGAGTATAAGATGTGAAGAACTCCTTCTTAGATGTAACGTGCAATGTAGCACCAGTATCAATTATCCACATGCTCTCATCTGACACAAGATTAATTGTCTCGTGACCACGGAGAATAATAAGGTCATCACCAATTGTAGCAGTAACACGATCACCATAATCATCATTATACCTTTGTTTCTGCTTACCTTTCTTGTCTTTATTCTCCCTCTTCCTCTGAAAACAATTCTTTTGTGTGTGCCCTTTTCTGTGACAATAATTGCATTCCAAATTTTCAAAACGAGACTTGGACTTGCTTCTGCTTTTCTCTCTACCACCCTTTGTTTCCTTTCTCTGAGTACTTGTTGTGCGAAAAGGTGATGTGCAAGTATACACAATCGCAACAAGTAATATATTGATAAGTAAAGTTCGTTCCCACAGGGATTGGAGTTAATCTATAAAGTTTAAGTGATTAGAAGCTTAGTGAAAAGAATTAAGTAGCAAGTAAAGGTGAAGAGTTGTAAACATCATGAGTTGTGATAAAACAGTATTAAGTTGAAGTAATTAAAGGTGAATTGGATAGCTCAATAGCATGTAAGTTCCCAAGAGTAATGTTCATATCATATTAGACGCTGTAGCGTTAAACGCTGTAGCGCTTAAGAATCCGGAGACGCTGTAGCGCCTTGGTGGCGTGCCTTTCAGTCACTTTCGTCAGGGCTATGTTACAAGACTCCTATGTCTAGGCTCTAAATAAGTTTTACCCCTGTATATTAAGATCTTACAACATTTGCCTTATGAACTATTACTCCCCTATGTCTAGAGTTAAGTAGTGCTTCCTTTAAATGTCTTTAAAGGGTTTTCATTCATATCATTCCTTGAGTTCTCTTTGTGAACCATGTCTGTACCCACAAAGTTACCTTGTTTTAGTTGATCATTCCCAAACCAAGATTGAAAGTATTATGACACAAGGAATAAAACACAAACATTATAATATTATACAAAAGTTACTCAAGGTTCATTACATACCAAGAACAATCCAACTACAACAAAGTTAGCTCATCACAAGTTCCATCAACATAATACAACTAGAGAGTATGTATTACCGTATGAAGACAAGAGAAGAGTGGTTGCAAAAGATGCACTCCAATGATCCCAAGTAGCATACAAGAGATGAAGTTGAGGCGTGAGCAAAACCTTGGATAAAAGACTTGAAGAACTATTCTAAAAAATAAAAGCTTAAAAGTAGTGTGTCTATGGAGAATGGCTACTACGTATGTTATGTAGTTCATCTTCCAAGTTACAATATTTGTCTACGTATGTTACTTTCTTTTGAAGCAATCTTAATTAATCTAATTAATATCTAAGTCTTAATAGAATAATAATATTACATGATGATTATTAGACTTAGATATTATCCTTAAATTACTTTTACAAAAAGTGGTAATGATGGAATGCAACAACTATCACATGGGTTCCATTTAGGAGGCGCCAAGTGTAATTTAGCATTCACTTGAAAGTCAACAATTCCAGCTGAGAGGAAGAGATAAGGGTGGTGACTCATCATGTCCTCAAGTGGCCACACAAATATCTCAAAGGTCAACCGTCATATAACGCTGTAGCGTTTCCTTGATAACACACGCTGCAGCGCTAAAGCAAAACATCAAACATATTCACAAAGGCATTAACTATGCCCAAGGTTTTAAGGAATTAAATTATATTCTATATTTATTCTAATATCCATATATTCACATATTTAAGCACTAGAATTACTTGAGAAATAAGCTTGACTTAAGTATTAGGAGCATAAATAACCTATATAAAATAAGGTTATCACACCCCCAAACTTAAACCATTGCTTGTCCCCAAGTAATGACACTTGAACAAGACAAAATGCTCATATAACTAGCTGCAGTTTTTAAATTAAACAGGATTTATGCATAAGCTAATTCTTATCTTTTTCACACACCATAGTGGTCCACAATTCAAATAGAATCATTACTGCTCAGTTGTGAGTGTGTGACATCAAAGCTCAACTTAGTCCCTAATTATTTTCAGAATTTCTCTAAGGTTTGGGAAGAATGGATTTCTTTTGGGTTAGGCAAAGAATGTTTTCAAAAAGAAGAGTGGAATAATCAATTTCACACAAGATTTGAGGGGCTTCAAAGCACAGCAAAGGGCTTTAATTAGGCATTTTTAGAATATTGGTCAGTGCATAAACTTTTGGTCTAGTGATCAGACGCTGTAGCGCTTCAAAGTCCGTAGACGTTGTAGCGCTAGATTTTTAATGATTAAAACTAGATGCTATCTTCATTACTGAGCTCCTTATTTGCATTTTCTTTTTATGCTTTTTGGAACAGCTCAGCAATTTATTTAAGATATTTTGCAACTTTTTCAAGAACACATTCATTTTTATTCTTCATTTTGCAAAGACCAGTTTATCATCTTTTGTTCCTAGCCTTAACATAACCGATGCACCCCCAAACTTAGCTTTTAAAACAACTCTCAATTTTTAATGAAAACTTGACTAACCCTTTGGTTATCCAAAACTTAACTTTATCCTTAGATTACTCCTAGCTAACTAGGTTCTTTACTAAGCTTGGATTTTGTGTAAAAAGCAGCAATAAGATTATTTCATTGTTTACACAATGCTGCCTTACTCAAAAATTCTTATCTAAATTTAGCCATATGAATCAGCTTTTGCTTACTAAGAAATTTAAAACATGCAGCTAATCATACTTCCCATTCAAGCATACAAAATATTCAAAAACATGCAACACATGCAAAACATGGCATAATTATACTAAATATTTAAAAACATCATTGTACTTAATTTAAAAACACTGTTAGGTCCTCCCCCAGAAATTAAATTCAGCAGTGTCCTCACTGCGTGCTTGACAAAAAAAGGGAGAGGCCTTAGCACAACAACAAAATAAAGTACAAAGTACATAACTGGCATAAGAAGCCAATAATTCTTGCCTTATTAGGCCTTCTTGAGCCTCTTACTGGCTCTTGAAGGTGCTGGGGCTCCTTTTGCTGCCTTCTTCTTCTTTGGCTGAGGTGGAGCACTGCTTTCAGCCGCTACAGCGGTTGGTGGCGCTGCACCGCTTACTTCTTGAACTGTTGCCGCTGCAGCGTCTGATTCCTGCTCTGCTTCTTCCTCTTCTGTTTGCTCTTGCTCTTCGTCTTCCTCCTGTTCTTCCAGCACTGGCTCTGCTTCATCCTGCATATTGACCAGCTCCTCAGCAGCCTCTTTTTCAGATTCCTCCTCTGTCAGATTTACCTCAGGTAATGGGTCACTAGGTACTGCAGACATAGTTGCTGCAGCACCTACTGGCTGAATACCTTCTTCTGGGTACTCAGCCAGTTTGACACATGTGGCTCTCCTAGGCTTTATATATGACTGATAAATTTTCTTGAGCTGCTCAGTGGGTTTTGCTTTTGTTGCTGGTTGTTTTGGTTCAGGCTTCTTTGGTGTTTGTTGCTTGGCAGGTGTTTTCTTAGGTGTTGGTTTGGTTTGTTCAGGGATGGTGGTGGGGGTTGATGGTGGATTGGTTGTTTTGGCAGTAGGGGTTGGTTTGGAAGGGGGGGTTTTTAGTTTCTTTGGGCTTGGGGTTGGATCACATTGTATTTCTTCAGCTTGCTCCTCTTCCTCACTCTCAGATTCTTCTTCAGTATCACTCTCCTCTCCTGATGATTCTTCATCATCCTGTTTTTCCATCTCTTTCATAACTGCAATTGTTTCTTCTTCATCTTCCTCACTAATGTTTTCAATGTCATCAGAATCCAGGCTTTCCTCCTCTACTACAGCTTTTTGCACTTTCTTGGCTGGGCTAGGCTTTGTTTTCTTTGCTGGACTAGCCTTTGCTTTCTTTGATGGACTAGCCACAACCTTTTTCTTTTCTGCCCTAACTCCCTTTTTAATTGGCTCTTCTTCCAGCAGCCAATCAGGAAATTGAGGAGGAGGAATTGATGTTTTTCCTTTGGATATTTGAGCATAAAATGCTTTTTCCCAGTCAAATTTTTCTTTCACAAATTTGCAGAGGACCTGCTGCTTCAGCTCTAAGCGCTGTAGCGCTTGAGAGTCAGAAGACGCTGCAGCGGCAGGTTTCTGCTTAACTTTGAAAATGCAAGGAAATGCCCCAAGAGGGGATCTTCTTTCTTCTTTCATTTCTACTTCAACATCAGCCTCCAAACACAACTCAGTAATTAAACAAGGAAAATATAAGTTACCTCCCTTTTTAACTCTGCACTTCTCTATCTCCCTAGCTATCAATCTTCCTACGTCTATCTTTTCTCCAAGCATTATTGCATCTATGACGATGAGTCTTTCTTTTTCCACAAATGTTGTGTGAGATGTAGGCAGTAGGGAGTGTTTGATGAAACTACACCACAGATTTGCTTCTTCACACAGATAGGCTTTTTTAATTTTGTATTCAGCTCCAAATTTGTCCCAAGTTGCTCCTTCCACACAAATCCTTCTTCGAACAGCTTCCATTTCTTCGTCTCCCCAGTTCAGCACTTTAGTTTCCAGCGCTTTTCCATGATAGCCCAGATGGAAGATATTATTGATTGTTCTGGAGTTGAAGTTTACAGTTTCTCCTCTCACTAGTGAATGGGTTTGAGGTTTTCCCTCCTTAGGTTCTTCAATACGAGAATAGAACTCTCGTACCAAGGACGTCATGTAATCTTTGCGATGCTTAATGAAGCCCTCCCATCCCAACGCAGTGACAGCGGTTGAAAACGCCTCAGGAGCACTTTCTGTCTTGAATCCTCTTTCAGCTATGAAATCCATCTTCCAAAACCTCTGAGGATCTTGAGTTGTTTTAGCCATGGTGTTTTTGGTAGGATTTGAGGGTTCTGGTTTCTTAGTAGCTCCCTTACCAGATCGTTTGAGGGCGGCTTGTTTCTTTGTCATGGTTGGTTAAGAGTTTTGCGTATTTGTTTCTGGGTGTTTTGGGAAATGTTGGTGTGTGTTGGGACGAAGGAAGAAGAAGGAATGGAAGTTATGAGTGGTGAGTGTAATGATTGCGAGCAGTTTCAGAGATTTAGGAAAGAGAAAGAGAAAAGAAAATGGTGGCGTGGGGAGTTGTGGATATTAAAGTTACGATTTTGTGAGTGAAGTGGGAGAGAGAAGATGAAACTGTTGATTTGACAATTGCAGGTGAGTAGGTGCACGTGCTTGTCAGGCTAGGGATGGGGGTACAGTGCCAGCTCACCCTAAGCAAGATCTTTTTATTTTTTTGTTTGACCACACCCAGCCCTGATTCTAAGAGAAGCGCTACAGCGCCGTTGTTATAAGCAACCGCTACAGCGTTTGTCTTAATTTCCTGCATAAAAAATAAACATAAAAATTTTGTTAGAATCCTTGGGGTGTCTCCCAAGAGCGCTTGCTTTTAAAGTCTGCAGCCAGACTTTCTCTTTCAAATTAGAGATCTTTAAGCTCAATTGTGGTTTTGTCCCTTACCACATTTTCACCAAAATATTGTTTAACCCTTTGGCCATTCACTTTGAAGGTAGTATTGGTTGTTACATCATAGAGGTCCACAGCCCCATGGCTATATATTTTTATCAATTGAAAAGGGCCTGACCACCTAGATTTTAACTTTCCAGGAAACAATCTTAACCTGGAGTTGTAAAGCAATACCTGTCCTCCTTCAGTGAGATCTTTTTTTATCAGTTTTTGATCATGCCATACTTTGGTTTTTTCTTTATAGATTGCTGCATTCTCATAAGCAAAATGTCTAAGTTCTTCCAATTCATTCAGTTGCAGCAATCTAGCATCTCCTGCTTTCTTGTAGTCAAAATTGAGTTTTTTTAGAGCCCAATGGGCTTTGTGTTGAAGTTCAATTGGTAGGTGACAGGACTTCCCATAAACCAACCTATAGGGAGACATCCCCAAAGGTGTTTTATAAGCTGTTCTGTAGGCCCATAAAGCATCATCTAGATGTATTGACCATTCTTTCCTTGAAGGCCCTACCATCTTTTCCAACATCCTTTTTATTTCTCTATTTGACAATTCAGTTTGACCACTAGTTTGTGGATGATAAGCAGTTGCTATTTTATGTTTGACTCCATATTTAGCCAATAGGGTCTCAATTAGTTTATTACAAAAATGAGATCCTTCATCACTTATGATGGCTCTAGGAGTTCCAAAACGAGTGAAAATGTTTTTCAATAAAAATTTGCTCACAGACCTTGCATCATTGTTGGGTAAAGCAACAGCTTCCACCCATTTTGAGACATAGTCTACAGCTACTAAAATGTATAGGTTTCCATGAGAAGGGGGAAAAGGTCCCATGAAATCCATTCCCCAAACATCAAAGAGTTCAATCTCTAGAATGTTTGTCAAAGGCATTTCATGGTTGTTTGAAATATTCCCTGTTCTTTGGCACCTATCACATTTTTTTACAAAGTCTTGAGCATCTCTAAAAAGTGAAGGCCAAAAGTAGCCTGATTGCAATACCTTTGCAGCAGTTCTAACACCACCAAAATGCCCACCACATGGTGCAGAATGGCAGTGCTGTAGCACTTGAATTTGTTCTTCCTCTGCTAGGCATCTCCTCATTAACTGGTCTTGACACTTCTTGTATAGAAAAGGTTCATCCCAATAATATTGTTTCATTGTGTGGAAGAACCTTCTCTTTTGCTGATAAGTCATCTCAGCAGGTACCACCTTGCTAACGAGAAAGTTCACTATATCAGCATACCAAGGTCTTGCAGGTTCACCCGCTGCAGCGTCAAGTGTTGTTATATTGACCGCTACAGCGGTTGATGAGTCATCAGTCATTGCCAACAACTGTTCATCTGGAAAGTATTCCTTGATCTCCCCACCTGCTGTACCTGCAATGTCTCTTTCCAATCTAGAAAGATGATCAGCAACTTGGTTCTCCACTCCCTTTTTATCTCTTATTTCTAAATCAAATTCTTGGAGTAGGAGAACCCACCTAATTAGCCTAGGCTTTGCATCTTTTTTTGTTATCAAATATTTAATGGCTGAATGGTCTGTGAAGACAATTACCTTGGTGCCAACCAGATATGATCTAAATTTATCAAATGCAAAGACTACAGCTAATAGTTCTTTTTCAGTGACTGTGTAATTCAATTGAGCTTCTACAAGTGTTTTGCTAGCATAATATATAGAGTGAAAAATTTTATCATATCTTTGCCCAAGGACAGCTCCAATGGCAAAGTCACTAGCATCACACATAAGCTCAAAAGGCTTACTCCAGTCAGGAGCTATAATAACTCGTGCTGTTATTAAAGCTTTCTTTAATTTATCAAAGGCTAATATGCATGGCTCATCAAATATAAAGGGGTTATCATGCTGTAACAGTTGACATAAAGGTTTGGAGATTTTTGAAAAATCGTTTATGAATCTCCTATAGAACCCAGCATGCCCCAAAAAGCTTCTAATACCTTTGATGTTGGTTGGTGGAGATAGCTTCTCAATGACCTCTATTTTAGCCTTGTCCACTTCCAATCCTTTTTTGGATATCTTATGCCCCAAAACTATACCTTCTGCTAGCCTGTCCAGCATCTGGTCAATGAAAGGCAATAGAAAATGGTCCTTTCTTGTTGCCTTATTCAACCTCCTGTAATCCATGCATATTCTCCAGCCTGTTATTTTTCTTGTTGGAAGCAGCTCATTCATCTCATTTGTTATTACTGTTACCCCTCCCTTCTTTGGCACACATTGCACAGGACTTACCCATGCACTGTCAGAAATGGGGTATACAATACCTGCATCCAACCATTTGATGATTTCCTTCTTCACCACCTCTTTCATAATTGGATTCAACCTCCTCTGCCCTTCAATGCAATTTTTAGAGCCTTCTTCTAACACTATGCTGTGCATGCAAATGGTTGGACTGATACCTTTTATGTCTGACATTTGCCAACCAATTGCCTTTTTATGCCGTTGTAGCGTCTGAATCAGATCCTGTTCCTGCTTTTCAGAAAGGTCAGCAGCAATTATAACAGGCAAAGTACTATTGTTACCTAGATAAGCATATTTGAGGTGTGAAGGCAACTCTTTAAGTTCCAGAGTTGGTGGTTGTTCAGTGGAGGGGAGATCCTTTTTCATGTCTGAATTCTCCTGCTCCAAAGATTCATATCTCTTAGCCCAAATTTCTTTGACTGTCTGCTCCTCTTCTTCTGCAGCTTCTGCATCAAACCCTGTATCTTTACTGCTGTCCAGTAATTGCCTCAGATGATCTATGCTTTTCTGGAAGTGATCCTGAACTACTTTGTCAATAACAGAAATAAAGGAGCACTCTTCAATATTGGGACCTGGAAATTTCATAGCATTGAGAATGTTGAACTTGACTTCTTGGTCATTGACCCTCATGATCAATTCTCCTCTTTGCACATCTATCAAAGTTCTTCCAGTGGCCAAGAATGGTCTTCCCAATATGATGGGGACTTCTTTATCTGCATCAAAGTCCAAGATTACAAAATCAACAGGAAATACAAATTTGTCTACCTTTATTAGAACATCTTCTAGGATTCCTTCTGGATATGCAAGAGTTCTATCAACTAGCTGCAGTGTAAGTGAGGTAGGTCTGGCAGTTCCCACTCCTAGCTGAGTGTATATGGACTTAGGCATGAGATTTATGCTGGCTCCCAAATCACATAGGGCACGACCAGAGTAAAAATTTCCAATTGAGCATGGTATAGTAAAACTGCCAGGATCCTTTGATTTGGGTGGGAGCTTGTTTTGCATCAACATGCCGCATTCCCCAGTCATTGCCACTGTTTCAAACTCCCCTAGTCTCCTCCTCTTAGTAAGCACATCCTTCATAAACTTTGCATAGTTAGGCATTTGTTGGAGAGCCTCCACCAAAGGAACATTAATGTGCAATTGTTTAAGGACTTCTAGGAATTTGTTAAATTGCTTGTCTTCATGAGCCTTTCGAAGTCTTTGAGGATATGGAGGATCTGGGTATGTTGGGATAGTTCTGGGTGATGGTGGTATTTTCTCAACAACAGGCGCTGCAGCGGTAGGTTCAGGCGCTGTAGCGCTTGTTGTAGGTTCTTTTTGTTTTTCAGATTTTTTGTTATTCTCATCATCTGAAACAGTTGATGATCCTATCAAATCTCTCCCACTCCTTAAGGTTATAGCTTTTACATGCTCCTTCCCTGCAGTACCTGAAGTTGAAGCTTCTGTAGTGGATGGTAATGATCCACTGATTCTTAGGGAAAGGACATTAGCTAATTGCCCCATCTGTACTTCTAGATTTTTAATGGAAGCTTCATGAGTTTTCAGGGCTGTCTTGCAGTCACTCATAAAACCTTTCATCAATCCTTCCAATGAATTATCTATCACAGGGGTATTCTGTCTTTGGTAGTTCTGAGCAGGGAATCCTGGTGGATTTGCTGGAGCACTATAATTAGGTGCTGTTGCATTGTTGGCTCCCCATCTGAAATTGGGGTGGTTCTTCCAACTAGGATTATATGTATTTGAATAGGGATTATTGTTTTTATTGAAACCCACAAAGTTCAGAGACAGGATTACCAGGACATTCTTCATACAAATGCTCTCCTCCACAGTATACACAGCTTACTGACCCTGGAGAGGCTTGCTCAATAACAGCTACTGTAGGTTCATGTACCGCTGCAGCGGTAACCGCTACAGCGTTTGATGTGCTCATAGATTTTATCATGTTAGTAAGAGAGGCAACCTGTGCAGATAAAGCAGAAACTTCACTTATTTCATGCACACCAGCTACCTTCTTTTGCTGAGCTAACCTTTCTGTAGGCCATTGATAGCTATTTGTGGCAATGTCATCAATCAGTTCACATGCCTCATTATAGGAGGTTTTCAACAACACACCCCCTGAAGAAGCATCTAACATTTGTCTGGTTGTTGGATCTAGTCCATTGTAGAAGGTTTCCATTTGGATAATCACAGGTATACCATGATGAGGGCACCTTCTCAACAGCTCCTTCCATCTCTCCCATGCCTCAAACAGTGTTTCAGCATCTCTTTGTCTGAATGCAGTAACCTCATTCCTCATTCTTGCATTCTTACTTGGAGGAAAATATTTTTCTAAGAATTTCTCAGCCATTTCATTCCAAGTATGGATAGAGTTAGGCTCAAGAGAAGTTAACCAGGCCTTTGCTCTATCCTTCAAGGAATAAGGAAAAAGTTTTAATCCGAATGCATCATCACTTACCCCTGGAATGATGAAGTTACTGCAGACTTCCAAAAATTGCTTTAAGTGTAAATATGGGTCCTCTTGAGGAGAACCACCAAACTGTCCCACTGTTTGTAACATTTGGAACATCATAGGTTTGAATTCAAACTGAGCTGTGTTGAGAGTAGGTCTTGCTATGCTTGTCTCCATGGTTTGTGGATCAAACACAGCATAGTCCCTCATTGGTCTATCTCTGTCATTTACCATTTGAGCAGGTCCTTCATTTATGAATTGATGTCTGTACCAGTCCTCTTGGTCATGTAAGGTTGGAGTGGGTGGCTGTTGATGTCTACCTCTACCCCTTCCACCTGGTTCAGTCCCTCCTCTACCAGAGCTAGATCTGCCATGTAGAGTGTGAGCTCTACCAGAATTGGTCCTATGGCTATGTTCTGACATGGTGGGTCTGAGCCTGTGAAGATGTCTTAGCTTCCTGAACCTTCTCTTTGGTTCTGAGTATGGTTCAAATTCTGGTGGTTGAGACCTGGGCATACGCTGTAGCGCTTACTGCTGCAGCAACAAGAAACAACACACCAGTGTAAAATAGGCACTAAGTTCACTAAAAACTTAAAGAATGAAAATTAAATGCAATCCCCGGCAACGGCGCCAAAAACTTGTTGTGCGAAAAGGTGATGTGCAAGTATACACAATCGCAACAAGTAATATATTGATAAGTAAAGTTCGTTCCCACAGGGATTGGAGTTAATCTATAAAGTTTAAGTGATTAGAAGCTTAGTGAAAAGAATTAAGTAGCAAGTAAAGGTGAAGAGTTGTAAACATCATGAGTTGTGATAAAACAGTATTAAGTTGAAGTAATTAAAGGTGAATGGGATAGCTCAATAGCATGTAAGTTCCCAAGAGTAATGTTCATATCATATTAGACGCTGTAGTGTTAAGCGCTGTAGCGCTTAAGAATCCGGAGACGCTGTAGCGCCTTGGTGGCGTGCCTTTCAGTCACTTTCGTCAGGGCTATGTTACAAGACTCCTATGTCTTGGCTCTAAATAAGTTTTACCCCTGTATATTAAGATCTTACAACATTTGCCTTATGAACTATTACTCCCCTATGTCTAGAGTTAAGTAGTGCTTCCTTTAAATGTCTTTAAAGGGTTTTCATTCATATCATTCCTTGAGTTCTCTTTGTGAACCATGTCTGTACCCACAAAGTTACCTTGTTTTAGTTGATCATTCCCAAACCAAGATTGAAAGTATTATGACACAAGGAATAAAACACAAACATCATAATATTATACAAAAGTTACTCAAGGTTCATTACATACCAAGAACAATCCAACTACAACAAAGTTAGCTCATCACAAGTTCCATCAACATAATACAACTAGAGAGTATGTATTACCGTATGAAGACAAGAGAAGAGTGGTTGCAAAAGATGCACTCCAATGATCCCAAGTAGCATACAAGAGATGAAGTTGAGGCGTGAGCAAAACCTTGGATAAAAGACTTGAAGAACTATTCTAAAAAATAAAAGCTTAAAAGTAGTGTGTCTATGGAGAATGGCTACTACGTATGTTATGTAGTTCATCTTCCAAGTTACAATATTTG
Source organism: Astragalus membranaceus (assembly GCA_039519185.1). NCBI lineage: Eukaryota > Viridiplantae > Streptophyta > Magnoliopsida > Fabales > Fabaceae > Astragalus > Astragalus membranaceus. The sequence continues at coordinate 156,265,003 of CM076849.1, read as the reverse complement.
TCTACGTATGTTACTTTCTTTTGAAGCAATCTTAATTAATCTAATTAATATCTAAGTCTTAATAGAATAATAATATTACATGATGATTATTAGACTTAGATATTATCCTTAAATTACTTTTACAAAAAGTGGTAATGATGGAATGCAACAACTATCACATGGGTTCCATTTAGGAGGCGCCAAGTGTAATTTAGCATTCACTTGAAAGTCAACAATTCCAGCTGAGAGGAAGAGATAAGGGTGGTGACTCATCATGTCCTCAAGTGGCCACACAAATATCTCAAAGGTCAACCGTCATATAACGCTGTAGCGTTTCCTTGATAACACACGCTGCAGCGCTAAAGCAAAACATCAAACATATTCACAAAGGCATTAACTATGCCCAAGGTTTTAAGGAATTAAATTATATTCTATATTTATTCTAATATCCATATATTCACATATTTAAGCACTAGAATTACTTGAGAAATAAGCTTGACTTAAGTATTAGGAGCATAAATAACCTATATAAAATAAGGTTATCAGTACTTCTCTCCTATTTTCAGTGACAAGTACCTCGGATTGAGATGAAGAACCCTGTGCCTTCCTTCTCATCTCCTCATTAAGTGTAGCGACCGAAAAATCCGAAGGAAGGGGATTCTTCGCCATTTTGCAATGAAGTCGCCATCAATATTTATTAAATAGGAAAACATTGAAAAAACTTTTATTTTTGGGTTCAGGGGTCTATTAGGCGTGGGAAAGGTATTAGCACCCCACCACATCCTTTCAAAAGAAAGGTTACCATTTAATTTAATGTGTAGAAAGAAAGTTAATATGAAGAAAATACTCTAATTTACCCTTTTTATTATTTGCAAAATTGAAAAGGAAGACTTAATAAAAATTTTAGTTTTTTGTGCTTGACAGGAGTGGGCCCCTGCTCCTACGTATCCCCAGGTGCGATGGGGAAATCAAAGCTACGTAGTTCTTGGGTAGAAAATGTTTGTGTGTTTGGTGTTTTTTATTTATTTTTGAAATTGGGAGAGGTATTCGTAATGACCAAACAAGTAAAACTCAGAGTGGCCATTACTCATAGCTCGATTGAAAACTAGGGCTGTTATTAACGCTCAAACAAGCTAAGCTTAGAGCTTTGCATGTTTATAATCAATTAGTTGATCAGCGACTGTACTGCAATTAGTTGGTGGACCTATAGGATAATTGGGGCTATAATTAATGCATGACCAAACTTTAATTTAGTCTTCTAATCATTCAACCTTTTTGTTCTTTATGCTTTTCCTGAATTTAAATTCTTGCATGACCAAACAAGGGTTAATTTAGGAAAAAGAATATTAATCACGAATGACCAAACGGATCTAATCATTTTTTCCATAACTCATAACCCATTGCCACATTACAAACCTTTAAAAGTCCACTCTGATTGATGAATGATTGTTTTCATTTTCATAATATTAGTTTTGAAATAAATCATTTGCTTCTTTTAAACTTTTCTTTTCTCTAAGAAAAAATGAAAAAAGAATGAGGCCCGCTATACTGAAAACCTGTAAAGGTAGTTTAGGAAAAAATTAGGGTTTTAAAAAAATATAATAAAAAAATAAAAAGACAAAGCCCGCTAGACTGAAAACCTGCAAATGCAGTCTAGGCAAAAATTTGGGTACAAAAGGGGAATGAGACTTACAATGTTTATTTGTGTAGTTCACTAGAGTTCTCCTACTTATGCCGAACAGGAGTGCACATTGGGGCAATTTTGTGGAATGTAAGCTTGAGAGTGTCAAGAAATCCCACACTGGGGTAAAATTTTATAAGACCCTCTATGAGTCAACTATTTCTTTCTACATCAGTGTAGTATTCTCTCGGGGGAATGTCTTTCACTAGAATGAGGAAGAAATCTTACAAGATCCTACATTGGCCTCACCTTTTACCCATCCTAGAAAAGAAACTTTTGCAAAGACCCTTCATGAGCCAAACTAGTTTTGTACACCAATGCATCCTTCTCCTCGGGCAATGCTTTTTACCAATACTGGGGGGAAAATTTGCAAGACCCATTGTGAGTCTAACTTGTATAGTACACCAGTGCATCCTACTCTTGGGGGTTCCTTTTACCAATACCGGGGCAGAAATATTTGCATGATTCTTGATGAGTCAGATTTTTCTTGCTACACCTAGTAGTCTTCCCTCTGTGGTAAAGCTTGTTTCCAATACCTGACCAATTTCCAGCAAGCCAGCTACTACAAATAAAAGAAATCCTCAATAGCTGGAGGTTACCACTAACCTCTTTCCCTACCATCTTGTGTCGTTTTGTCTTCCCTACGCCTTCGCTTTCCAAAAACCCTCCACTTCCAAACCTTCAAAATCCAAAACAGGAAAACCAAGAAACACAGAAAAGTCTAGCTTGTCAATACCCACAAATCCATGCATGCTCATTAAGTAATGCTTCAAAAATAGTCAACTTGGAATCAATGATATGATTTAGAGGGCTAATGACGATATATCTGTGAAAAAATATATAGAGAGAGGGTCAAACTTGAAAGTGTTTTGTTTGAAGAATGAGAAGTGGTCATAAAAGGAATTAGGAGATCTTAAAAAGCTAGCGAGGATGAGGATCACCTTCCATTTGAGAATCAGTTTGATTGGGTTCAAATGAAGCATGCACAAAAAAGAAAATGTTTTCGGTGAATCTAACTTTCATGACATGTGCATCTCAATTTTAACTCAAAGCTCATGCATATGTCATACATTTCATGTCATATCATGTATACATTTCATGTCCAACCATGCATCCCCTTCATGAATAGAAGCTTGTGTTTTTTCAGTCACTTTGTGAAAATAAAAAATAAAAAAAAAAGAATTATTCAAAGCAAGACATCCATTGCATTTTATGTTCATTTCGATGCTATGGTCTAGTCCTGGCATTTGACACTGAGTTTCCATGCTACGGTTCAACCCCGGCAATGGTATTTTTTCGTACTACGGTTCAGCCCTGGTACTGTCTTTAGTTTTGTTCTATCGGTCTCGCCCTGGCATTGTCTTTAATTTTGTGCTATCGGTCTCGCCCTGGCATTGTTTTAAATTTGGTGCTATCGGTCTCGCCCTGGCACTGTCTTTCATCTTCATGCTATCGGTCTCGCCCTGGCATTTGTTTTTAATGTTCATGCTATCGATCTCGCCCTGGCATTGTCTTTAATTTTCCTGCTATCGGTCTCGCCCTGGCATTGTCTTTAATTTTCATGCTATCGGTCTCGCCCTGGCATTGTCTTTAATTTTGTGCTAACGGTGTCGCCCTGGCATTGTCTTTATTTTCATGCTATCGGTCTCGCCCTGGCACTGTCTTTAATTTTAATGCTATCGGTCTCGCCCTGGCATTGTATTTAATTTGCATGCTATCGATCTCGCTGTGGCATGTGTTTTGTGCTAATTTCGTGCTATCCGTTCAGCTCTGGCACTGTTACCCATTTTAACTTTAACAGTCAAAAGACAATTGTGCATATCTCACCGATTAAACTTGAGGTTTATATCTGTACTTATTCCTTACTTTGATAATACAAGAAAACATGGTTTTATGTATTATCTCGTAAGAAATTAAGCACAGAGGGGCATCTGTGAACACCCAATTTTAACCGGTGCATTTTATTTACTTTGCCTTTTACAAAAAATAAAAAAATAAATCCCTTTGGCAAATATTTGGGATGTATGTGTATTCATTGTGTCGGTGTTTTTAGCTTTCTCGCGTGTTTTTAGCTTTCTCGTGTTTTTCTCTGTTTTTTCTCATGTATGGACCGACATGTCGTTTAGTAAAAAAAATAATAGTCATAAAATAGGAGAGGTGCGAAAAATTTTATTTACAAAATGTCTAGTTACATTTGACCCAAACATATGCCAAGAGTTACAAAAAAAAAAGGCCTCAAATGGGCCCCAAAAAATTATTACACCTAACTCTCAAAAAAAAGAGAAAGGCCCAAAAAAAAACCTAATCCCTGCCAGCAGCCGTACGCTTCTTTTAATGCTCCTAAGCTTGCAGAGCAAGCTTTCCCCAGCTGCCCAAGAATCTGAAAACCGCAACAATTCAAATCAGCAAGAAAAAAGGGAAGGTTGAGTCAGCTACACACCAGCCCCGAGTCAGCCACACACAAACCACTAGCTGTCCAGGAGACAATGCATTAATCAGTAATAATAGAGGATCAAAAAATTAATTTTCAGATTCAAAAAATCACTATAAAATGCTAATCCGAAAATGAATTGAGGGGGACAATTTTGACAACGATTTTCAGTCAGAAATCCATATACAGTATACACACAAAATTTCGCACAGAGGAAAGTGCAACTTTTCTGAAGGAGTTTAGTTGCTGTGTTCGGAACCGAAAAAAAAAAAGCAAGCCATAAAACAGTGGCAGATAACAGTGGGATTTATCAGAAGCTGGGCAAGAGGTTGGTTCATATATTTTTCGTTTTTTTTAGTTTTATTGGAATGTAAATAGGTTTTCTCTAATAGGTATTAATAAACTGAAATCGGTAATAGGCCCATAACCACATATATTAAGTTTAGGAAACATTAGCGTTAGAAAATTAGGGTTCCAGCACCCATTTTATTAAAGAAAAAAAAAACAAAGTTAGTTTGTTGTTAAAAACAAACAAACATGAAAAAAGCAACAATGGAAAATTAGTTAGTTTTCACCATGAAATGGGTGATTAGGGAAAGGACAGGTTCGGCTCAGATTTGTTTTTTTGTTTTATTTACCTTATTTTATCACTTATTATAAAAAAAACGAAATGAAAATAACAGTTAGGGTGTTAGAGAAAAATTAGGTTTTTCGGATTTAATAAAAAAAAATTAATTCAGTGACATAAAAATCAAGGGTTCTAAAAAAGGGGAATTAGAAGAGTAGAGGAGAGGAAGGAAGAAAGGAGAGAAAGGCTAGAACCGAAATGTACCCCTTTTATTTGACTTCGACCACCGTAGGTGGTGGCTGTCCTCGCCGCCGGCGTCCACCTCAATGACTGGATCTCCAAGCGCGTGAACCATCCCCGTCGTGACACCGCCTCCCCTCACCGTCTACGAAAACAAGCTAAAAACACCACCATTAAAACTCTGGCCACTGTAACAGCCCAGGTCCACCGCAGCGGCCACCCCGGTCCCACTGTTACCTCACGGTCTTTTCTACCCCCCTTGTAGAATTTTTGCCTTCCGTGGGAATCGAACCTTGCACCTGAGGCATAAGTGCAAGTTAAACCCCCTTCCCACTACCAATTGAGCGCGCGCTCAATTGGTAGTGGGAGGTGTGTTTAACTTGCACTTATGCCTCAGGTGCAAGGTTCGATTCCCACGGAAGGCAAAAATTCTACAAGGGGGGTAGAGAAGACCGTGATGTAACAGTGCTGGGGTGGCCAATGCGTTGGACCTGGGCTGTTACAATAAAAGGCGCCTTTTTATGTAACAGCCCAGGTCCACCGCAGCGGCCACCCCGGTCCCACTGTTACCTCACGGTCTTTTCTACCCCCCTTGTAGAATTTTTGCCTTCCGTGGGAATCGAACCTTGCACCTGAGGCATAAGTGCAAGTTAAACCCCCTTCCCACTACCAATTGAGCGCGCGCTCAATTGGTAGTGGGAAGGGGGTTTAACTTGCACTTATGCCTCAGGTGCAAGGTTCGATTCCCACGGAAGGCAAAAATTCTACAAGGGGGGTAGAAAAGACCGTGAGGTAACAGTGGGACCGGGGTGGCCGCTGCGGTGGACCTGGGCTGTTACAGCCACTGTCACCGTCGCGAGCTCCTCTGGCATGGCCGCGAAGTCATCGCGTTCGCATCTCCACCCTCCCCATTTTTCTTTGGCGCGAAGCCTTTCTTTCTCGCTCACCCTCACGAGCTCTCTCTCAAGGTGAAGAGGCCATTTTCTTTTCTCTCTCCTAAAGAGGTTGCGGCGCTGAGAGTGTGGGTAGAAGGGAGATTAGGTTTAGTTTGAAACCCTACCTACCTTTTATATCCATCCCCTTTTATTTTTATCTGTTTTATTTTAATTATTAGGTCAGTTTAATAGTTGCACACCCCTTATTACTGCGAACCCCCCCCCCCCCCTTTTTAAAGCCTTTTTTTGTTTTCGTTACGCAGACCAGTCCACCAAAAATGAGCTGGGCTGCTGCTGTTCCCGCAGTCTTTGTTTTTTTACACACACCCCCTTCCCTTTTTTTAGGAAAGCCCATAAGTTGTGGACTTATGAATCTAAAAAAAAACACACTGGGTTACTGTCCGCACCCCCCCCCCCTTTTTATAATACCTCCCCTTTTGCAAATTGCATCCCCTATTCTGTCACTGCCCACCCCTTTCGTCTTTTTTTGTTATATTTCTTTTAGAAAATTTTCTTTTTCAAATAAAAAAACCCTCCAAATAAAAGAACCTATAAAAATGATAAATAAGAAAAAAAATGGGTGTGGCTGAGATGTACATCTTGTCAATCCCGGTTTAAGAGACTTTAGCTGTACAGCTTTGATCTTAAACCTGTTTCCAAGTTAAAATCAACCAAACAAACAAATATTTTCTAGAAGAACTACGTAGCCTTTGATTCTCCGCACACGGAGATACGTAGGAGCGGGCTTCCCCGTGAAGCCAAATTAACCTTTTTTTCTAATAAATAATCAGTTTTTTTTCTTTATAAAAATTATAAAAATGGGTTTGACGGAGATGTACATCTTGTCAATCCCGGTTTAAGAGACTTTAGCTGTACGGCTTTGATCTCAAACCCCTTCAAAAATAAAACCCACCAACCAACAATTTTTTTTTTCAGAAAGAACTATGTGACTTTTGAGTTCCTCATTGCACCTGAGGATACGTAGGAGCGGAGCTTCCCCGTCAAGTCAAAATTAAATTTTTCTAAGTTAGTTCTTATTTTATTTCTTTGTAAATAACTAGTTTTTTTTTCTTTTTACTAAATATTATTCTATTTTATTTTCGGGCTAAGACAAATAATTAAGTAATTTATTAATACTTGCACAATCAGATTTAGGGTAACTGTCTTAGGACAGATGTATTAGGGGTGTAGTGAAATTAGGTTTTTGCCCTTCCCTTTGCATAACCGACTCCCGAATCCAACCTAGGTTACGCAGACCATAAATCAAATGTAGGTTTTTCTCAATTTCCTTATTAAATAAATTGGGTGGCGACTCCCTGAAATAATCAATTTTTGAGCCGTATGTGTCGGGACCCCGGTCACGACAGGCGTAATGTAGAATTTTACCTCGACGACATGATCGCAAAAAGTGAGAGTGAATGCCTCCACATTACCGACCTTGAAGAAATCTTTGCAGAAGTCCGAAAGAACAAGATGAGACTAAACCCGGAGAAATGCACTTTTGGGGTCCGAGCCGGGAAGTTTCTTGGTTTTTACCTCACACAAAGGGGCATTGAGGCCAACCCGGATAAGTGTCGGGCAGTAACCGAGATGCGTACCCCATCCACCAAAAAAGAGCTTCAGAAGCTTAATCGTATGATAGCCGCACTGTCTCAGTTTATTTCCAACGCCGCATTTAAGTCACTCCCTTTCTTCAAACTACTCAAAAAGGAAGCAAAGTTCGAATGGACCCCGGAGCGGGACGAGGCCCGCTCCCATCTTAAAAAGGTACTCTCAGAACCACCGATCCTGACTAGGCCAAACCCAGGGGAAACCTTATACCTATATCTGGCAATCTCGGAAGAAGCGCTTGGCGCAGTGCTCGTTCGGGAGATTAAGGGTGACCAAAGCCCGGTCTACTTTGTAAGCAAAGCGCTGCAAGGGCCAGAAGTCAGATACCAGAAAATAGAAAAAATTGTGTTTGCTCTCCTCATCGCAGCCTGATGCCTCCGACCTTACTTCGTCGCTCATCAAGTAGTGGTTCGAACAAACTACCCTATCCGATAAATCTTGCACCGGTCTGACCTGGCGGGTAGAATGATAAAATGGGCAGTAGAACTCTCGGAGTTCGGTATCAAGTACGAGTCTAGGCTAGCAATGAAAGCTCAAGTACTTGCCGACTTTGTCGCTGAAATGACCCCGTCCGATTCCGAAGACGAACTGTGGACCCTGCATGTTGATGGATCCTCAAATCCAAAAGGGAGTGGAGCCGGGTTAATGCTCGAAAGCCCGGCAGGTGTCGTTATTGAAGTATCCCTCACTTTTGGTTTCCCCACTTCAAACAATCAAGCCGAATATGAGGGGTGCATAGCGGGTCTCCGTCTTGCCCTTGACCTCCGAGTTACTCTGGTCACCTTGAACACCGACTCTTTGCTGGTGGTCTCTCAGGTCGACAAGCAATACGAAGCCAATGAACCAACCCTGCAAAGGTATTTAACCCGAGTGTGGGAATTGCTCGCCCTGTTTACATTCACAGAAGTAAAGCACGTTCCAAGATCGGAAAACGTTAGAGCGAACGTGCTATCCAAGCTCGCCAGCACCAAAGTCCCTGGAAACTTCAGATCGATAATCCAGGAAACGCTCATCAAGCCCAGTGTCCAACCAATCCCGGAGCTCGATTTCTCCGTCAATGTAGTCGAGGAAAGCAGAGGATGGATCGCGCCTATAAAGAGGTACATTGAGTCGGGGAACGAGCCTCTAGATCCGCGTGAAGCCAGATCAATCAGGAGGAAGGTCTCGTCCTTCTCCGTGATCAAAGGGGCACTTTACAGAAAAAGCATTTCCGCGCCGTTACTGAAATGCATCGAAGGAGGGGAAGCGGATTATGTTTTGACCGAGATTCATGAAGGGATCCGCGGACAGCACCTTGGAGCCCGCTCTCTCGCCCGGAAAGCTCTAAGAGCAGGATATTTCTGGCCAACCATGGAAACCAATGCAAAGAACCATGTTAAGAAATGTTGCAAGTGCCAAATCCATGCCAATGTCCATTTAGCACCTCCTGCCGAGCTTACAAGTCTAACCTCGCCATGGCCTTTCACGTGGTGGGGAATCGATCTCCTAGGTCCTTTCCCAACCGCCCCCGGTCAGGTCAAGTACCTAATAGTGGCTGTGGACTATTTCACAAAATGGATCGAAGTCGAGCCCTTAGCCATTATCGGCTTAAAGAACGCCGCACAAGGCAAACTCGCCCCAAATTGGGAAGGACCCTACCGGTAACGGCGCTTACGAGTTAGAGACCTTGGTCGGAAAAGCGATCCCAAGGACTTGGAACGCCACCAAATTAAAGAAATACTACAATTGAGTTACGCTTTGGTGAAATACGGTGCATACCGATGTTATTATTTTTGACGAAATACGGTGTATACCGATGTTATTACGCTTTGAAAAAGAACGGTGTATACCGATGTTATTATTTTTTGACGAAGTACGGTGTATACCGATGTTAATTTCCCCTTCTACAAAGTACGGTGTATAACGAAGTTATTTTATACCAAGAATATTATTCTACGCTTTGACAAAGAATGGTGTTTACTGATGTTATCGATGGCCGAGGCAGCCACAACCCTGAAGGGCGAGTTCGATCTGGGCCGAGTCCCGGTAAACTGCCCCAAATGCGACATGCGTTACGTGATCAAAGTAAATACGAACGCACAACTTGGCCGAGGTTGCCACTATCCTAAGGGGCGAGTTCGAACTGGGCCGAGTCCCGGTAAACTGCCCCGAAGGCGAGGTCCACCACTTGAGGGAATTATAACGCAAGTGCATAATTTTAACGAACAAAGAGTAAAACGCAGCCGAGGTAAATAAAACCGGAATTGCGGGCAGTTAAACTAAGTAAACATTACAAATCACCCCGGATACGGCCGGGTTCTCAAGTTTAAAGGCTACAAAAATATTACAAGCCAAAGCTCCGGTTCCGACCGGAACCCGGGACATTCCTCGCCTCCAGTTCCACCCGGAACCCAAAAAAAAAAATTCACCTATAGGAAAGGTACTTCTACTCGCAAATCAAGCATGGAACGGGCGCGGGTAAACAATTTCGCGCTCCTCGGAGCCGGGTTTGACCTTGACAATCTGCCTCCCTCCACGGCGTGATCCACGCTCAGAACCTCCCGGTCTAGTGACAGGGAAGGGTGAATCACGGCGGTCTGGGCAAGCACTTTTTCAAAGCTTTCCGCAGCCACCTCGACAGCCAGATCCGCCACCTCGACCATCTCGAGTTCGACGCCCCGGATCCTTTCACGAGCTTGCTTAAGCTCCTCTTCTAATTTGGCAACCCGGGTCGAGGGATCTGTGCTAGTCCCAGCTTTGACCTCCCCGGCTTTCCGAATTGCAGCTTCAAGTTCAGAAATCTGAGCCCTCAACGAGGCAACCACCTCCACGGCATTCCTCTCTTGGTTCTCAAGCTCGGAAATTCGAAGCTCGAGCTCCTTATTTTTATTGAGAGCAGAGTCCCTATCTCCCTCAAGTTTGTCTCTCTGCGCCTGGAGGGCGGACAGGTCTTCCTAAGTTTTCACAAGAGTCAAAGACAGAGACTCATACTTCTTCTGTAGCTCAACCCGGAGATCTCGTTCTGCATCCCTCTCCGTCAGGCCCCCTGAAATTGTGGAAATAACGAAATTAAGAACGGAGCAACCAGAAGCAAAAATCAAGGTAGCAAATCCCCTCTATTACCTTTGGCCTGGTTCTCAGCCTCTGCCCTCTGGAATTTGGAAACATCAGCCAGATGCCAGAACAGCCTGGCGGCGGCTTCCACCGGGTCGACCCGGGAATCCTCTAGATGCTTTTTCAGAAACTCACCGTCTACCGAGATACTAGAAGATCTCGAAGCTTTGTGTTACCCATGACGGCTTTTCTTCGAAGCTCGGGGAGAACCACCCTGGCCAGTCGGCACCCAATTCCCTGATCTCCCTGTGACAAAGGTCGCTGCTTTTTCGATGTTGAAGATCGGCGGCCCGGTCTTCAGCACTTGCAACACTGGCTCATTCCGATGAGGAGTTGGTTGGGGATATTGCTGGACACTGGCTTTCCTCTCCGAGATTGCTTTCAGGTGGGCTAATTTATCAGGTCCCATGCTATCTGCGAGAGAAAGAAAAGAAGGAATGTTAAGGGAAGTAACCTCAAAAGAGAAAAAAGACAGTTAAAATCAAAGACATTATCGACTGTCAAAACCTACCAAGCACGGCTAACACTTGGGACCTAGAGCCCGCCCCAACCAGCCTTGCCACGTCGATGCCGAACTTCTTGGAATCCCGGTAGGGAATCAGATCGGCAAAATTGGTCAGGATCGCCAAGGACTCTTGGTCTACGGGATTTAGCCTGCTTAAGTTGACTGTGTACGCGTGAGGTCGCCGATTGAAATGGGAGAGGGACCACCCTATTTGAAACTTGGTGGACTCCAGGGATTCCCCATCCTCACCATACTTGCCGACATACCTCACGCCCTCCTCATTCACAGGTTCGACAAAGAAGTATTTGCTTTTCCAATTCTTCAAAGAGTCGGAATAGGGCATAAAAATTTTGAGGCCCCTCCTAGCCTGAAAGCTCACGTGTTCCCATCGATCCTTAGTTCCGTCCTCGTGCCTCCTGTTAATCTCGAAGAGGTAGAAGAACAGATCGGAGGAGATAGGCCTCTCTAGGTGAATGCACATCAGCTCGAAGGCCCGTAGAAAAGCCCATGCGTTGGGATGAAGCTGGGAGGGGGCGAGGCTCAGAATCCCCAATATCTCTTGCTGAAAAGTGGTGAAAGGGGGGGTGATCTTCATGTCAAAGATCGTCACTCCGTACGTGACGAATTTCAAAGCTTTTGGCCAAACAGCTACATGTTGACCCTCAGCCATTCCTTCCACGTTCCATATCTGATCTCTTTTCCTAGAGATCCGGTTGAGAATGTGGCTCAAGTCGTCTCCGGTCCGGTAAATAGACTGAATCTCCCTCAACGTTTCCGACACCCAAGAGTACTCCCGAGGAACATTCAGAGGTAGCTCCAGGGGAACGTCAACCGGCCCAACCCCGGCCTCACTATCATCGGAGCTCCAACTAGTACTCCCTTTCTCTTCATTATTCGGCTCGGTGTAGGACTCGTCCGAGTCAAGAACCACTATCTCAGGGCAATCTCCCTCCGGCAGCTCATTACTGGGAACCTCGGGAGAACGGTCATCCGCTTGAAAGCTTAAAGGAGCGGAACCCAAGCCTTCCTAAACCTCGGGACCAACCGACCCGGAGGCACCAGCACGTGCTTCGACCGAGTCTCTAGGATCAGAAGGCATCGGTTTGGCTACAACGGGGCGATCTACGTTGACAACCCGACGGGTTTGTTTCGTCCTCGCCAGATCGGACCTGCAGAAATGGGGGCTTGCCGAGTCAAGTTGATACTAAAGCAGTGGGTCCACAACCAAGTCGGAACCCGACCTGACGACCTGTAACACCCATTTTCTACCCGGTAATTATTTAACAAAATCAGAGTTTACAAGAAATTTGATTCATAATTCGAAAAAGGATGTCATACATTCATCGTTAAATAACACGTCTCATACGACACAAATAACACCTGGTCAAAATACATCACCACGCAGCGGAATATAACATAAGTTTTTAAAACATGAAATAACAACGTCCTGAATGGACTCCAAACAACAAAATATAACAACTAAGTTCAGCGTTTATCCCCCCCTGAGTGTTACACATCAAAGCAAGGACACCGACGACACCGACTCAGAATAGCGAAGGTACCTAAGCCTTCACTCGCAATCACCTGCACGTTACCGCATAGGGGTAACATTCAAACAGAAGGGGTGAGATATCTTCAATATAATAGCATAAAATGATAGGAAGTATGCTAGAATATGATACTATATCTACCACTTCACTACACACATTTATAAACATACGTCCAATTATAAACATTACATCAAATTATAAACAATCTCAACCAATCACCAAATGTCAAGACAATGCATGAATGCAACCCACACCAAGAGGCATATGCATGTGGTACCAAAATCACCAAAACTCTTGCAGAAAGAATTAGCTCTTACTCTGCCGAAAGAAAGAAGTAGCTATTACCTTACGAACTTTTTTCAAATTTCTTGTTTAAAAACTATTTCTTTTGTATTAAAAATCAAACTTCTTGTAACCAAAAAAAAATCAAACTTCACAATTTCTCATTTTTTTTTCATGTTTCCCAAAATGGCTAGCAATATGGTGAAAGAGATGGGAAATGCTGGTTATAACGAACACTACAGTTCGTGGTGTCTTAGTCTTACGAAAGCTCTGATTCGCTGGTCAACAAAATTCTATGCCTTTTGACCAAAAAATTAGGAGCTAATGCATTATTGGATTTCTTTGAAGGGCTACACATCGGCTTGGTGAGTGATATTTTATATATATATATATATATATATATATATATATATATATATATATATATATATATATATACTTGGGCTGGGGTAGTTCTCAGCCGAGAGGTTTTTTTAAAAAAAATGGAGAAGGAGAAATTTTATTAATCAAAGTGGCACTAATGACCATTTTACAATTATCACTAAAGGGATTCAACCTCAGCACATTGAGGATACAAGACTTAGCTCCTACCACTGAGCTAACACCTCAAATGTCGGTCATGAGGTATTATAATGTGAGGGAGTACAATTGTTTTGTTAGATATTTATAATCATATTATTATACTACGATTGTGTTTTAGTTAGCATTTTCGACGAATTAACATCACATTGGATTTTGAGTGATATATCCTTAGGATGTTATTTTCTACTTGTTTTTTGACTTGGTTTATCACTTCTGAGTTTCTAGCCATCTTTTTGACTCATTGTTTAGAGAAAATGAACTTTTTCATTTTCATTCAACTAAAATTTTATAACTGTTCCCAATAGTCATAAATGATTCTACGAAATATTGGATCAAAATTTAAACCAAGTGGAATATTGGATCAAAATTTAAACCTCAACCTAATTTAGGGCTCTTTTGGGGTGGTGCAGAGTTGTTTTGGATTCAATCATTGCTTAGAGAGCTGCACATTCCTGGTTAGACACCTACTCTTCTATGTGACAATCAAAGTATCGTCATGATTGCTCAATATCATGTGGTTCATTCCCGTACAAAACACTTGGAATTAGACATTCTTTTACTATATTGTTAGATACACTAGTGCAAAATCAGGAAAAGAATTAGACATTTAAAGTCAGGCGCTCAGATGCTTGACTTTATATGTTGACGCGGTGGCAAACTTGTAATTAAGAGGCAAAACTCGCGAGTTTTAAAGTCAAGCGAATACACGCCTGACTTCTAAAGTGAACAAATAGGAAAAAAATTAGACTTTAGAAGTCAGGCCTGTATTCGCCTGACTACATAAGTAGACACGGTGGCAAACTTGTAATTAATGGTGAAATTCTTTTTTTCTGTTTTAGTACTTTAGAAGTCAGGCGTGTATTCGCTTGACTTCTAAAGTACTAAAATAGAAAGAAAAAAATTCGCTTAGGCGTACCCTATCTATTTCCAACTCTCAGAACCCTTCTCACTCCCATAGTGTCACTCACTCTCAGAACACGAAGCCTTCACTCTCAACACTAAGAACACGAAGCTTTCACGCCATTCACACTCAGAACTCATCAGGTCACGTCTTCACTCTCAGATCTTCACGCCTCTTCACTCTCAACACTTAGAACACGAAGCCTTCACGCCGTTTCCTCTCCCTCACGTTGTTCTCGCCGTCACCCTCATCAGAATACGAACCATCTTCACTCTCAGATCTCCACGCCTCTTCACTCTCAGTCCCTCACGCCGTTCTCACCGTTTCCTCTCCCTCACGCCGTTCTCACCGTCGCCCTCATCAGAATACAAACCCTTGACCGCCACCTTCTCCCTCATTTTCCGACCACCATAGACTTCCAATCAAAAAACGAGTTTGATATTTGGTATCCCCTAAGCGTCCGCATGAAAACCCCTCAAGAAATTTTAAGTTCGGAGAACTATCCACCGGCGCTCCGCCGCGCCGGAAATCGCACCACCCGGCCGGAAATCGCACCACCACTGGGGAACAGTAGATCTACAACTGGATCTGAAGGGTGGAGCTTTCCGAAGGTTAGATCGTGTTGTTCGTCTAGATCTGAGGATACAGATGCTGTTGCATTGAAGAATTACTTGGATGCTCAGTATTATGGTGAGATAGCCATTGGTACTCCTCCTCAGAAGTTCACTGTTATTTTTGAATATGTGGCTTTTTTATTTTTTTACGGTGGGTGGTTTCATTTTTTTATATCCATTTTATGAATATGTGGCTTTTTTATTTCCTTATTTTGATGGTATATTCATGGTGTTTGTGCATGTTGGTGCAGGCTGCATGCTTCTTCCATGCCAAGTACAGGTCTGCCCAATCAAGTACCTACAGGCCAAATTGTTTGTCTTCTTATTAATCGTGTGTTTTGAGGGTCTGGCTTCATTTTAAGAATTATGCAGTTTGTTAACCTGATAGTGCTGTTGTATTCTTTGATCATAACTACCATTTGATTAACATGTGAAATTCTCCTGGATAAATTTTTGTAATTTCATAAGTACCGTTTCCATTTTTTTAGTAGTAGTGTGTTGTCTCTGTCTTGGGCTGTAGGTGTAACACTTAAAATTTCAAGTAAGCATGTACTCTGTTGTGTGGTGTTTCTGAACATCATGCTTCTATTAATACGAAGGATCTGAAATTTGAGATTTCTATCATTCTGCTTTCACCCCATAAAACTACGAAGCGAAGCATGTCAAGATTTTAAAATTTATTGTAAATACCAGTGTTAGGAGTTGTTTGGTTCTGACATATTTGTAATTAGGTTTGGGACAACATAATTAATGCCTTACGGAGTCATATTTGTTTGTTTTCTCTTGTACTTTGGATAACTTGACATTTGCACCCCTGGAAGTGATGCCCGGGATGTTGTCCTTTTTTTCACACGAGGTTTTGTGTTGTTATTTAGGGACTGCTGCTGCAATTCAGTATGGTACTAGGGCAATTTCTGGCTTCTTTAGCTATGACGATGTCAAAGTTGGTGACATAGTTGTGAAAAACCAGGAAATGCTGATTCTCATTTCATCTTTGTTTTCCTTCCCATGCAAGGAGGGAGTAAGTTCAGTTGGCTTCTTCCATAACCTGTTGATCAATCAATTGATATACAGTATGTTTTCATTCCCTTCAGGAATTTATTGAAGCAACTAGGGAGCCTGGAGTCACATTTGTGGCGGCTAAGTTTGATGGATTGCTTGGACTAGGATTTCAAGAAATATCAGTTGGAAATTCTGTCCCAGTGTGGTATATGCGCACACTTAAACATTTATTTATCATTTTGTTATTATTTTTCAATCTTATGTCATTACAAGGCACTTTCCTGCCACAGGTACAATATGATTGAACAAGGTCTTGTTAAAGATCCGGTATTTTCATTTTGGCTCAATCGTAAACCAGAAGAAGAGGAAGGAGGTGAGATTGTTTTCGGTGGTGTTGATCCGGCTCCCTTCAAGGGAAAGCATACTTACGTGCCTGTGACAAGAAAGGGATATTGGCAGGTTGGCTATTCATATATTTGTTCATTATACATATACATATACTGCATCCTTTATAATACTTTTGTTTGTTAAGTGCATTCTTTTTTGGACAGTTTGACATGGGAGATGTACTTATTGATGGAAAACCAACTGGTACGTGTAGAAAACATATTAGCTGCAATACTTGTTTGTTTCTTCTACGACAAGATATTGATAGCGCTTTTTTAGATGCTTCATGGTTTTTATTCATTGTTACTGA
This sequence comes from Astragalus membranaceus, assembly GCA_039519185.1. NCBI lineage: Eukaryota > Viridiplantae > Streptophyta > Magnoliopsida > Fabales > Fabaceae > Astragalus > Astragalus membranaceus. Next base: position 156,248,332 of record CM076849.1, on the reverse strand, counting down.
CTTAAGCATGTTGTGACGCAGGATATTGTGCTAAGGACTGTTCAGCAATTGCAGACTCAGGGACTTCATTGTTGGCAGGTCCAACGGTATGAATAAATGCTTGTAAATTTAAGTTGCTATTGATTTTTATTCCCGACTAGAGTTTCATGACCCATAAAGAATGCTTTTGTGATTGTGCTAATGACTAGCTTGTTCCTACAATCAAATTGTTTTGATCAAATGGTTTTACTCTTGTAGACTGTAGTTACTATGATAAATCAAGCAATTGGAGCATCTGGTGGAGTTGTAAGCCAAGAATGCAGGTCTGTTGTTGATCAGTATGGACAAACGATTTTGCAATTGCTCTTTGCTAAAGTAAGTACCATTTTAAGTACATTCTTGCCATAGTCTAGTTGATTAGATTTTGCAATTGCTCTTTGTAAGCCATAGTCTAGTTGATCCCTTTGCCTTCCAATCAATCTCAAGAGCATTTTGGGCAAAAAGTTTCATCCTCAAGGGCTGCACATGCGCATCAGCAAGAGGCTACAGGGGCCAGGAAATCAGAAACCTGCATCTCTTATGGCTGCACAAGCTAGTGCAGTTCAACCAGGGGGTCAAAGTAGATTACCAAATACAGACACAGATGAATCGTCTAAGAGTGTTCTCAGCAAAAGAAGTATCCATGAGCTAGTCAATCAGGTTGATCCATTGGAGAAGTTGGATCCTGAACTTGCAGACATTCTTGGGGACATTGCAGAAAATTTTCTTGAGTCTATAGCCAAGTTTGGTTGCTCACTAGCCAAGCACAGGAAATCAACAACTTTGGAAGTCAAGGACATACTTTTACATCTTGAGAAAGCATGGAATATGACACTTCCTGGATTTGGTGGTGATGAGATTAAGAATTACAGAAAACAGCCTACAAGTGATATTCACAAGGAGCGCCTAGTGCCTATAAAGAAATCAATGGTAGCAGCTGAGGCTGCACATGCTAAGGGCTCTGCTGGTCAGGCATCTGGTAGTGCAAAGGGTAGTCAGGGAAAGACACCCTTGAATATCATTGGCTCTCCCAACTTTAAAGTTTCATAATTTGCATTGCTGTATTTATGCTTTATACAGCATTGGAGGAACTGCTTTCGCAAAGGGACGGTCTGGGTTTTTTCAGGCTATCTCTGAGCATTCCATGTAGCAGAACATGAGAAATAGTCTGAATTATGAAGCATGAGAAGAAAACTAGACAAGGGGAATTAGGATTTTCAACTGAATTGTCTTCTAGTTTCTTACACGCAGAAAAAGAAAAAGTCGTGGCTTCAATTTTTTTTGGATTGATAATCGTAAGAAAGCCACTGATTGGGCAGGCTTGGTCATTTTTAATGTTATTGACTTTCTAATTTAGATGCAAACAGTATCCTCAAAAATATATCGGATCTGTGAGTTTCTTGGAAGATTTCGGATCTGTGGCGAAGTTATGTGTGTTTATGTGGTGTTTTCACTTTTGTGAGTATAACTTGTTATTAATATGTATCTTCTTGCTTTGTTTGTTTGTGTTCATTTCAGGTTCGTAACTTTGAGATCGTTATTCACTCCAACTCATTCATGCTGTATTTCAGATTATTCACACCGAAGCGTGTATTGGTCGGCCAAAAGTGAAATCTGCTGCTGATGCTTGCCGCGCGTATGTTGCTCTCTTTAAAGTTACCTACAAATTTGCCGTGTTAATTTTCTTGAAGAAACTAAAAATAGATTACCATGTGTATCACTGTTGTTGTAACTAACATGTGATTTTTTAGAGTCAACTCCTCTATTGAAGTTGTGGAACGCGAAGAAGCTCTGCGGATTTCCAATGCTTTGGAAATATTCAGCAAGTATGTGTCCTTTCTATAATATGATTGATCTTTCTTTTTAAAGCTAACATATACATTATAATCATTAAAATGCTAACTTTATGTCCTTTCTATAATAAGGTTGGTCACATATACACAATGCTAACTTTAAGGCTGAAAATGTTTTATTTGGGGTCCTATATTTATGTTTTTTTTGTTGTGTTTCTTGGTTTGTAGGTGCACTGATTTTGGTAGTGTTATCCCACTTAGAAGCAGAAGACATAGCATTCTCAGTTGCCAGATTCATACAGAATCGTGGCTCATTTGTTAACTACTATATGGTATGTTTAATGTTGATACACTCTGCATATATATGATTTATCCATTGCGAATAAGTTCTCAACTGTGTTGTCAAATAACAGCTATAGCAGTGCTATTGCATAGCGGAATATGAGCAAACCAAACTGCTATAGTCTTTGATCTACAATATGTCTATCAGTACAATTAAATAGCGGCCTATTGCATGCTACTGAGCAGACCGCTATTTTCTGCAATCAGAGTGGTGGAGGATCTATGCTTGGTGGCATTGGTTCAACCATAGCTCAAGGTATGCCGAGAAAAAATTCCGCATTTTCCATATGCAACCCTATCAATAAGATCTTCATATTCTAATTATTTACTCTTCTTTCAGGTATGGCTTTTGGCACTGGAAGTGCAGTGGCACACAGGGCTGTGGATGCAGTAATGGGTCCTCGTACCATTCAACATGAAACAGTTGCCAGTGAGGCTGGTACAGCTGCCCCTGCATCTACTGCTAATACTTTTGGTGGGGATGCATGTGGTATTCATTCAAAGGCATTCCAGGATGTATGTTGTTTATCTAGTTCTGTATTTGAAAATTTACCTTTATCTATTTCATTAATTGTTTTCTGGAATCATAAATTAAACCAATGCATATTTAGATAAAAAGATGTGTATTGTATGTCTGATAAAATGTCAACAACGAACCTATGTTTTCTGACCTACTATTCGTCTTAGGTCTCTCAGTTACGAGGCGAAAATTCTACATTGTTAAAGCGTTTCTAATACATAGTGCATACAATTCCCACTAGCTCTCTTTAATTGTATTTGATATTTGTGTATTGGTAAATGTATCTTGTTAGAACTTGGAACAACTAGTTTCTAATACATAGTGCATACAATTCCCACTAGCTCTCTTTTTTTACTCTGATTTGAGATTATGTGAAGGAGCAGATCATGTTTCCCATTCTATCAAAACCACATTTTGTCATTTGGATGCTTGATAATCACGACTTGCATGAAATAAACCACTTAGCAATAAAGCCACATTTCATTTTGAATGTTGTTTTAGATGCCTTCTAGTTGCTTTCCTTCATTTTGAATGCTAAATTGGTTACTGTTACAGTAATGCCTTCTAGTTTTTGATGTGAAATGAGACATTGGAAATCATGAATATATTTTGTCTTCTATGGATATAGGTGATGTATGAAGAGGCAAGTCAGGTGGCAAATGATGCTGTTAGTAGCATCAGAATAGTTGCATCATTTTGCGCAGAATCAAAGGTGATGGATATATATGGGAAGAATCAGTTGCACCTTCCTTCCCACTAAGAAGTTACCTTCAATTACAGCTCCACTACCTTCAAAAGAAACCAGAAGAATCTCAACTACCTTCAATTGCTTCAGCTACTGCTGTTAAGGTTGCTGCTGAGGTTGTTTTACTTAACTCAGAAGAATCTCAACTTGTTGAAACAAGGGATGAAACAAGGGATTTAGATTAGTTTGTGGATACAAAATATAAGTTATCATAGACAAAAGTTGAATGAAGTATTAGAAGATGAAACTTGTTAGAACTTAGAAAGTCAGTAGATACTAATTTACAAGGTTTTCTTTTTTTTAGAATCTAGTGATTTTTCTCTTAGTCATGGGAATTAATGTCTTCATTCTTTGATGTTAGTATTCTGATGTTATATACTGATTTCTAGTTGTAGTCCTTTACTTTTATTGCTATATATGTGTATGATTTTGATTTTCATGTTATATACTGATTCCATTTGTTTGAATTTTAAAAAAAAAAGTAATTTAGATTAGTTGGCTAGATTTTGGTTTGATTTTGGTCAGTTGAATTAAAAATTAGGAGTCATTATTTAGATTAGTTGGCCACCAAATAATTTTTTTTTTAAAAAAACATGAACTTTTAAAGTCAGGCGAAACTGAAGCCTGACTTTAAATCATAGTTACGAAGTCAAGCAATAACAAAATGCTTGACTTTAAATCATACTTACGAAGTCAAGCAAGAATAAATGCTTGACTTTAAATCAGACTTACGAAGTCAGGCGATAATAAATGCTTGACTTTAAATCAGACTTACGAAGTCAGGCAAGAATAAATGCTTGACTTTAAAACTGACTTACGAAGTCAGGCGATAATAAATGCTTGACTTTAAATCAGACTTACGAAGTCAGGCAATAATAAATGCTTGACTTTAAATCAGACTTACGAAGTCAGGCGATAATAAATGCTTGACTTTAAAACTGACTTACGAAGTCAGGCGAAATAAATGCTTGACTTTAAATCAGACTTACGAAGTCAGGCTATCGCTTGACTTTAAAACTCCTGACATACAAAGTCGACTTAATAAAAGTCAAGCGGGCGCCTGACTTTAAATCCCCTTTTCGCCTGACTTTAAATCCCTTTTTTGCACTAGTGATAGCACCAAATTGGTACTGCTTAGGGATGTCAACGGGGCGGGGCGGGGCGGGACGGGCACGGGTATCTCACTACCCGGACCCGCCCCGTTTATTATAAATGGGCCCCGAGCCCGCCCCGGACCTGCGCGGGTACCCGCTTAGCGAGTCTTAAACGGGTATTTTTTTAAACGGGTACCCACGGGTACTTGTAAATTAATAAAAAAAACTTTTAAAAATAAAATTTGAAATACCATAGAAATTTACGCATTTCGTTATGCATTTATCTTATCAACTATTTATTACCATATAATTGTTAATGAATGGAGATAAAAAAACTAAAATTATGATAATAGAAACTTGAAAAATAACAACTAACATTATCCAAAATATTAGGATAAAAGATACAACAGAATGTGGATAAACATCCACTTAAACAATAATAGATGATAAATAAACATCCACGTAAACAACTATATTTACTAACGGGTACGGGCACCCGCGGGTACGGGTACCCCGCTACCCGGACCCGCCCGTTTATTGACGGGTAGTCAAAATATCCGTTTATTTGGCCCGCGGGTACCCATTTGACTACCCGCCCCGGACCCGTGGCGGGTTTTGCCCGCGGGTCCGGGTTTTTTTGCCACCCCTAGTACTACTAACACTTTCGGTTTATGATGATTTGAGTCAGGAAATTCACAATTCCTTAAGTACTTGGGAAAATAGTCATAAAATTCGCAACATTCATGATGCACAAAGATAAATGTATTTGAGAGAGAAATGAAGATCAATGAGCAATCGCTTCTTTCATTGATAAAAGGTGTATGGTACACCACAGTACAAGAGAAAGCAGGAAAACAATCTAGGGGGAATCTGCCAGCTAGCATATCTAGCAAGATTTTATTCTAACGGTAAAATCTGTAAAAGTTTCTCACTCAAATCAGCACATGGGAGTGAGTGAAGAATAGAAGCTTCTAGGGGATCATTCTCTAATCATTGGAATCCAAGGAATCAATTTTGGTTCCAATTTCAGCAGCTTGACTCGAAGGGTCTTGGTCACGGGCGCCAAAGGTTCGAGCCGTATCCTTGGGCTCCGGTTCCTGCGCCTTGTTGTTGGGCGCCAGAGCAAGTGTCTCACCATTGTCCTCACATTTCAACAAATCACTACAAATATAGAATTTCAATATTGTAGCCAAAGTTTTTTCTCTTAATTAATTTGCAGAACTGATTGTTGTGACTATTCCGTTTATAAGAACTAAATCCTGATATGATCATGATAGATTGTGAAACTTAATACTCCAAAATCAATGCTACGAACAGACTTGAGGTTTATTCACGACAATAGATGGCCACTTCATTATACCACTACTGATAAATATGGAGTAAATTCGATGGTCTTTTTTTTTGAGAAAAATAAAAAGTTTTTTCAAACCAATTGCATTTCATTTCACCTTTGTATTTGTATTCTTCTACATTTTCACACCCTTAATATAATCGCACACAACATAACACCATTTTTCCAAAGGCCCATTAAATAAAAGCCCAAACCCACTTTAGTATTATTTCATCTCCTATTTAGTAATTTCATCTCTAATTTATGAATTGATAACTACTAAAACTACAATTTCGGTTTGAGACCATTTCGTGGAACTATTTTCTCTTTTACTGAATGGTTTATGTGTCCTATAGTTTGTATTGAGTATTGCGTGGACCAAATATAAGTATATAACAATTGTATATTGACTAACTTGTTTAATTACGGTGTGCGAATGGTTAACACATTTCATCTATAGGGACGTTCCACTAGTATCCATGTTTGATATATTGTGATGAAACCAATGTGTTTGAAACAAGATCGAAAATCGAATCAGCGACACATCCGTGTCATGGTTCAATCACTTTATATCGCTCGAACCGAGACAAAATTGGAGTTGAACTGCTCAAATAACCAAGCCTTAGATAGTGTCGCTTCATGGTTTTAGAACATTGGATGAAACCAAATTTTACTTAACTTCCGGTCGAACTTTGATTAGTCAAAATTCCTCTTCTCCTAGTCCAAAATACTTGTGTAGAGTCGGACGGGGATCTCTAAACCATAAAATGTTGGCTAACTTGTATGTATCTTTTTACATTTGGCTAATATATATTGTTTAAATAATTGGAATTATAATTGTATGAAATAAATGAAATTATATTGTTATTCTACGCTAAAGTAAAAATTCTTAAAGTAATGAAGTACGTACATAATAATTTAAGAAATGCAGGTGAAAATAATAGATAACAAATTAAAAAAGGATTCAAATCTTATTTCTTAAATAACACTGGTCAACATGTGTAAATATAAATAATTGTGGGCCACAACTGTAATTATATTATAAACTGCAAACACAACTTTATTTATTTTTTTTTATAAGCAATTTTAGTAGGGGAAGGTTAGTTTTCGGGGTTTGAACTCGAACCTCCTTCTTGCACTCTTTTGGTGCACTCCTTTGATATCTCTTGGCTCGCCAACTGAGCTACCTGGTGAGAAAATTTTGATGCCAAATGCCAATTAATGCATCCTTGACCTTATTATTATTAATATCCCAACGCGCTGTTTATTTTTAGCACAAAACCCCAAAGCTGTTTTACTTACTTAATAATCACGTCTATAGCAATTTTAAGAAAAAACAAATTGCTCTAGCAGGTAAAAAATTCCTTGTTCAAGTATCAAGTTCTATCCTGCACTCTCTCAAACCAAACTCGATCTGTTTCCATCTGGTTGCTGACATCTCTTAAGCTTGAACCATGTTGAAGTTGATAGCAATCGTTTATCTATTAGTGCATCTGTTGGTAGCTTGTCTCAGCTTCATGGCATTGGTGTATTACATCAGTATTTTGGTACAATTAGTGATAATTGAAGCAACATCGACACATGTCTTTCTTTTTGTTTCTAGCACTGTGGGGGCATGTCTTTCTATTATCACTGGAATATGTTGTCTTCGTGATATCAAGGATTTTATGCAAACTAGCTCCCAAATTGCACCCTTGGAAGAGTTAGCAGAAGGAGACCAGCAGCCCCAACAAGCTATGGTTTAATATTTGTACTCACTGGTATAGTTTTAAATAAGTGTCTGAATTAATATATATATATATATATATATATATATATATATATATTGTAATATATGATGATGATGATATTGTATTTTGATTACATCCTTGAAATACTTTTAGATTATTTGTAATTAATTATATAGATCAATATAATTGGTGTCTACGTACGTATTGAACAAATTTGCAGTGGTTAATTTGATGTTTACACACCCATCATTGTTTGAGTCAGGAAATTCACAATGGTGCATGGGTAGTACTCGAAACACTTTCGGGTTATTATGATTTGGAATCTTAGTAGTTGCCAACTAATAGTTATGTATCACAAATTCACAATTGCTTGAGTATTTAGGAAAATAGAATTTCAGTACTGTTGGTTAGCATCTATAGAGAGGCTAATCGTTTTGCAGATGCGTTAGCAAATATTGAGTGTTGTCAAGCTGATGATTTGATTTTTTATGAGCAGTGTCCTACTTCCGTGGGATCGTTACTGCTTTCTTTCTGATGTTGTAGGGAATTCTGTTCCCAGACTTGTTCCTATTTAGTTTTTCTTGTTTCTGGTTTGGGGCTTAGCCCCCGTTTCATACCAAAAAAAAAGTATTTTCTCTTAATTTGAAGAACTGATTTGCAGAACTAATAGTTATCACAAATTAATCACAATTTCTTGATGCAGACTTTCCATCTAAATTAACTCAACTGTGGACCTATACATTAATTTTCTAGTTTCTGTGGATGAATTTATTTATTTAATGCCATATTCAGATCAGCTTGGTATTCAGCGATCCACCCTTTGATTATTTTGATCTCACTATTCCTTTGCATAACCAACCATTGGGATCCCTTTATTTTGACCTCACTCTTCTTCTTAATATTTTTGATTACTTTGTTATGTCAATATATTTTATATTGGGTGAATTAATAGTGAGGCAAGGTAAAGAGACTGGTTTAAAACAGAAACTCATTTCAAAACTGAAACTAAAAACTCAGAACTGAATTTCACAACTCAGAACTGAAACTGGTTTTAGTTTTTGAGATTTTCAAAACCAACCGATTAGGGCCTAAATTATCGAGAGAAAAAATAAAGTACTTGGGTCGAAAACCTCTAAACCATATAAAGTACTTATTTTAAATAATTGAAATTATTATTGTATGAAATAAATGAAATTATATTGTTATCCTATGTTAAAGTAAAAAATTTTATAAGTAACGAAGTACATAATTGTGTTAGTCTGGAACCTTGTTTGTACAGTTTATATGGTGGGGAAGGTCTCCATGCCTTCCCACGTTAAGGGGAGAGGGAGGTTAATTGTAACATTTTGATTTCAGTTACTGGTTTCGAATCAGATTTTTTTAAAACTCTTGGATCCTAGGAGGGTGGAAAATCGTATTTAGATGGTGGTTTTGTGGTGTTTATGGTTAGCCCATAATTTTGTCGATTAACCTCATTAAGAGTGTCTCTTGAGTGTCTCTGGATCAATGGTAAAAACCAAACTCGTGCATGAATTGTCTTTGATTGTATTCCTTGTTTCAGTTTGGTGTACCCCCAAAGTACTACCTGTTTAAGTAGGAGAGGATTAGGAGGACCCCAGAATTATGGCAGTTTTTTTGGGTACCCCCGTTATACCCCATACCCCCTTTTTACCCTAAATCCATAAAATACTCCTAAATTTTCGTTAAAAAAATGTTTTTTATGTAAGATTATAATGACAATGGGGGTAAAAAAAACTGCCCAGAATTATCGGTCCCTTTAGCCGATGGTGTAGTCTTTTTAAAATTTTTCTTTTCTTTTCTTTACACGTAATATAAAAGACAAACGATTTCAGTTCTCAATAATGTTACAAAAGAGATAATGGCATATAATAATTCAAATATAATGACATATGTTAATTCTGTTTTTATGTAAGATTATAATGACAATACGCATCCAAATTGAATGAAACTAGACTCTAACTTGAATAAAATTTTGCAAGGAGTTCAATGAAACCAAAATTAAACTCAGAAAAGTGGTTATGCGCAAAACCACTTATGAAACTGAAATCTTGAATTTGAAGTTCAAAAAACCTTCAATCTCAACAATGGTGATTTTGCTATAGATCAACACCATATTTAATGATTCTTGAGTCTAAAATGCTCGAAATTCAATAAATAATCAGAAAATGACAAGTATTTTGTTCATAAAATCGCTTAAAGCGCAAAACACTATGAAAAGGCATATCGCATCTATAAAACGTGTTTTGCCTCTTGTTTGCTCATTTCTCAGTCAATTTGAATCAAACCAGTTGCGTTCAACTCGTATTGAGTGCAAAAATCAAACTATAGCAAAAGGTTTCAAGAAAAACGATGTAAAATTCAAGAAGTATACGATTCATTATTAGGAACATCCATAACATTTTGCAGATATGATACAATTGGGGACACAATTTGAGAACTTTGGTTACGTGAGACAACTTCTGAATTTTGGAGCATTAAGAACCACTTTTGATCTATCTAATTGTATGAAAGAATGTTAATTTTAAAAACTATTTATTTTACCCTTTTTATTTTGAATTATGAATTAAAAAAGAAAGAGACTTTATATTTTGAAATTTAAGAAAAGAATTATTTGAAAAGGACTAAAAAGATTTTTTTTTATTTTTGCACTTGACAGAGGTGAGCCCCCCCTCTGCTCCTACGTATCTCCAGGTAGATAATCAAATGCTACGTAGTTCTTGGTAGAAAAAGTTTGTTTGTTGGTGTTTTTTAATTTAGGGATTTTAGGATTTTTGAGCTGTACAACTCATTTGTCCTTAAAAAATAGGTTAATCCGGTTGTACAACAGACTTAATCCCTCATTTTTGAATAATTGATTTTTTAAAGGAAAAGAAAGATAGTTTGTATTTTGTGTTTTTTTGAATTTGAAATTATTTATTTAGTTTTATAGGGATTTTAGGATTTTTGAGCCGTAGAGCTCATTTACCCTAAAAAGAAGATTAACCCGTTTGTCCAACCGACTTTATCCCCTATAACTTGAAAATTATATTTTTGAGAAGAAGAAATAAATGGTTCGCATGTTTGTGATTTTTGAATTGGAATTCTTATTTTTAATAGAGATTCTAGGACTCTTGAGTCGTACGATTTACTTGTCCTAAAACGATGACTAACCCGATTGTACAATCGACTTAATCCCCTATTTCACTTTGAAAATATTTATTACTTATGAGAGGAATGGGAAAAAAACATTTTTATTGTGTTTAAAAGATAAGTTATAAAAAGTATTTACAAAAATGAGACAGGTTGCAGAAGTGAAGAAGGAGTGTGGTTAGTAATGGTCTAAATTAAAGATCCAAAACCAAATTAGTCCAAAGTAAAAAAGAGTGAGGCCCATAACTTAGAATCAAGAGGTGTAGAATATAATGACAAGGTTGTGAGAAACGAAATGTTATTATTATTGTTATTAAAAACCGATTATTATTGTTTGTTTAAACCGATTATTATTGTTTGTTTAAACGAAATGAATAAATAAATAAAATAGTAAGTATATAAGGGAAAGTTGGGTTGTGAGAAACCCTAACTTTGTTACAGTCGCACAAAAAGTATCAGATAGGAAAAAACGTAAAAATGGAGTAAAAGGAAACAAGAGGAAGAAAGAGAAGTGGAGAGAGAGAGAGATACTAAACCGAGAGGGAGAGAGAAGGGAGTGAGCGCGAGAGAGAGAGAGAGAGGGTGGTGCAACAATGGCGGTGAGACAGCGGCGGCGCGACGGCGATTTCTGAGGTTCGCGGCGGCAACATCGGTGGAAGGTGGTGAGGCAAGGACACTCTTTCTTACTTCTCCTTCCATTTTTCTCTCTTTATTTTTATGTGTTTTCTTCTATCTTGAAAGTATACTGTATGTTGTTGGTTTGGGGGTGGAGATGGATTTATAGATAAGGAGGAGAAAATGACTTATTGAATAGTGGCTGAAAACTCTCTATGTCTCTACACTGCTGCCTATTTTTTTGCTCTTCTACTATTTTGTGTTTATATCAGAACAGTTCTCCCCCTCTCTCTCTCTTTGTTCTAAGTTTTTCCTCCTTTAATCTGATATGGTACTATGGTATTTATAGGGGATTTTTGAAATGCTGTGTGTTGGGGTTGTTTACATGTTGATGCTAAATGCCAATTGTTTGTTGGACCTGAATTGTGGTACAGTGGCGCGGGAGTAGAGCAGAGGTGTGGGAGAGCTGTTGAGAGGGGAGAGCTGTTGAGAGCTGTTGGAGCAAAAATGGGAAGAGTGGGGAGCATCAAGAAAGAATACCTTGGTTTGAGGCTAAAAATAGCTTCACTACTGACAACAAAACAGCACCGTGGAGTGCTTTTTTTTTAATTTATATTTGTATTATTTTTGTTTTTGAGAAAAAGGCCATAGGAACAACTGAACAAGCATAAGGTGATTTTGTTCTACCACCAACAACAGCAAGATGAGAGCATGTTGCGCACGCTGTTCTCTTTTTTTGTTCTATTTTTTAATAAGATAAAAAAATAAGTGCCAAATAGGACATAATGACAAAAGTTAAGCAAGTAACATTTTTCTATTTTTTTTTGAGAGAATTTGAATTAGTCGGACAAAATTAAGGTACAATAACTCATTTTAGCAAAATTTTTGCCCTATGAAACTGTGCGCCACTTTAGTCTATGAGAAATAATCTCTACCATTGGAAGATGTCCAATCAGGTTTGATCTCAAAGGAATTGAAGAGGAAGTCTGTGATTAAAGAATATCATAGTAATGAGGAGCTGTTTGTAAAAGGCATGTTTGAGAAATAGGGCACTGTTCTGTACCGTACCTTTAGACCGATATCTGATTTTAGACACTAAGTCTGATCCGAGGTAGTTGGTAGTTAATGGTCTTGATCGACCGAGCTCCGCTTCCGATCCGGGACAGGTGGTACCTGCGAGGACACTCCGACGCTCAAGTCAGCCAGAGAGCTAATTAGAGGTGAAGAGTAGGAAAGAGTGTGTACCTTTAATGAAGCATTCAATGCCTATTTATAGAGTTTGGTGGTGTTAGACCTGATGAATTAGGACCGTCCGATCTTGCACTGCGATCTCAACCATTGGTTGATGGATCTACATTTGGTGTTGGGCCTCATTATTGTGGATTGGGCCAATCCATAACAGTTGCCCCCCAAGTCGGGTCGTCTTGGGGAGAGCTAGACTTGATGCCTTATATGGACTTCGTGAGGGTTTTTGAATTTGAGGTCAGACCTTTGTGGCGACCTTCTCCAAGGCCGGGCTTATAGCTACAAATAGGGCTGCCCCCAGCCTCGGAGTGCCCGAGATACGGGTCTTGGCAAAGATCTTCGAGGCCGGGCTTATACCAGCAAGGGTGTCTACCACCAGCCTCGGCAATGTTAAAAACGTGACCAACTGAGGGACTCGAGGTGCCAATTTAAAGTCGCCTTCAGGGCAGTTTACCGGGACTCGGCCCAGATCGAACTCGCCCTTCAGGGTAATGGCAACCTCGGCCATTCAAAACGTGACCACCTGAAGGACTCGAGGTGTCAATTTAAAGTCGCCATCAGGGCAGTTTACCGGGACTCGTCCCAGATCGAACTCGCCCTTCAGGGTAATGGCAAACTCGGCCATTTAAAACGTGACCACCTGAGGGACTCGAGGTGTCAATTTAAAGTCGGAGGATCTCTGTGGGCAAAAGCGCCGACGTTCCTGCCTCGGGAATTTTTCCCGGCTTCTGGAACGTCGCTTCGAGGAAGAGGAAGCTAGAGACGAGCAGGGCCGAGGGAAAACCTCGGATCCGTAGGAATCATCAAGAGTTCCGATCCTAGGTGGAGTTCCGGTTTTAGTGTGAAACTTTAAGGCGATCGCTCGGCCGATCCCAAATCGTTCCATCCAACCTCGAAACTTACTTTAACTTAAGCTATCAGCGTGAGAAAATCGTAGCCGATCCATATATATTAGATGGTTGAAGATTTACAAAGTAGGATTACATCATGCCCGTAGGCTCATTCCGAGACCTAGGTGAAACGTGACCTTCCTGAGTTAATCCCTTCTTCATGATCGATATACTTCTGAGATCGCTGGAGGAACTCGGCAAGCGACTCGACTTGGTTGACCCCGACGTCTATCTGAAATAGACTTCCTTCACGAAGGCCAGCCTCCATGAAGTAAAGACGGAAGGAGTCGTCGAGGTTCCGGACTTGAGCAGCTTCTCTATTGAATCTCTCTATGTAGTCCCGGAGGAGCTCATTTTCTCCTTGCCGAATTGCCTGCAATACCTTCCGAGATTTAGGCTTTATCTTCGAGTGGGCGAAGTGTGCAGAAAAGAGCCTGGCTAACTGATCCCAAGAGGAGATCGTATTCGACTTAAGAGCCCTGAACCATTCCAGAGCCGCCTTCTCTAGAGTAAGGGGAAAGGTTCGGCACTTTATCTCCTCTGGAACGTTACGGTATTGCATAACCGTGTCAAAGTAGTCGAGGTGGCGGTCCGGATCGCCAGTCCCATCATGCATTTTCAAACCTTCAGGGGGGTTCTCTAGGTGCTTTGGCACCGGGAAGTAGTCGATTTTCGCTGTGAAAGGTCCTTTACGCTTTGCCGACCTCTCAAGGGGTGGAGACCGTCGGTAGCCATACTTGCCGGGGGATCCCTGCGAGCTAGGGCGCTGACGTTTCTGCCTCGGAGACCTTTTCAAATTTCCGGTACGTCGCCTCGGAGAAGAAGAAAACTGGAACGAGCTAGGCCGAGGGGAACCCTCAGGACCATAGGAATCGTCGGTGGTCCGACTTGGGGGAGTCGCTGACCCTCGCCCTCCTCTACACCGAGGGGGAGTGCGGTGATGGTATCTCCTCCAAGCCGGAGATTGGTGGCGGACGCGGCCATGAGTCGTTCCACTTGAAGAGTTGCGCAGAGAGGAACTCCGATCCGGGATGTTACGAGCCCGGATCTCAGCAATCTGAGCTTCTAACTGGGTGTAGCGTTGTCTTTCCTGTTGGTCGGCCTCGGCTTGCCGATTTAGGAACCGGACGAGCTGTTGAACAACATCGACTGGTACCTGGACGGTCGGAGGGGGAGATGGAAGTCGGTTCCGGGCTGAGCTTCCAGGAACCATAGTCGTAGCCGAGCTTTGAGCATGCGTCGGGCTAAGGGGTAAGATGACCGCCACTCCTTCCGAAGTCACCTGCTGCAGGACCGGCCCTTCACCGACATTCAGGACAGTCCTATGACGTAAGGTCGGAGCCATCGTCAATCAAGGAGATGGGAGAGGAACTAGAGTACAAGATCCTCCCACTGTGGTCGCCAATGTTCTGTACCGTACCTTTAGACCGGTATCCGATCTTAGACACCAAGTCTGATCCGAGGTAGTTGGTAGTTAATGGTCTTGATCGACCGAGCTCCGCTTCCGATCCGGGACAGGTGGTACCTGCGAGGACACTCCGACGCTCAAGTCAGCCAGAGAGCTAATTAGAGGTGAAGAGTAGGAAAGAGTGTGTACCTTTAATGAAGCATTCAATGCCTATTTATAGAGTTTGGTGGTGTTAGACCTGATGAATCAGGACCGTCCGATCTTGCGCTGCGATCTCAACCATTGGTTGATGGATCTACATTTGGTGTTGGGCCTCATTATTGTGGATTGGGCCAATCAATAACAGGCACAAAATTGAAGCAGTCAAATAGGAAAACAAAGCTAAAAGGAAGGATACAGATAAAATCAAGTAGAGATATTTTCAATGCCAAAAGGAGGGGATTTATAAAATAGATTGTCCAGAGAGGAGGTTCAAGAAAAAGAATGACAATGAAGAAGATATGACAAGTGTTTCTATTGCTACAAAAGGTTACCTCTAAGCTGGGGTTTTAATGGCAGCTACAAACCTCACTAATTAAAAGTGGGTTCTTGATTCAGAGTGCTCATATCATATGACCCCTAAGAGAGATTGGTTTTTTGGTTTCAAGGAAACCGATATGGCAGGGTCATTATGGAAAACAGCACAATTTGTAAGGTATACCGAATTCTTAAGTAAAAATGATTCTTAGCAAGTAAATACAAATGTGGGAATAGGGTTTTTAGGGTATATTTTCCAACCCATACCTCACTCCAAAAGTTAATACTATTACCACAACCCAATCAATGTCTAACATTCTTAGCAAACCAAGATTGGGACACCTTTGTACCTTCCCCTAAGTTGACCAAAACCCTCCACCACAAGGTACTACTACCGCATCTCAAATCATTGTTATTCACAAACCACCTATCAAGCTTGCCATACCAATAAGATAGAAGATTGTGCCAGTTTGCATTCTTATCTGTTATGCATTTCCACCTTCATTTTGTCAGCAATGAAATATTAAACAATTCTAAAGTCTTCACCCGTAACATGCCTTTTTTCTTTGGTTGGCAAATCTCATCCCAACTAACGTAAGGGTTTGGATTATGAACAAACAATTACTAAGCTGCAATGGAAATATATTCACTAATTGTCAACAAGTACAATAGTGATGGCTTTACAAAGAAGTATAATGGTGATGGCAGTAGCTAATTGAATTAAAAAATACTTAGCCCATTGCTTTAACCCATTGTACACACCCTCTGCACAGTGCTCCCCTGCTTCCATATTATACACCAAAAATAACAAGTGAACCCACCCGGCCATCCACTCGCAAGCGCTATTTTCTATGTGATTATTCGAATCCGGTGGTTTAGTCGGCAGTGGAGGGAGTGACACTGTGCAATAGGTTGAATTTGGTGGCTTCGGCGGTGGAGGTGGCGTTGATTGATTTAGTGGAGAATAAGAGAAACAAGACTTACAAACATGTAAAATACTCCAATTGGATTGATAGAAGTATAAGCCAATTGGATTGATAGAAGTATACTCCAATTGAATTTTATTGAGCTTCCGATATTTTGTCTTCTCAAATGAGAATTGGCTTGAACAAGATCAAATTAAACCCTATTTACATGGTGGTTATTGTTAAGACTATAAAATCTAAACCGTACCTGGGGGATCCCAGATGAGATCGATCAGAAATCGAGACGTCTGTATAATGGTGAAGTCGGGAGCAGTGCCCAGGTCGGGTTGTATCTGCAAAGACACACTGACGCCCAAGTCGGGGAGTAGAAGTCAAAGCGGGGTAGAAAGTGATGGGAAAAGTGTACCTGTCAGCGGGGGTTGACTCGTATTTATAGGGGTAGGCGACACGAGCCTACCGTTGGATTAAGCGAGTCAATCTAAGCCGTTAAGATCAATCTTAGTGCATTTCGTGTAGTGGCTTGAGCGGAGCACGGATCGTGGGCCGGTCTTGGTCTAGCAGGAGGATTGGGCCATCGGTCCAGTCCAGAACAGAATCAAAGCATTCAAAGTAGGAGTCATTCTAGGAATTACTAGAATGAAAACGAGTTTGGATCTTCACAAGTACTTGTTCTATCAAGTAAGAGAGAGAATTACACATACAATAAATAAAAAATGCGACTATCTTTTTGTGTGTGTCTCTCTCTCTCCTACTTGACACAATAAGTACTTGTGCATTCATGTTCAAAGCTATTTTAGGAATTAATCTAGCGGAATATTCAAATATGATTGCAATGAAACTCACATATCTTGCAATCTATATATTGTACTGTTGTACCTAGTGAATAATACAAGCAAAAAATACATTTTTTGTTATCTTTTTTTTAGATAAGCACATTTTTTGTTATCTAATTCTATAGTTATCAATTAAAATTATTTATTTTTTTGAGATTTAAAGGGGCAAAACGCCCGAAAAGAGAACTACACGAGAATCATTCGGGGGGTAGAAACCCCAACTACATCAGCAACAACCAGGGAATTAACATTTGGGGGGGTGGGGGAATATCAAAACTAATAAGGCCGTCATCATAGCTGCAACCCAAAGAAGCGAGCTCATCAGCAACTTTGTTTCCCTCTCTGTAAACATGAATGATGCGCACGTGATGAAAGCACAGGAGGAGTTGTCTAATTCTCCTCATTAGGTGGCTACCAGAGATACTCCCTGACTCATTTGCATTCAGACAGTTGACAATAATAGAAGAGTCCACTTGGAGCTCTATAGAAGTAAAACCTTTGTGCAAGCAAAGCGTGAGTCCTTCGAAAGCACCCCACAACTCAGCCAAGTACGCAGTATGAACAAAAAGGCGCTTAGCGAAGCCTCCCAACCAGCGCCCATTGGAATCACGCAAGACGCCTCCACAGCCAGCAATCCCGAGCACGGAATTGACTGCGCCATCTGTATTAATAGCAACCCAGCCCATCATAGGAGGGTTCCAACGAACCTGAATCTGCTGCTTGTTGGTCGAAGATAGCCGAGAATGCTGGGTTCTGCTATTATCATAATCATGAGCATGCTGCAAAATAATCTGAGACGGTTGAGTAGGCATCAAAAAGTCCTCATCATGAAGATGTCTGTTTCGCCACTGCCAAAGGAAATAACAACCAGTTGCCCAAGTGTTGCACCAATTCAGAGAAATATCCAATGAGGTGGTATTTGAGAGGTTATGCATCAACCACTCCTCAACATCAACCCCATAAAAATCTGACCTCAAACTAGGAGGGATAAAAGAGTTCCAAAGAGAAATCGCAATTCGACAATCACGTAAAATATGAATAATGGTCTCCACACTATTACGGCAGTGATGGCAACTTGAATCACCGTTCCCCCACTTGCTACAGTAAGACTTGGTTGGAAGTTTCCCATGAAGAACTTGCCAGATAAAGCACCTAATCCTCTCTGGCACCTGCAGCTGCCAAACTTTCTTCCATCTATCATCTGCCCGGGATGTATCATAATTACTGAGACTGTTGTAAGCTGAAGCCACAGAAAAATCACCAGAAGCATTGCCAGGCCAGTATCTAATATCAGTCCCATCATGAGGGAGAGGAGCAGGCATAGCAGTTAAAAGCGAGAGGAGATGGTCCGGAATAATATTGCGCAAGGAAGCGAGTGCCCATGTACCATCATCGCTGACCACGTCACTTACACACCAGTCCATGGCGTGAGGAGGGACGTTTGGAACATGGTCAACAAGACGAAGGTGCTCGTTAATCCACTTATCCTTCCAAAAATTGATGCTACCCCCATTACCAAGAGACCAAGCCTCAATAGCACTTATATCCAACCAACACGCGTGGATAGCTTTCCAGAGCGCTGAGTCTGCCGATTTGACTTGTATAATGCCTTCGCCCAAAGTACCTCTGCCATATTTGCCATTCAACACTTGATACCACAATCTACTTGGATCCGTTTTGAGCCCCCATGCTAGCTTCATAAGACACGCCCTGTTCATAGTGTTGAGGTCCCGGATACCCAAACCCCCATAACACTTGTGGAGCGTTAAGGTGCTCCACTTTATCATATGCAATTTTCGAGTATCATCCGTATCTCCCAAATAAAACTCCTTTGAAGGCGTCGAATCTCATTCAAACAGCTTTTCGGAATGGGCATTGTCATCATAGAGTAGACAGGAATAGCTTGGATAACAGACTTGGAGAGGGTGACTCTACCTGTGAAGGATAGGTGCTTGGTCTTCCAACCAGATAGTCTATCCCGGACTTTGTCAACTAGATAAGAAAAATCCCCAATTTTGGGCTCTTGCCAAGGAGAGGGACACCCAAATACTTTCCCATGGAAGCACTAATTTTGAAGCCGGAAATGCGAGCCAAGCGCCCTCTCACTGTATGTGGCACATTCCTAGAATAGAAGATATTCGTTTTCTCCAAACTAACCATTTGGCCTGAGACATTGCAGAAAACATTCAAAGTATTAATAACAGTGTGCATATTTTCCTCTGTAGCTTTCCCAAAAAGGAGAAGATCATCAGCAAACATAAGGTGGGAGATTTCAGGTCCATGCATTTCGGCCTTAATAGGCGTCCAAGCACCTTTCTCCACTTGCTCCGCAATAAGATGAGTTAACCTGTCCATGCATAAAACAAACAAGTAGGGTGAGATGGGATCTCCTTGCCGGATACCCCGGTGCGGAGAGAAATAGTCAGATCGGGTGCCATTCCACAACACATTGGTCTTGACACTAGAGATAGCAGCCATAATGATATTCTTGATGTTTGGAGGGATTCCAATCTCATCAAGAACCTCCTCAATAAAGCTCCACCTGATACGGTCATACGCCTTGGCAAGATCAACTTTAACAACAAAGAACCCATGCTATCCACGCATTTTATTCATACAATGGAGAAGTTCCTGAGCTACCACAATATTTTCATGGATGCTACGGGTTGGAATAAAGCCAGTTTGATAGGGAGAGACAATATCTGGCATGAAGGGCTTGAGTCTGTTTACAATCACTTTAGTGACCACCTTATAAGAAACATTACAAAGAGAGATAGGCCTGAACTGGGAGACAAACTCTGGTTTAGTAATCTTCGGGATGAGACAAATATCAGTATAGTTAACAGTAGGAAGTCTAGCCGGCTCATTCCAAATATATTTGACAAAATCATAAAAATCAGGGGCTAAAAGATGCCAATTGGCGTGGTAGAAACCTGCAGGATAACCATCAGGGCCGGGGGCCTTCCACGCTTTCATAGCAAAAAGAGCGTGATCAATCTCAGCATTGTCAACATTCTTGCCAGTGGCCAAAGCGGCATCGGCACAAAGCAGATGGAAGCCAAAACGGTGAGGAACTGGCTGTATGTTAACTTCATCTTCCGTAAACAAGCTTTGGAAATAAGAACTCACATGATTTTTGGTGGCCACCTCATCATCCAACCACACGCCTTGATCATCTCTAAGCAGGTGAATTCGATTTTTCCGTTTTCTGTTAGCTGCTTTAATCTGGTAATATTTTGTATTTCTATCACCATCTTGCAACCACTGAGCCCGAGAACGTTGATACCACATAAGCTCTTCCTTATGCAAAATGTCACTTAACTCGCTTTGAAGAGATTTCTCAAGATTTACAAGAAACTTATTTCCATTGCCATTTTGAAATTGTTTTTGGACACCCCCAACCTGGCAAGAATGGTACGCTTTTTAGCCTGCACACAGCCAAAAGTTGTATGTTTCCATGATATCAAATCATTCTCAAGAGAAGAAAGCTTGTGATCAAGATCACCGTCGGTTTGCCACCAAACTTTCATCTCTTCTTGGAAGCTTGCATGTGTTAGCCAAGCACTCTCAAAACGAAAGGGTCGTTCCCTACGGTCCTGCACGCTGCCATGAAGACATAACAAAATAGGGTGATGATCAGAAAAATCAACACGTGGAAGCACCTTAACAAGAGCATTTGGGAAAGCCACACGCCATCTATCATTGCAGAGCGCCCTGTCAAGTCTAGCGAACATACGATCAACCAAACCACACCTAGGCCCACGCCAAGTAAACCGAGGCCCTACGGACCCACAGGTCCATCAAATTGCAAAGATGAATACGTTCTTTGAAAAGCTGGTGCTTCCGGTAGTTCGGATTACCAACCCCTTTCCTTTCACTAGGATCACCAATATCATTCAAATCACCTGCAATCAACCATTGTCCATTCATGTTCGTACTAATATTGTAGAAGGACCTCCAAAGCTCACCACGTAACTCATCACTTGGACTTGCGTAGGTTGGTGTAAAATACCACTTCCAACCATCTTGCAGTGTCACTTGAAAATGGATAAATTGGAAATCATTAGTAATTTCCAAGAGCTGCACCAAATGAGTCTTCCAACTTGTAACAATTCCTCCAGCAAACCCCTGATTATCTGCATAGCAAAAACCATCAAACCCAAGCAAACGGAAAGTTTTACGAAGCCGAGCAGGATTGCACCTTGTCTCCATAATAACAAAAAATTCCGGTCTGTGACTATCAATATATTGCTTGCAACATCGAAACAACTCGGTACTGGCAGCGCCACGACAATTCCAAATTAGAATTTTATTTAAATTCATTAAAAAACTAATATTGGATAGTAGGCTAATCACGCAAACCACACGGCAAAATCAAAGGCGAGGGGTCTCATGGACCACCTCCATCTCCGAATCACTAGTAGATACTTCTCCTTGATCATTTGCATCCATAAACTCGTCAGGGTCCATCATTCCAACATCCTTCATTGTATTTGATGTCATGAGGTTGTGTGGAGAAATCTGGGCTGTGGCATCTGGAGGTCTCGTGGGGTGAGATTGGACTGGGCCAGAATTGTTAGTGGACTTGGGTAAATCCATTAAAGGTCCAGCATGAGACCCGTTCATGGGCCCCACTGGGTTGGGGAGAGATTTTTGTTGTACCACACTTACTTGGGCGTGTGCGTGACTCGCAAGGTATGGATTTGCTGGCTGGAGAACTCGAGGCGTGTGGCTAACGACAGGAGGAACAGCGACTGGAGCAGCAGCAGTTTTTGCCTGCTGGTTCTGAGCACGTGGGCCCTCATTTGACTTGTTCTCCACTCTTTTCTCATTATTTTTCACGTGGGGCCGAGTAGAAGAGCCATGCGATAGGGCAACAGTTTTTTTTCTTTGCATACTCGCATTATCATTAGTAACTGGCGCCGAAATTCTCTCCTCATGCAGCGGAGTATCATTCTCTTCATCAATAATTTGGACCGTTTCCTCATTATCAGCATTTAAGGCATTGAATCTGGAACCGTTTTTACCGGAATTTACAGTTAATGTCGCCGGCAAGACACGACCACCAGTAGCTGTCGGACCACCCCGTTCTTTCCCTTTCCGCTGCCAACGCTGTTTTTGCACCACCATCCATGGGCCATCCTCCAGCGCACCACTAGAGGAATTTCCTGGTACTTGGCCATGGTTGGTCACCGGATTTTCACCCATTGTAGCTTCCGGGGCTTTCTTGTAAACACATTGATCCTTATGGTGTCCAAAACGACCACATGCCATGCACAACAAATGGAGTCCTTCATATTCTATTTTATAAATGTTGCCTTTAAGTTCAAACATTGCAAGCAACGGAGCATCAAGATCAATTTCAACACAAAGTCTGGCGAATTTCCTCCGAGCCAAGAGTTGAGTTGTTTCATCCACTTTCACTGTTTTCCCTATCCGATCTCCAAGGAAGAACAAAAAATCAGAGTGATAATATTCAACTGGAAGTTCTGGTAATCGCACCCACGCTGCAACCTTATTAATCTTCTCTTTCTCCGGTCTGAAATTTGGCCGCCATTCCCTAACTGTAAGGTAATGATCATAAATCAACCAAGGGCCTTGGTTGAGTGCACGAGCCTTATCATCCGGGATTGATAAGTAAACTAGGAAAAACTCACAGCCTAGATCAATGAGATTCATGGTGCCCTTCTGCACCCACAGTTGGTTCAACCGGTTTTCTAGGGCCTTGAACCCAATTCTTCTCCCCAGCAATTTGACCAACAATCCCTGCTTCCAAGGCCTACATAGACGTGCTTCAGCACTTGGAGGGACGATGATCTCAGGGCACTCATGATCACCATGCTTCTTTTCCACAAGTTGCAAGTCCATGGCCCCAAAGTTGTACGCCCCACCATCACCATCGGGTTCCATTCCATCCCTCTCTGCGTAAGTCTCAGGACCACCACTTCCAGCCTCAATGCCCAAAACTGTATCCTTATATGACCGGATCACTGGGTTAACTTCCTCCCTCGGATCCACGAGATCATCATAAGTAACCGGTACCGTTGAGTGATTCAAAAACTCATGCTCTCCCCCCTTGACTTTCTTTGAGTTTCGTTCACGCAGGTCCTCTTCTTCCTTCGACACGTCCCGATCTTCGTTACTCATTATTGTCACGTTAAGGTGTCGCTCCGATGGAGCCAACGGCGGCTAGAGGTTACCACGGGTAAACCCTAGCAGAACATTAAGGGTTTTTGGCGCTAGTTGTTACTCACTCTCGCGAAGAAGGACAAAAGCAGCCCAATTAAAATTATTTTTGTTAAAGGGGAATTCTAATTACCATTTAAGATTTAACTATTTTAAAAATGAAAATGTTAACGTAACTATTATGTAGCTCAATTGACGCTAGAGAACACCAAAGAAATATAAGAGGAAAGACCGAAATTTTCATATCCTTAAAATTAACATTACCCTACTCCTAACAATTAGCACTAACATTTGTTTATTAAAAAAAAACGCTTCCCATCTAATGCGGCGTCCCAGGCTCGAGTCCCAATTCCTAAAAAAAGCTAATCTAGCATCAACTAAGTAGTGTAAAAATACCCATGCTCAATAAATATCCAAGGTAACAAAGTAGTCACCCTTTATATGTCTTGATGTATTCAGGTATCAGGTATTATTCCTCCATATATCCCATTCTCTTATATTCTACGTCTCCTGATTTTTTGATGGACTAGGTGTAGTTGGTGTTGTTTTCTAATCACAACATGATATGTAGACTAGTTTTTTGAAAAAAGGCTAAATTGCACATTTAGTCCTTTATCTTTGGTTTTGGTTTCATTTTGGTCTTTTATCTTTTTTTTTCCCGTTGTGGTCCCTCATCTTTTTTGTGTGTCAGTTTTGGTCCTTTTTTGGTATTTTTCGTCCATTAACTTAGCAAACGCCACGCTGACAGTTAACTGCTGATGTGGCGTCTTAAGTGTCAGGACTGATGTGGATTAAAGATAAATGATGTGGCATTCTATTTTTTTAAATCAAAAACAAATTGAAAAAAAGCATCATCTTCTTCCCTGCTCTCCTCACCATCGCACCATCGCAACCCTCTCCTCACTAATTCCATCTCAAACCCATTTGATAACACCATTCCCATGAACACAAACCACCCCATTATTCATGGCTTCACTTTTCAAGAGCTGGGCATCTTCAGTTCTCATTGCAGAACAAAACCTTATTTTGCAAGCACTGCAGCAAAACAAAATTATGGTTTTAAATTGGTGCCAACCTAGCTTCCAAGATCCAAAATCTTGGCCAGATTCGTATGTCATCCAAATCCAAAATTTGGTTAAACTTGTTTGCCCAACAACTCAGCACAGTGAAACGCTAAAAAATCTGAAGGTGGTTTCGTGAAAAAATTCCCAAAATTCCCAAAATTGCAAATCAACTGTGCGAGAGGGATGCGAGGGAGATGGTATGGAGACTTTCACGCGATGCGAGATCTGAAGGTGCATTCATGAAAAAATTCCCAAAATTCTTCAGCGATGGAGAGAGCGCGTCATGAGAGAGAGAGAGAGAGAGAGAGAGAGAGAGAATGGACTCGTTCAACAACCTTCGATTTAACTCGTTCAGCAAATGGACTGAGAGAAGAAGTATAATCTATCAATGTTTCTGAATTCTGGGTAATTTTGGAATGATGAATTCTGGATTCTGGGTAATTTTGAGATGAAGAAGATGAATGTTTTTTATTTAGGGTTCAAATGGGGGTGAAGAAGATGAAGATGGAACCTTTGTGAGAGTCAAGTCTATGGGTCAGAGACCCCCACCAACCGGGTATCTCCCTCAAACTACAAACCGAGGGCGCATTTCACAATGATAAACATAATATACCTTGTTTAAGGGTTGGGTATTGAATAAGAATAAGGAATAAAGTATTGATCACTTTTTAGTTTCAATTTGGTCCTCTATTTGTCACATCACTTAATGATTTCCAAGTCAGCCCTAACACTTAAGACGCCACGTCAGCAGTTAACTGTCAGCGTGACGTCTGTTAAGTTAATGGACGAAAAATACCAAAAAAGGACCAAAATGACACACACAAAAAAGATGAGGGACCAAAACGGGAAAAAAAGAAGATAAATGACCAAAATGAAACCAAAGCCAAAGATAAATGACCAAATGTGCTATTTAACCTTTAAAAAATAACTAAAAGTTAATAAAAAATTCATGTGTCACAGTGTGTCGGAAAACATCAACAACCACACTTATGAAACAACACCTAAGTTTTGTCCTTTTCTTTTTTTTTTTGACCAAGAGAAACTTATGGCATTTCATTAATAATCAAGTCACGAATACAGGTTGGACTACAATCAAAGGCATGAGAACTAGCTAATAACCTTGCCGCTCTAGCTAGAGTGTGAGCCACAAGGTTAGCTTGTCGCCAAATAAAACTCACCTTAATGTTTTGTAAATGAGAAAGAAAAGTATAACAATTGCGCAAAATTGAGCCAAATTTAGTTAAAGAACTACACAATCCTCAGACACCATCAACTACCGCCTTGCAATCCAGCTCGATGGTAACTCTTTGGACTCCCAATTCTTCTAACCATTTGACCACCGTCATTAAGCCAATCGCCTCCGCCTCTTGGGGTTGCGGGTTGCCAACAACCAAACAGATTTTGCACGAGAAAAAGCCCCTGTGTCGTCACGAACACACATTCCGATACCGAACCTACCATCTTCAAACAAAGCTGCATCCACATTGCATTTCACAGAGCCAGCCATCACAGGACCAGCGCACATCACTCTTGCTCTGTTGGGGCTGAATGGACCCAAGATGTTGCTATCGAGGATTGCGAACCTGCTGCCAATGACGCACCAAATCTAACGCACAGCTAGTAGACACACGGACTGGTGTAATAACATTGTCCCACACCTTATCATTTCTTCTCTTCCAAAGGCACCAAAACATCATGGCAAAAGTCTTCCTTGCACCTTCTTGTAATTGGGCCAGGATTTTAAATAAACAGTCGCGAAAGCTCACGGCTGTGTCGAGCATAGGATTAATTAAATTCCACAAACCGCACCCACGCCAAACCGATTCAGCATAAGAACAATTAAAGAACAAATGAAACTCAGTAAGGAATATATATATATATATATATATATATATATATATATATATATATATATATATATATAGCAAGTAGAATGCTGCATCATATACTAGAAAGGAACTATTGCATAATAGAAAATACAAAAATGAAAATCTAGAATCCTATAGCCTAATCACATGGCCCTAAAGCAGGATCCTTATTTCTCTCACCCATCCATGCATGTGTTCTGCACCTAGTGTGGTGCCTTGTATCAAGTCAACACTCCCTACTAAAATCATGGCTAATTCCATTTGTGACCTCAAGTGTGCTTCTTTAATTCCCTTGGCTATATTTCTTCAGTTATAACAGATTTCTTTTTTTCCATCTTCCCTCAAATTGATTTTCTTAAATATTTCTTACCCTTTGGAGACCAAAAGAAAAAGACGATGTTGAACGGAGAAGCAATAGCCACCATTCCTATATCAGAGCTTTTGTTTCATATAATTGTGGCTTGTTTCTTCTTCATCACATTGATCTATTTCAGGATGGTTTTTGCAGTACTTGCAGATAGAGAAAAATGGTCATCTCGAAAACATGAAGATGAACGGGTAGTAGTTCTAGGTGTTTTTGTGTGTGCAATTGGTGTCTTTCTTTCAACTTTCGGTACTACATTTCATTTTAAAAATATGAAAGATTTCATCCAAACTAGTACTAATACTGTACCATTGGATTTGGCAGGAGACCAACAGCCACCTTCTGTTTAACAAGTCTATGAATTGAAAAATTAATTGCAATATGATCTTTTACTATTAAATAATTTTTAATTAGGTACATGCATGTATTTTAATTGTGTCCTTGAACTTTTAGATTATTTGTAATTAGATCTACTACCATAAATTTGTTTGCAAAACAAAGGAGATTGCAACAATGGCAACAAAGTTGTGAAATTGGCACACAAATCATCCAAACGCTTGCTCCCTCTGAATCTCTCTATCGAGCTTTAGGTGAAGATCGAACTTTCTTCTCGATCTATTATCACTTTCCATGCATTACATTAGTTTGTTGTTAATTTAGTTATTCCTCAAAAGTATGATTCTGAATTTGATTGATTGTATTATGTCTTCTCCAATGAGAATTGGCTTGAACAATATCAAACACTATTTACATGGTGGTTATTGTTAACACTATATATAGAATCAAAGCATTAAAAAAGGGAGCTATTCTAGGAATTACTAGAACGAAAGCATTCAAGTTGGGAGCTATTTTAGGAATTGTTCTAGCGAAACACTCAAATATGATTGTAACTGACAAGAGAAAATCAGAAACTGAGGCTCAATTACTAAATTTTTGATTATATTATTAATGCACATAAATGTGAAACATGTGTCACTTACTTAAGGGATGTGTCTTTCTTTATAGTGTTGCTGCCACTTAAAAAATTGAGAGGATCTTTAGCCATTGGATTTGTAAGATAAAAGATTTAATCCAAACTAGTACCAATATTTTGCCGTTGGATTTGGCAAGAGATCAACAACTAGCTTTGGTTTAATTTTTTTTTCTTCTCTATTGTAACCAAAAAAATTATTAATCATCAACGTATATATAAATTTATGATTCTACAAAAATGAAAGGTGGTCAGATCAAGTTTTCTTTTTTTAGATAAGCAATACTTCATTGAAGGAGCACTAGGGGTGTTCAAACCCAAACAAACAAAGGAGTTACATGTTGTTTAGGCATGAATGAGAATTGTCTTGAACAAGATCAAACCCTACGTACATGGTGGTTATTGTTAAGACTATTGAATCAAGGCATTCAAAGTAGGAGCTATTCTAGGAACTACTAACGGAACATTCAAATATATTTGTAACTAACAGGAGAAAATCAACGAGTAAGTTAGGGAGAAATTCAAACTATATCTTGTAACCTTGTAATATATACCTTTATTATCTAGTTCCATACCTATCAACATTATCTGATTCTATTTCACCAAGTAAAGAGTGAAGAGTTGAGAGAGAAGAATGTGAATATTGTTAAGGCGATTTTTTTTTTGGTGAAGGGAAGGAGCAAGCCCCCGGAGACCCCTGGAACCGGGCAGTGTCCCAACGCTGACAACGAAAGACTAATCTGCCCCCCAGTAATCTACCGAGGTGGCCAACAGAAATCTGCTCCAGCCGGGAATCGAACTGGGGAGCATACCCAGTCGACCCCCAACGGGACCCAGTGGAAGGATAAACCTTAACCACTAGGCCAACTCCTGTTGGTTTTGTTAAGGCGATGTTTGAGTATAGTAATAATGGTGTACCACATGCTTTGATAGTAGTGATGCATTATGATTGACAACATTTATAATGGCGATTAAATTTTATTTGGTTCCATTGAACATGTGGGCCAGCGTCCATTTTTTTTAAGGCCATTGCTTTCCCCACACCCCCTCCTACTCCTCGCACACCCCCCAACTTATTTTTTCCCAAAATGACCTCGCATGGGACGCTCGTGTAACACGGGTTAAGTGACTGTTCGAACGAGGTTATGCGAACCCGTTCGAACGAGGTTATGCGTGTTAAGGAATTGGTGCTGTTCGCATGACATCGTTCGAACCTGTTCGAATAATGTCATCCGTGTTAAGGAATATTGTTAACTGATGGTGTGAGGGTGTGTTTTGGCTGCCTCGAATGGCTTTATTCGAACGTGTTCGAATGGGTGCGTTCGAACAGGCGTTCGAATGGCCACATGCGAACCACTGTTATGCAGAAACAGAAACTAAATAAATCAGCACACAGTTTTGGTGATTTCAAAATATAAACCTAACTTGAACATTATGTACCAAAATTATACAACATTGTGTACCAAAATTATAAACCTAACTTAACATTGACTACCATCACTATCTTTACTTAAATCTACACAAGGAAGGGGATGGGGGGGTTGTGATTGTATGAGCAAATTCTTCCACTTTTGTATCCGGCCAACAAAAAGCGAGTCCCAACCCTTTGCTATGGGTGCCCTATTAGTATTCCATATCAAATCCGGCAAGGGCATTGGACTTCCAGGCTTCATAAAGACCTTCAAAAAGACAACAAAAAACAGAATGTTATGTAATGTTTTGGAATTACTACATTGAATCTAAATAGAAGACAGTTTACCTGTACAAAGTGTTTGTGTTCTGGTACCAAAAGGATGTTGAACTGTCGGGCAGTTCTGAATGGTGCAACATTGAATGGAAAAATTGTGTAACAACAATTAGGTGACCAACAAGTCAGGACGACTTTGTACTTGTTACTGATTAGATACCCCATATCTGGTGTAGTCATCCAATTATCTTCAACATTATGTCCATGATGTGCCCTCAACAATGCCCTCATCAAAAATGTGACCTTACCAATACCACCATACAGTCTAGTGTAGAAGTCATTGTATTGGTTAAGCTCCTCCATCTGATCAGTTCTGACTGACTGCCAAGCCCCCTCACCCCTACCAAGAAATGCAGCAATACACCGGAAGCCACAATTTCCATCACCTACCACATTAACAATTTTTTGAACATAGGAACGCATGTATTCTGGCATCCCTATTATGTAAGTATTAAAAACATCAATGTGTGCAGCATCCATAGGTGTGGGTTTTAGATGAGGAGCTGGTGTCAAAGTAAGTGTTGGTGTCAAAATAAGAGCTGTTGAAACAGTAGCAGCAGCTTTTGTAACAATAGGTGTGGGTGTTGGTTTCTTATGTAGTGGAGGAGTAGGGATTGTAGTAGCACTGTCAGCTTGAGTTCTCTTTTTGCTTTCTGATGGATTAGGTGCTGGACACGTTGACAAAGTAGGAGTGGAACCCGAACTGTGTGGGTTTGTAGGCGTTCCACTCCTACTTTGGGGAGGAGTAGGGCGTTTACGAGACTGAGCAAAACATCCACTAGATGAACCATCGGGGGAGTCAAATTTGTCATCTACATGCTCCCAAAAAGACTTGTCTCGCTTTGTTGAGTAATCAACTTTCCCTTTCTTATCTTTTTTTTGTGCTCCCTTTGTAATGATCGTATCCGGAGGTGGACACATGGAAGTCGTGTCTGGGAATGCCAATTCACGTGCTTTTGCTTTAATCATAACTCTACCGGCGTGATCAGAGGCCTCAAACCTTCTTTTGATAGCTTCAAGTTCAATGTCTACACTCAACTCATCATCCATTACCTCTGTCTGTATTTTGAAATTCAACCTCTGCCAATGTTGGTGAATCATGCTCAAGGGAATTGGAGTGCAGTCCATCATAACCCTACAAAAAATGCGACATTGATTTAGTGACAACCCAATTGACATAAACAAGTTTTTTTTGTAGACACAATATAATTATGAGTTTGTACATCATACCTTGAAAGCTCACATGCACATGGTAGTCCGTGTGTGGTCCGGAGCGTGTGTTGACATAATGATGGGTTAAGTGAAACGGATCCAGTGTGTTGCATCTCATCCAAAATATGGTCTATAGCATTAGATGAAACTAAACCCTTAATTTCATCAAAAATCTTCTTCTTCAAGTGGTGTACTTTCACTCTACTCAAACTATGCTCGAAGTGCATTTTAAGGTCAGAATGTTGTATCCTAAGCATGGTCTGCATTCCATCCCAGCACTTACACAAATCTCCCCTACTGTCTCGTAATATTTGCTTCAAGTGAGAGTGTGCAGACTCAACTCTGTTGGTGGTAGTGTTGCCAAGGTGCATATGGTTATTTATCCATGCATCAATGAATTTTTCCTTGAAGGGGTCTAGCCAGGTGGTCCTGACATACTCTATGAAACTGGGATAAGGTCCTGCCAAGTCGTTAAACAGACCCAACTCATAATCATACTCTTCTGTGGTCTTCGCATGCACAACAGATTGAAATGCACCCATAATGTCATTAACAATAGCTTGGTCTTTCACAATGAGCCTTGCTTTGGCCCTCACATTTTTCTTAATGTGAAATTGGCACAACAAGTTTGCAGATGATGGAAATATTCCTGCCAGAGCATTCATCATACCCGTGTCTCTGTCCGTAAGTATGACTTGTGGTACTTCATCCTGTCTCCTAAATAAACCCCTCAATTTCTCAAGAACCCATGCAAAGTTATCCATCCTCTCCCAATTGACATAAGCAAATGCAGCAGAGTAAGTCTTCTTTGTTGATGTTACACCAACGATCTCAACCAACGGATACCTGTACCGGTTGGTTTTATAGGTGGAATCAATCAACAAAACAACCGGGAAGGTGTTTAGAAGCTCAATGGAATCTGGATGTGCCCAAAAGATGTCCTTCACAACGGTAGTTCCCTCTGCAAGTCGAGTCCAGTAAACATAATTATCGCGTTGCAAATAAAACATCAGTTGTTGGAGCTCAGTCCTACCCTCACGCATAGCCGACCTTTGCCTTTGACGACAGTTGTAAATTTGTTTCACAACCGTATAGTTATCATCAGGCTTCATCAATTTCAGCTCATTCAGTATCAATTTTGGCCGAGTATGGTTCCTAGTCATTCTAGCCACTAGATCCT
The DNA here is from genome assembly GCA_039519185.1 of Astragalus membranaceus. Classification (NCBI taxonomy): domain Eukaryota; kingdom Viridiplantae; phylum Streptophyta; class Magnoliopsida; order Fabales; family Fabaceae; genus Astragalus; species Astragalus membranaceus. The sequence continues at coordinate 156,216,586 of CM076849.1, read as the reverse complement.
TCTCTTCTGAAGATAACCTACCAATGTACGGACGCCCTTCATGATAAGTAGCCATACCATGGTTATGAGTTCCATTCATAACTCTCAAAATCCATCCTCCAAGCTTTTTAATAAATTTCCCTTTCAGTCTGAACAGACAACAACATTTTCTAGTGTTCGTGCCTTCCTCAACATTTGTCTTGTAAGATCCAGCTTTATCACAAATCAACATGCAGTATTGTTTACCTGATCGTCGTCCGGTGTCAGATCTTCCTATAACAATCACCATCCCAAGAGATTTTCCAACCGCACGCACCCACGTCAGCAGCTCCTCACGACTAGGGAATAACTGAAATTCAATTACTAAGTGTCAGTTAAATAAATTGAATAGTTCGCTAAAATTAAAACAACTAATTCATTATTACCGTATCCGTTTTGAACGAACTAGTAAAATCTTGGGATTCTACGATGTCAGTTGTCATCTCATCTGCTACTGTTCGAACGGCCTTATGCGAACGCTGTTCGAACGCCCTTATGCGAACACGTTCGAATGATGGTGTTCGAACCTAGCAAAGTCACACCCCATTAAACACTTGTTCGAACACGATCATTCGAACATGTTCGAACGACCCTGTTCGAACGGAGCGCGAATACAGAAAAAAAAATGGCGTGAAAAACTGAAAACAGAACCAAAATGAAAAAAGTTTGGTAGGGTTATTACCTTGAGCTAGTTGCCAATGTTGGGTAGTTGAATAGGAGTGAATGATGAAGGTGAGGATGGGTGGGTTTGGAGTGGAGAGGGGGGGAGGTTTGGGATTTTAGAGGGGTGTGTTGTGTTGAAGGAGAAGAAGAGGGAGAGGGGTAGAGGGGGAAAATCAATTTTAAGTGGGGTTAGTTTAGTAAATGTGTAGGGTGAAGGGGTGTGTTTTGAGTAGGAGGGGGTGTGGGGAAAGCAAAAGCCTTTTTTAATTGTTGACCAGTGTCTATTGAGTGATCTATCCTGAGTTTCTCTTAGATATCTTAAGATATTATTTTCTACATGTTCCGTTTTTTGACTTTGGTTTCTCGCTTCAATGTTTCTACCCATTTCTTTGACTCATTGTTTAGAGAAAGTGAACTTTTTCATTATCATTCAACCAAAAATCTTATAACTGTTCCCAATAGTCATAAAATGACTCCAAGAACCTTGACAACAAACACTACAAGAATAAGCCGCGTTTCCTGCAAAACATTCCGACGAAGTCTTATCCGTCGCAATTTCCGACGGATTTCCGACGAAAAAGTCGTCGCAAATGTTCAGCGGAAGACGCGCTAAAATTCCCGCTCACGTTTGCGACGAAATTGTTTTCCGTCGCAAATTTCCGACGGATATTTTCATCGGAAATGTCAAAATGTCCGTCGCAAAGTGTAAAACCAAATAAAAAAAGGCCACCTTCATCGAACCTCTTATTCAGTCATTCACGTCTTCTCTTCTCCACTCTTTCTCTCTCACTCAACTCTCTTCACCCTCACCTCCACTCTCCACCGTCCTCCTCCCTCCACTCTTTCTCTCTCACTCACTCTCTTCACCCTCACCCTCCACTCTCCCTGACCTCCTCCCTCCTCTGCCATCCGCCGTCCTCGTTCTCTACTCCGGTGGCCACCACGATAGCATGTCCTTCTCCTTCACCTCACGACTCTCCTCTCCATTTCGTCTCCGCCCCGTTTCTCCGACTCTCCGCCGCAGCTGTCGCCTCCTGCCTCTGAAGCGGATCACCACCACCGCATAACCACTTGCTTCCCTCTCTGGCTCTCTCAGTCGCAAAAACAGTGAACGTGAGAAGCTTTGTTCTTCAGTTCTTCTTCTTCTCAGGTTAGATTTCTTCTTCTCTTCTTTGATGATTGTTTGATACAATGATACTTTGATTGAAAACCCTAAATGTTCAATTTCTGATTTGGGGAAAATTGAAAACCCTAATTGTTTAATTTTTTTTTGATACACAGTGTACATGGAGAGGTTGCAATATCACAACAACCAAATGGCTTACTCACGAGGTAATTTCTATGGATTAATTATCACTTTTGTATCTCCTATTCATGTATTGACTTTCCTCATAATGTTTGAAACAAGCCACAATTACTTTTGTATTATTGTTGATAAAGGCTTAATTTTGAGATGAGATGTTACAAATTGAAGGCAACTTGTTTGATCTAATTTGTAAATGACTACATTACTATTCTTTATCTTTCTTTTAATTGTCACTCACCTCGTATCATTTTATTCTTCTTTTTTTATCGTTTTTTTTTAATTAATACAAGCATATACACTACAAGAATAATGGGATTTTAGGAATTTCCGGCGGATTTTGGGGTATTTCCGGCGGATTTTTTGGCATTTGCGGCGGATTTTTAAAAAAAAAATTTAAATTTTTTTTTTTTTTAAAATTTTAAAAATTCCGCCGCAAATTTCAAAAATCCGCCGCAAAAGCCAAAAAATATTTTTTTTTTAAAAAAAATCCGCCGCAAAAGTCAAAAAAAAAAATTTTTAAAAAAAATCCGCCGCAAATGTCAAAAAAATCCGCCGCAAAAGCCAAAAAAAATTTCAAAAAATCCGCCGGAAAATTCGGAGTGAAAAAATTCGGCTATAAATACAAATTTCTCCTACACTCCTCTCATTCTCTCATTTCACTCTTTATTTCATTCTCATTCTCTTCTATATTTCTCTACATATCTCTCTTCTATATTTCTTATACTCTCATCTCCATAAATTTCTCTACATATCTCTCTTCTATATTTCTCCTTCCTTCTTCATTCTTTTTCATTCACTCCTTAATTCTTATTTCTTCTTACTTCTTTATTCACATTCTCTCCTATATCATTCTCTTCTAATATTCTCTTTCATTCTTATTCCTTCCTACTTCTACATTCTCATTCATTTATTTATTTTCATTCTTTTCTATATCATTTTTTCTCATATTCTACTTCATTTTCATTTTTTCTTACTTTTTATTAAAATACAAATTAAATATTAAAATTCGAAAAAATTGAAAAACAAATTCAAAAATTCAAATTTTTTACCGCCAGTTTTTTAAAAATTTTTTTTTTTGGATTTTCCGGCGGATTTTAGGCATTTCCGGCGGTTTTTTAAAATTTTTTTTTGGCTTTTGCGGCGGATTTTTTAAAAAAAAAAAATTTCGAAAAAAAAAAATTCCTTTTTAAAATCTGCCGCAAATGCCTTTAAAATCCGCCGGAAAATTCCAAAAAAATTTTTTTTTTAATAAATCCGCCGCAAAATGCTTTTCCGGCGGATTTTCCGCCGGAAAGCGTTTGCTGCGAGCTGGCTACCGGCGGCAAAAATCCGCCGCAAAGTCCAATTTTGCGGCGGAAATATGGCTTTTCGGGCGGATTTTGCCCGCCGGAAAATCCTGTTTTTCTTGTAGTGATATTTGATATTCTAAATGGTTGGTTACTATATTCAATAATATCATAAGCTTAAAGTATGAATGTCATGACAGGACTGTATTGGAACTCAAGTTTTGATTCCTATTTTTGGTGGTCTTGTGAAGCTCTTCACTGAAAAGTTGGTAAGATTAGATTTTGATACTTATTGGCATTGCCTCTGATTGATAGTTCTTAAGCTTATAAAAGTATTCATCTTTCTCAGGGAAATGTCAAAGAGGTTCGAGTTCCCTTTATGGCAATTGCGATGAAGATAAAGAAAAAATTGTCAGGAAGCGTCAAAATGTATGCTACCATGCTAAAAATCTTGTTGCTGAGAGGAATAGGAGGAACAGAATAAAGAAAGGGCTTCTTACTCTAAGGTCTCTAGTCCCAAAGATAACCAGGGTAGTTAAATTGTGCAACTCAAGACAAGAGCATGCATGTAATACTTTTCCCTCTTAATTTTTCTTTAGTAACTAATCCAATGCACTAAATTTTTGGCAGATGGATAGGGCATCAATTCTTGCTGATGCAATGGACTATATAAAGGAATTGCAGAGGCAAGAGAAAGAACTTCAAGAAGAGGTCAGGGCTTTGGAAGTAGAGGACTTTGAGAGAAACACATTACAGTTGAGGATGCTAACAGAAAAAGAACAAGAAGGAACAAGAAGTCTCCCTCTCACAGAACTTGATCAGAGTTCTACTGCTTGCACTAAAAACACTGAAGTGAAGGTACAAAAAGCAGAAATGACTGCTTCAATATTTTATTCTTTTACAACTCATAAATAAAAGTATGAAACTGACTTTAATTATTAGTAATCTACATTCAAATATGCAGTGAGCAGAAGTGAATAACATTGGCAGGAAAGATTTTTTGATTCAAATATGCAGTGAGCGGAAGCAAAGTGGCTTTTCAAAGTTAATGGAAGCTCTACATTCATTTGGACTGCATGTGGCTAGTGCCAATGTGACCACATTTGATGGAAAAATTCTGAACATTCTGACTGTTGAGGTAAGGGTCTAGGAAAGTGCATTAATTTCTATAAAGGATAACAATTAAAAATCATGAGCTAATTTGCTGTTATATAGGCTCTGCCCCTTTCACTTCAAAGAGGACCTAGACAATTTTGGAAGGGTCTAAGAAAACTAGAGATTTCATTCATTGAAAAAAATGTAACCTGCATATTTAAAGCTATGTTAATTTATTCTTTATCCCACTAACTACGTTAACTTTTAAATTTATTGAGATTAAATTTTGTTATACAGGGAACCGAGGAGGATATTCACCCAGAGAAACTAAAAGAGTATTTGATACAGCAAATAGGTTGATGGTAGACAAAGCAACTAAGACATTCAAGAAAATGGTGGCGAGGTGACATGGTGGCGAGGTGGATTTTTTACTTAGATTCAGCTGTTATGTGCTTTTGTTTTAGTGGTTTTGAAATTTGATTGGAACAAGTAATAGTAATTAGCAGAAGAATTATGGTATGGGAAGGGAGAAACAAATAAACTTGAATTTGACTATATGTTTAGTTAATGTATTTTGGGAAGCTGTTGATTTGAATTTGGGTTTATTCTTTTAGAGGTTTTGATTTTAAATAAGTGTCAAACATTTTTTAACTTATAATTATAAAATAAGGTAATTTGGAACAATGGAAATCTATTGTACACTTTGTAAACACACAAATACATTGATACTGAATCAGTGTTTATGTAAAGTGAATTACTTTGTTAGAAAGGGAATGAGAGGGATAATATTTTTACATAGTTTTATTGTATATTATTTCTTATGTTCTTTTTTTTTTAAATATCCCTTCTTGAGGATAATAGATTATATTTGCCTGATTTGACTTCTCAAATCATAAATTTCCATTGCAGATCTTCAAACTACTTAATGTCATGAAATATTTATGTTGTTGTTCTAAGTGTTTTCTATTTTCAAAAGTATGCTTGACTCCATTTCATTTGAAAGATGAACTTCTATAGTTGTTTATGTCAGGTGCGACCAGTTGTCAAAACTGGATATGAAAACCTTTTGCTTGTGAGATTGTTGCTAGAGACCAGAATACCTTCCATCAGGAAATCTTCGGTGGGTAAAATGGCTATCGCTCTGACTTTTCTTAATAGTTATTAGCTGTTGCGACTTGCGAGCCATATAACGGAACTAGGTTTATAATTTATGAAGATCGTTGTTTCCTTGAATCTGATTTCGATAACCAGAATGGAATCTGGACATGACTAATGTTGTGATTCTTGTGCAAGGTTGCAGAGGGGCTCACAGTTGAGGGTATATTGGAGAATTGGTCCAAATTGAAGCCCATTATTATGAAAGAATGGGATGAGAATAAGGATTCTTTGATAGATCTTTTTGGCAAAGTCAAAGATGAATGGTTGGAGCAGGATTTTGCTGCTTGGATTGGTGCAAACAGGTAGTTCAATCAAATCTCCTGTTATGGAATTAGTTTGTTAGACTTATGATACCATAAGCATGATGAGAAACCTAAAGAATTATGTGGAGATATATGATAGAACTCGTAATTTCAAAATAGGAAACTGTTTGTTTATTCAATGAAAAAATGAGCACAAAGGCTCTACAATGATGAAATCAAGAAAAGAACCCCAGAGCCAAAGACGCCTAACCAGAGCACTAAGCTCCTAACCAGAGAAAGTATTCTCCTAACAATTTCTAAACAAATTAACCGAATGAATACTCTACTCTATACAAGTGGGGGTATTGTCATCTAACTAGTGATTATTTAGCACCTCCATTGGGCTAAGGCCCACATCTAGTGTATTGGGCTAAGGCTCATATCTAGTGTCCTATCAATATATTTAAGACTAGATATATGTATTAGAGTTAGACTTTGTATTCTGGTTTATGATTATGCTTAAGACTAGATATTGTTATTGAATTGACTTGTTACAATAATTATATTACTAAAGAGACAATAATCTGAACGATAGAGAATTTTACTTTCAGTATTAAGGAAAATAAGAGGAGAAGAAGATAATTGGTTCATTGCTTCTTTGTTTCTTTTATTTCAGAGCCGCTTTGCTGATGCTTTACTTAGAGAACTTGCCGGAGTAACCATACCAACTGAAAGAATATATGGTCTAGGATCTGGGTCAGTATTCAACATATTTTTCCAAAATTATGCAGTGAAATATTTATATCTCTGTTTATATTATTGTCTCTTTTTATTTTTCTTTCTATATTCTGATAAATAATATTTCCTAGACTATCTTTAATTTTACCTGCAGTCCTAAGGTAGAAGTTCTAAAGCAGCTTCAAAATCGGCCAGAGCACCAAGGGCTGGCACTGCAGTAAGATACTGAGCTATTAGCAGTAATCAATGTCATTTTTGTTATGACTGTTTATATATACCCCTAGTGCTTTTGCTTATATATTATTGCTATTCAGAAAAAAAGAACTAGAATTTATCCCTGTTGTTGATATTGTAGGGTGTTCTTGAAGCAGTAAGAATAAAATGTGCTGGATTCCCCTCTCACAGGACCTTTAATGAGTTTTTAACTCGCTTAGGAATTCTTGCTCCAGAGATTCTTCGAGGGAAGTAAGTGTGGCTTAGTGACAATTTTATCTGCGTTATTTTTACCCACTATCTTGATATCATTGCTTTCTGCGTTGACATTTATCTGGTTTTTCATCCTGAATATTATCTGTATTTATGCAGCTTTGAAGAAAAGGATTTGAGTAAAAAGATTTTAGAGAAGGTTGGGCTTACAGGTTATCAGGTAGAACTGGGGTTCGATTGAATTTTAATTTGTTACCACCCTCAAATAAATTAAAAATTGAATTTGTTATCCCTTATTGGAATTAAAATTTCTGTCATTAGATACTCCTGTTAGTGTTTTCCTGGAATTTTTGTATGGTTCTTTGACTTTTGATTGGGGCATGAAATGAAACGTGTATACTATTCAAATTATGGTTCTTCACTTCTTCATCCATTCTTGACACCATCTTTGTATAATTTCCGTATTAATTATTGATTAAACTTTCAAATCTCAGGTATGGTTGCAGCTCTTACTCCCTTGCCTGTAGTTGGTGTTCCTGTGCGTGGTTCTTCCCTGGATGGAATTGATTCACTCTTGTCAATTGTCCAGGTATTTTTTTCAATGATCTTCAAATATTAAACACTTCCTTTCTGTGCTCCAAATAATTGTTTTTGATGTTTCCTAGGATGTTTCTATTGATGAGATAATATTATGTAGTTTGTTTGTGAATCTGGTATTATTTGCTTCTTTCTTAAAAGCTATGATCAATATTGATTGGAATCCTTGTAAATGAATATGCCCAATCTTAAAATCTGGTATTATTTGGTTTTCTTTCATTCTGTTTTGATCATTTTGTAAGGGGAACAGCTCCATCCATTGTCCATCCATTGTCAGTTTCATTTTTTTTTCGTTACCAATATGTTTGTGTGTAATAAAAAGGGAATACATGTTCTGTTTGGAGTGAGATTCAATACAAATTTCTTTTGTTTTCATCTTTGTTTTTCTGTTTCCTATCTGGTTACTTTTGTCGCTTTTCAAAATTATCCTTGTTTTGATTTTGACGTGCTTTATTTATGTATGCTTTGAGCAAGTGATTACATGACATGAATGAACCAAACTAGTGGAATCATATTATCAGATAACTTATCCTCACTAATAATCTCTACTAGGTTATAAAAAATGGTGCCATTGACACTATAAGTTGGCATAGGAATAGGAATTTACATTAGTAGTCACCTGCTGCAATTCTCAAAGTTTGATATATTATGTCACATGCAGTCTTCTCTTACTCAAACATAATTTTTGGCTGTGCAGATGCCAAGGTGTTCCAGTTGCCACTATTGCAGTTAATAATGCAACTAATGCTGGTCTTTTGGCAGTGAGGATGTTGGGTGTTGCCAATGATGATCTCATGTCAAGGTTTACCCCTCCCCCTCTCTTTGTGGTGTTTTATCTCACTATTTACTTATTATTGATGTGCCAATTATAATGCATTGCAGGATGAGCTAATATCAAGAGGACCAAAAAGAAATCGTCTTGAAAAAAGGAGATAAATTAGAAAAGCTTGGTTGGGAAAGAGAAAGCATAGAGAGTTAGTTTATTGCTTTGGGCAAGTATAAATTTACCAAGTTTATTGATAAAAGTCAGTATATTTAGATATGTTAGAGTATAATATTTTTGTATTGTTTTGACAAGCTATTAGCTTTAGTAAAACTGTAAGTGCTCACTCTGTTACCACAACCCTTCAGAAGATTTTATTTTTTTTATTTTTTTTTTAAAATTTCCGACGGATTTCCGACGAAAATTTTCGTCGGAAATGGTTTTTTGCGACGAATTTGCGACGAACATTTGTGACGGATTTGCGACGAATTTGCGACGAAAATTGGCGACGAATTTGCGACGACTTTGCGACGGAGACATTTGCGACGAAAAAATCCGTCGGAAACGATTTCCGACGAGCGATTTTGCGACGACTTTTTGTTCGTCGGAAAGTCCGTCGGAAACGTCAATTTCCGACGAAAATCGCTGCATTTGCGACGAAAATTGCCGTCGGAAATCGTCGATTTTATTGTAGTGAAAGTTCATCAAATTCAAGTCAGAATTGGGTTTTTAAAATGACTAAATTTTGACCGGCGAGTCCAAAACGCACCTAGATTTTAGTGGAATATGGATCAAATTTTTTACCTCAACCTAGTATAACATATTAGGTTCTAATTCTAATTTTAGTTTGGTGAAGAGACATTCTAGGTCTAATTCATACGCGTTAGCGTAAGAAAGCACACAAATCAAAACATGTAAAGCTGTAAATAGAAAATGAAGGGTAATAAAAGAAACCTCTCAAAACCCTATCACTAGCCAGCCTCAGCTGAAAGTTTGATCTTTCCTCACGAGGAGGAATTGTCAAACTTCGACATCTCTAACTTTCTCTCTATCTCTCACTTCATTTACTTTCTCTCTCCATCTTAAAATACTATTTTACCTCATTTTGCCTAAAGTTACTCTAACTTTTCCACCAAAAACTTAGAGAATCATTTTCCTTTCCACACTCTCATAACTCCATCTTCATCTTCTCCAATCAAGAAGGTATTTTCTTCGCAACACATTGTCAATTAAGGGACAAATTCTTCAGAGGACCGACTAGTTCAACATCCTTTTACTCGAATGTAACTATCCGTACCCCCAAATTTTTCATTTTCATCCCCTTTTGGATTTTCGCACCTCCTAAATTTATGATCCCTAAGCCTAATTATTTTTATCATTGGGACTAAATCACAAAGGATGCTCACAGAGAGTTGATACGATTGGTTTTTATTCTGTGAGTGTTGGATACTTCTTCTACAAGAGGTATAGAGGGAAGATTCATTGTAGTCGTGGGTTTAAGGGTAGATAAATGAAAGGGGGTTGGTCTTGAATCCCCATGGTGTGCGATTAATTAAACTTTCATGTTTGTGAAAACCCTTGTATGGTTTCATTGTACGATCAAAAGCTTAACTGAATGAAGATGAGAGTGTTGGGGCATAGTTAAAAATAATAAGCCCTCAATGATTATTAATCCTATGGACTGAATGTTTGTTTGAAACTTTACTAATTGATGTCTAGGACACGTACGTTATTCAAATAAGCTGAGGATGAAGAGAGTGATCTTGATGTAAATTGTTAGTGATAGGTTATAGATTTGAGGAGAGTTTTATAAGAGTAATCCATGGACTAAGGATATGTAGAGATATGAATGGAGTTGACCATGGAGAGTTTGGGGAAAGTTTTAAAGCGTAGGAATACTATTTATATGTTGTTAATTAGTTCAGAAAAGAGTCAAGGACGACCAGAGTTTAATTTTAGGGTGCATACTGCATAGGGTTGCTAAAAACTTGATAGGAGCTGAAGTACTAAGTAGATGAGATTCAAAACACCTTAAAGATGTTTTCAGTAATGTTATCGTACTTGCTAGGAGTTGAACTTTAGGGTGCATAGGGTAGCTAAAAACTTTAGGGCTCAGATCACTATATTGAGCCACTTAAGTAAATGGACCTACTAAAATGGGTTATAACGTGTGTTTGTGTGTCAAACTAGCTAGATATATTTTTCAATTTAAATAACTATTTAAATTTTTGTTAGATTGTTAAATTTTATAATACTTTAAATTAATATTGTTATAATTTTTTTTAAAAAAAAAAGGCTATTTAGCTCTTTTTGAAATATAAAAGTTTTTATTTTCTTTCGAAAAAGCATGTCATGAATTAGTAGTTGTGAACATTTTTATTCCTACAAAATTCTTTCATGCCAGATTATAATCTTGGTTTGTCATTCTTCAAAGCCTTTCCATCAAGAAAGGTGGTAGAAATTTGATATATCTGATACTAATTAACCAAGCAGCACTAAAAGTCTAAAACTTCGCGAGGTGAAGCTTAATTTGAAGTAAACTTCAATTACTTTTTTTTAATAATATAATCTTCAGCCACTTTTAACAGACAATATAGTTGGTGGACAATGTTATTGAATGCAATTGATTGAGGCTTCTTCCCTTGATTTCCTTGACAAAGTCAATTTGTTTATCTCCTTTAATTAACTTGCAAGTAAATGAATTAAATCACAAAGAATGGAATAGAAATATGATTGAAATGAATGAACTAGCCAAGGTAACATGGATGGATGCTTCAATATGATCTAAGATGGCCAACTCCTAATTGACTTCACTCACCAAATACTATGGCACTACTACAGCGAGATGAGAAAATCCATTAAGCTCCAGACCTCAGGTTTTGATATGCTTTGGAAAATAACCACCAAACATATATTTTTTTTATGTGCAAATGATTTTATTAGGACCTTCCAAATTCAGATGCCAAGGCAAACGAAATACAATGAGGGACTTTCTCCAACCAAACATAATCAAAGGTTCAAAGTAGCAAATTTTGCTAACTAGTGAGCGACAACATTACACTCCCTTGTAACATATGAAAAAGGAAATGCTCTAAACAACTTGGACAAGCAGCTATAGTCATGTAAAATTCTTTAGAAATAAGAGTGAGTTTCCTTCAGATTAGCCTTGTCAATGACCAATGACCAATTATAAACAATTTAAAAAGCCCACCTCCAGTGCAAAAGTCAAAGCAAACAACAAAACTCACCCTGAAGTATAATGTACAGTTTCTTAATGATTCTCTATGGGATTAGCTCCTGATTCTACGATAAGTACATGTACATCAATATGAGAAAGATTCTACTATCAGCATCAATATGCACTCAAGTCCCTGCAGAAAAAATGTCACCATACTTAGAGCAGTAGAGGCATCTTGATCAAATCAAATTTCTCCTCAACAAATATTACATATTTCCAAAATCCCAACTTAAGAGTAAATCCTCAATTTAGTTCCTAAACTGAAAAAAAAATAGTCCCTAAAAGTGGATAGTTGACGGACTAAATTGATGAACTTAGAATAATTTAGGGACAAGGTTAATGCCAAGGTTGATGCAGCGGCATCCTTTGACTTTGCCATGTCTTTTCTTACAGTAGTAATGTGTCTGAATGGACATCAAAAAGTGTCTGCTAATGAGCCTGGTGGAACAATAGACAATGTGTTAGGACCCAAAAATTCAGTAACAGAAATTAAATAACAAAAATAGATCTAATGAAGGAAAACTAATTATATTGTACTGATGAAGAAGATAAAACTGTAGAAGGGAAACGATCCCAATCTACCCCAGAGCAAAGCTCCTCAAAGAAGGAGAAAACTCTCTCTCTGCCTACTCTCTCTCTATAATTGCCTTACACCACTATTTATACTACTAAGGAAGAACAACTTGCCACTAAGCATCCTACCTCACTCATTATCTACCATAACACACTCACCACACTCTTATTACATCATATCCCCTTTTTCCTTAAGATCCCTTACTCAGGTCTCTATCACAGTCCCAATACTTATAACAGCAATCAGATCAAGCATGTGCTGAACATATAAAAACTGGGCCATTGTCAGAGAAAAATGGGGACTTTTTGATGAATACCAGGGACCCTCAAGTGTAAAATGTAAAAAAGCATCCCAGTTTTTCCACGAAAAAGGCCCAGCATTTATATAATCATTGTAGCGCTCATAGATGTAATACTAACAGTAGTCTCAGAACCAACTTGTAAGCATTGACATTGTCACATAAGACTCATCAGCGGCCCATTATGGTGAGCATTGACATTGTCACATCAGACTCATTAGAGGCCCATTATGGTGGCCATACAGATTCATTTACTTCAATAGGCATGTTAGTGTAAATAAGAATAAGCCTAAACATTTGCAATTATAAGTAGATGCAATACAACTTGTTTGTGAGTTTGACTAAGAAAACAGAACTAAATCGTTAAGAGTTAATGAATATGCTCTATTCCGAACTTGCTCTCTCTTTTTTCCTGATGAGAAATGAATATGCTTAAGAGTTAATGTTACAACTAAATCGTTAAGAATAAGATGCAAATTAAATTTAGGTGTAGTGGATGACTGCTCTCAGTGAAAGGCCAATTTTTTCCACAGGAGAAAACTTGAGATGGGAAAATGCCCCTTCCATTTAAACCCAGCTGCTTCAAGTGCTTTGGAATACCTTCGTTCAATCTTTAACAGAAGAGGAAACCAAAAGAAACCTCTTTTGTTAGAGAAAGAAGTCAGCAGGCAAAGCAAAGCACAAATAGCAAATCAAAGACTTAAAAGGAAAGGGGCATCAACACCCATCCAGCTTCAATTCAGTGTGGTTAAAGCAAATAAATCATCATCGAGCGCCACTTAAATCATAAATGGCATTAAATGAAACTTCCATACTATGCAATGGCAATATATGAAACAGAGTGGAATTGGAAAACTCAACAATCAACAGTGATATACTACAAATCATTCCACCTATATATTAATTAGTAATCCTTAGGTAAATTCAACAAGACTTGATAATACCCTAACTATTACATTGAGTGACATATTATAACTTCAATAAGTACATCAATATGAGAAAGATTATACTATCAGCATCAATATGTAATCAAATCCCTTCAGAGAAAAAATGCAACCTTACTATAGAGCAGTATAGGCATCTCGATCAAACCAAATTTATCCTCAACAAACATTACATATTTCCAAAGTCCCAAATTAACATGACTGAATGCTATCACATTAATTTTCAAAATGGATGTACCAAACAAAATATATAAGTAGCACATATGCTGATTTTGTCATGAAAAAGACTTCAAGCTTTCTTGCATATAGATTGAGTTGATCAATGTTGTTCATGTCATTGTAACTTCTAAATCTATGATACGAATCTTATTGTCACAGAAAATGGTTCACAAAAGCATTGGTGGCATCATGCATGAAATTGATAGATATGCAAATGACAGTATATGGAAGTTTCTTGTGGGGAATACATGCGACCTCGTTGAGAATAAGGTTATTGGCAAACAAACTGACAAGTTAAATTAGTAATATCACTTTCATTTTTTTCAACCCTTTTTTCAGAAACTCAACCTGTTTTTTTGTCAAATTTCAATAACTAGTTTAAAAAAGAGTTTTGCCTCATCTGCTCAGTACCCAAAATCTCCTTTAACTTATAATAAGCACAACAAAATAAAGAAAATAAAAAAAATGTATTATTGATTAGAAACCAAACTAATGTCTTACAGAAGAGGAAACCCCCCTTAACCCCAAAGCACAAGCTTCTCATACCCTTCTACTTAATATAATAATAATAATTATAACTGCTGTCTAACACCAACCAAGAGCTTCAAGAAATTTCTCCTACCCTAGAGGTGTTTTTCAAATGATTTACTTAATACTTAAAACGATTAACTACCACTTTTTAGTAAACAGTAGATATGTAGTATTTATCTTGTTCAATCAGTAACAGAACCAAGTGCTCATCAATGATGCATATTACACACTTGCTCACTAAGCATTTCAGTCAAACAATAACAATTCTAATGAATTCAGTTGCACAATCCTTGAGTTTGGAGTTGCTCACCTCTCAATAATACTAAAATTATTCATCTTTAACTGACGTAAAAGAGGAGAAATAGGTAGAATGAAAAAAGTAAACATTACATATTATGCAATTAGTTAGACATTGAAGTAAAAACACAACATCACGCTCATCACACTGCGGGGTGCTCTCCCTCCGAACAAAGAAGCTGTTGATTCCATTTCCCATCTTCCTTTACCATGGCTTTTCTTAAAGCAGTAACAAGTCTGAATGGCCAACAAAAAGTGCCTCGTAATGAGCCTGGTACAACAATAAACAATACCAATAGACAATGCCAATTCTTATAACAGCAATCTGATAAAGCATGTGCTGAACAAAACAAAAACACCCAAACATTCCAGGACTTATGTTGAAGATATAAAAATTGGGCCATGGACAAAGAAAAAATTAGGACTTATTATCATTGCAGAGGCACCCCAGTTTTTCCCCAGAAAAGGCCCAGTTTTCATATGATCATTGTAGAGCTCATAGATGTACAAATAACAGATGTCTTTTGTTCAGTGCATGCTTTTGTAAATATTGATATTGTCTATTGCTACATCAGACTCATTAGAGGCTCATTATGGTGGCCATAGAGATTCATTTACTACTATAGGCATGTTAATATAATAAAGAAAAAGCCTAAAAATTTGCATTTAGAAGTAGATGCAATACAACTTGTGAGTCTTATAAGAAAATCAGATTAAGAAACACATCACAATTCCAAACTTACTTTATCTTTTTCCTGATGAGAAATGAATATGCTTAGAAGTTAATGATACAACTCAATCGTTAAGAATAGGATACAAATTAAAATTAGGTGTAATGGTTGATTGCTCTCAGTGAAAGGCCAATTTTTTCCACATGAGAAAACTTGAGATGAGAAAATGCCACTTCCATTTAACAGGAGCAGCTTCAAGTGCTTTGGAATACCTTCCTTCAATCTCTAACAGAAGAGGAAACTAAAAGAAACCTCTTTCGTTAGAAAAAGAAGTCACCAGACAAAGCAAAACAACAAAAAGCAAAACACAGACTTAAAGGAAAGGGGCATCAACACCCATTCAGCTTCTATTTCAGTGTGGTTAAAGCAAATAAATCATCATCGAGCACCACTCAAATCATAGCCTAAAAAAGAATACCAAAAACAAAGCTCTTAGAACTCAATTTTATAAAATATAAACAACAAAAAATAACTTCATAAAACTCACAAAATAAGCAGAACCTAGGAGTGTAGAAAACGAAAAATTGTAAAAAGGTAAGAGTTTTGCAATGAAATCACTGATTCCGTGAAACAGGAGAAATAGCAAGAATCCAAAGGTAAAAAAGGAGAATGCCAACCCATGAGGAATCAGATGATATCGCATCTCTTCGTATTCTCTATAACATGGTTATAGAAATAGAGATTCATGCATGATGCATGTTAGATTCGGTAGAGAGATACACAAATTGAAATGAAAATTACAGCTAAGAAGAATTAGGGTTTATGCCATGAGAACCGTAAAAAAGTTAGCGGCGGTAGACTGGGTTTATAGGGTTTTGTAGTGATGGGCTGAATCTCTCCACTAGCATTGGGCCTTTGACACAAAGGAGGCTCGATATCTTTTGGGTTTTTTTTTTTTTACCCCCATCAACTCTCATCTACCCCCATCAGCCCTATGAAAATACCAAAATACCCTTAAAATTTTGATAAAAGTACAAAACATTTATCATTTATCACTTGCATCCGTTTGACCAGCTCAAAATTGCAAAGCGGATCTAACCCATTTTAGGTAAATCCGATTTCACCAGCTCAAAATCGGATTTAACTTGATCCGATTGAGTTTATAAATTTCGCATCGGATTTACTCCTCACAGGTAAATCCGCTTCGTAATTTAGTGAATCGGATGTATCTACAACGCAGGTAGATCCGCTTCGTAATTTAGTAAATCGGATTTACCTTTTGTGGGGGTACATCCGCTTTGCTAAATTACGAAGCGGATTTACCTTCTTCCAGGGTAAATCCGACTTCAAAAAACAGTTAAAACACTTAATATTTGTAATTGGTATATATGGATAGATAGTTACAAAAATGTGGGTATAATGATAAATACAATAAATGTCAATGTAAATCGTCGGAATCATGGGTTAAGTCTACAAAAGTGGGAGGGAGACGGGGCATCTTCAAAGCGGTAGACTGCCAAAGGGCAAAACGACCGGTATAAGGATCCAGCCATGAAGTAGATTCATCTGATCGATTATGAGACCACATCAAAGCAACTGGAGGCAACGGACAGACAGGGGAGATCGAAATATGCATCCAATGGATATCCCTGACGTTAAGAATACATATGATTTTATACTTGGAAGAAGAATAACTACCTCTCAAAGGAAGATAAGTAAAATTCATATCCAAAGACAATTGAACTAGGGCCACATTATACTTAGTAGCTATAAAGTACCCCATCTCAGGCAAACTCAACCACTTATCCTCCTTCTGGAAACCGGGGTATTCAATGGATAACGATTTTCTAAGCACAGCAAGTCTGTCCTTTCCAAACATGTAAGTATATAGTTGCTCCCTTTCCTTTGTTTCTTTGAATAAATCTTGCCTAATTATAGGCCAACTATCCTCGCCAAGATCGAGACCAATCGCTACTGCTCGGAACCCACAATTACCATCCCGTTCAACATCGGAACCCTCAAATTTTCTGCTCGAGACCAACCGCCACATCGGAACCCTCAAATTTTCTGCTCCAACATAAATAATTTTGGGTCTCAATCAATCTCAAAAGCTCTTGAATGTCCGTTCTAGGACCCCTCTTAGAAGACCTATAGGCGTAACGCTGCCTATATATTTGAGGAAGAGAAGTGACGTTGTCCGGATAATGGTTCTTCAAAGCAGTAAGACAATCTTTCGGGGCAACATTCAAATCAGTGTGCTCATTAACAATAGCTTTCTGCGGCTTAGTTAAACGACCAAAAGCTGTTGACCCAACCGGGGTAGTAAGCAACTGATGTGTGTGAAGACCACACCTAACACTAACACGCCAACCCCCATGACGTTTTGTACAAGTAGCTCTCAATGTAAACGGACAGCTTCTTCTTTTAGACCCGAAAACTCTAGAATCATTAGACCAATTCCCTTGCTTCTCGCAACCAAATATAATCTTATCTCTAGAACCCCTTTTACCTCCAGCTTTGTCAGATCTTACGATGATAACCACAACTCCAATACGCCTCCCAACCGCGTTAGCCCACTCTTCAACATCCTGGCGTGTAGAAAAAATCTACAAAATAGAAGAAATAGATAAATGTCGCGTACTTAATTAATTAAATATCTACCAAACTTTAATTAAGAAAATTGGTTTCAAAAATATACCCCTCTCTGTCCAGAATGCCTCTGTAGTGTCTACCACGAAAGGAACGACCTGCGACTCTGTATTCACAATACCTGTTTCAAAATAGAACAACAGTTATAAAGTAAATAATTAAAAATAAAAAAAACAAAGCGGATTTAGGTGACTTCAAACGTAAATCCGCTTTCTAATTTTTACAAATCGGATATAGCTTCATCCAGGTATATCCGATTTGTTAAACAATAAAGGCGGATTTAGCTAAATCCGATTTCGCATCGGATTTAGCTAAATCCGATTTGTAAATATTTCGCCTCAGAATTAAATCGTATTTAAAGCTAATCGGATTTACCTTCCATTTAGGTAAATCCGATTTCCAGATTAAGTGATCCCCCACCAGAGAATCTTCCAAAAGTCAATTTTTGTAATTTATGTCAGGGGTATTTTTGGAATAACGTTTTTGGGTGGGGGTACATGGAAGCTGATGGGGGTATAAAAAAAAACCCATATCTTTTTTAGATAATTTGGCGACAAACAAAAACATTGATGCAAATATCGAACACAAACAAAAATATGTTGAGTCGCAGCTTAAGGTTTCTATCGCTAAGAAGTTTCGCAGCTCTAGATATGGTCTTCAACTACATCGAGAAGAACCACCAAACACACACTCACTTTTATTTAAAATAATTATTACTATCTAATGAATTCTGGTTTTTTCTTTAGTATAATCCAATGGATTAAGAAAAACAGTGAATGGATCATTAATATATTGTTGTTCCTAGATGAATTGTGCACCCCCTAGATATAATAAAGTGAGCAATGCTTATTTCTCCTACAAAAGAATGATAAAGAGTGAATCAGCTCTAGTTGAAAAGAATGATAATGATATTCAATGAATGATAATGATGATTCTGTTGTATTGTAGCCTCATTCAGTCCAAACCCTTAATTGGATTTTGTACAAAATTGAATGAAGCTATCAAGACAAATCCACCCCAAATTTTTTTAATGACTAACACATGTTCTCACATATACCACATTACAGTAAAACCACTCCCCAGACTAGAAATCCTGTCAACATTAGAAGACTTTTAATTCCCAATTCACAGCTATAGATGCTGAAGGCTGAAGAATCTGAATTTGTAGAATTCAGTGATGGTACTGTGAAGTTACCAATGGTGCCATTTTGGCCAAGACTGCACATATTCACAAACCAATCATTTGTAAGCAATAATAATAATGATACAAGCAAATGTTAATGAATAGAAGAAGCAAATAAATATATTACCTTCCAGGAAATATACAAGAACCATGACCTGCAATCATTCAAAAAATTTGTTTATAATCCTAGAATTCATCATTTGAACAAGTATGCTAAAGCTAATCCAAACCAGTATTAGGGAATAGTAATTTACTAGGATCTGAAGTGGTGATTGTAGCCACTCCCTTGAAATCACATGAATCAGGAGTTTTTCCCATTTTATGATAGTAACTATCAAAAGCATAATTTGCATGTGCAATCACATTATCTGGTTCGGAACATGGTTGCCCTTGAAGCAATAGAGAGCACTCCACCTTGCCAGGTCCACAAGCCCAATCTAATGCAGCCTGCACCATCTTCGGATCAGCGCCATCCTTCGCGACACAAAAAGTTTGATTGCTAGTGTCATTTGCCAACACTGCTCCTGATCCTGTCAAGCGTAAAATGTAAATAGGCACACCATTTGCATCAAAAAGTCCCCAGTTTTTCTCCGACACTGGCCCGGTTTTCATATCCTCGTTGTAGAGCTCGTAGATATAAGTACTAACAGAAGTCCCGGGATGTTTCGGCGTTCCAGTTTTGTTCACCACAT
Organism: Astragalus membranaceus; assembly: GCA_039519185.1. Taxonomy (NCBI): domain Eukaryota; kingdom Viridiplantae; phylum Streptophyta; class Magnoliopsida; order Fabales; family Fabaceae; genus Astragalus; species Astragalus membranaceus. The sequence goes on along the minus strand of CM076849.1, from coordinate 156,196,998 downwards.
GCTTGATCAGATTGCTGTTGTAAGTATTGGCATTGTCTATAGTTGCATCAGGCTCATTAGAGGCACCTTTTGATGGCCAGCCTGACTCAGTTACTACTACAGGAATGTTGGTGTAATTTAGAAAAGCCATGGCAAAGTATGCTGCATCAACCATGGCATCAAAGACATTGGAGTAATGGAGAAGGGTATTAGAATCAACAGCTTCTTTGTTCGGAGGGAGAGGCTTGAAAAGCGCGTAATCTAATGGAATCACTCCATTAGATTGCATGTAATCATAGTAAGGGTAAATATTAAGCATGAGATAGGAGTCGGTGGATTGCAGGAAATCGAGCATTGGGACTAAGACCGAATTCAACGACTTGTTAAAGAAAGCCTGAGAAGGTGGAAACGAATCGAGGATGATGGATGATGAAAGGGGTGTGGAAACTTTAACTTGGCGATCAAGATTGGACGCCACAAGTGCTGAATGAATGTACTTCATGGCGCTGACAAGCACTTTTGCTGCATTAGGCAAGGTGGTTAAAACCTCAGAACCAACACAAATGGCTGTTATGTTGGTTGCTGGATAATGTGCTACGACATTGCGGGAAACCCAATTGGCAGCTGTGGAATTTGATTGACCGATTGCTAAAAGCTCTTCATTAGGAATAGTTATAACAACTTCAATGCCAGTTTTTGCAAGTGCAAGGAGCATTGCTTGATCAGCATCATACAATCTAACATTTCTAATTCTCTGGGCTTTGAGTAGTGCAACTACTTGAGTAGGGTGTGGCATATCTGAAAGTTCTGTTCCAATATTTACTCCAATGAAAGGTACTGCAAACATTAATTAAGATCCATTAACATACTTTTGGTCTGTTAAAATCATTACAAAATTTGGGGAAAAAATTGAACAGCATAACAGTTACCTCAACAAAAAAAATCAAAAATAGCCACTTCAGCTAAGTCATATAAAAATAAAAGAATAACTATAAAAATAAAGGTCAACCTCAAACAGATAAACATGTTAAGAAATAGGAATACATGCATGTTCTGAGAAATGCCTTATCCCAAAAAAAGGAAAAATTTGGTAGAACAATAATGACTCATTAACTCAACCATGACATGTGCTCATTAAACCTAAAATACTATTTATTTAAATCTCAAATAACACTCCAAACCACAGCAAGAAATGTGCTACTGCTACTAGGAAATGTGTGGAAATAAAAAGCAACGGAACATTGGGCCTTGTTAAAACAAAACATAGTTAAATTTCACTCCCAAGCACACTTCAAAAATCTACAATAAAAAGCAAGGAATCACTCAAACTCCTCTGCTCCAATCACCACCGAACATTGATGTAAGTTTTGCAGGAATATATCTGAACAATGCCAACCCATATGGAGAAAATAAACTAAAGTAAAGAACAGAACAATGAAAGATTTAAAACAGAAGCAAGTATATATATATTCAAAAGCAAAGAAAGCAAGCACAGCAGTAAAGAAAACTAAAACTGTTCAAAGTTCAAACTAACTAACTAACCTTCATCAGCTGCAACAAGAGTGACTGCAAAAAGAAGAAGAAGAAAATGGAAAGCCATAGATTCAATCTATAAGAGAAATCTGGAGAATGAAGACCCAATAATGAATGAGAGAGAGAGAGAGAGGGGGACACACAACACAAAGAAGGAGTGTGGAAATAAAACCAAGTGAAAATATGGAAAGAGTAAAGTGGGGTAAAGCTGTAGGAGAGAATATATGACTGAGAGAGGGGGATACAAAATCAAGACAAAAAATCACACGTGGAAAGGTTGTCAGATAAATCAAACGGCTAAGGAATCATCTCATATATGGAGTTTCATTGTAATTGTAACCAAGCATATAGGAATAGGAATAGAGAGGGGTAGCCGAAGTCCCAAGAAACTAAACTGAGAACCAAAACAACTTGATCTCCTTTTCATTTTATATATATAATCAATATTCAATATAAAAAAAAAAGTAAATGGGAAATAAATAAGTTAGTTCGATGGCGTCCTATTGTCATGGTAGTAAATATGAGCTGAATTTCTGTGCAGATTTAAGTGGTTATATAGTCCAATATTTGAATAATTTTTCAAACTCTTTTTTTTTTTGACAAAACTCTTATAACGACTAACATCGCATATGTAACTATCAATTTATACTCATTTCAATATATTTAATTAAATAAATAACACAATTTAAAATTGTACTTTTATGCACATAGAGGGAGAGCAATTGATGTGATTGATCGGTGTTTGCTGTGCGGTTTGATTCGGTTTTGATTGTAAAAATTATCTGAACTGCAAAGTAAAAACACATGCGGTTTGATTTGATTCGGTCGACTTTCTTAAAAATATTCGAATCACCCTGATCCGAATCAATGCGGTTTGAATTGGTTCTATTGTTTCAGTTTTTTATAAATCGAAAAATATAATTTGAGATCTAAAGTTAAATTAATTAATTTCACTCTAAGTGCGATATAGTATGGACCGTATGTAAAATCAGGAGCTTGGGTGCAAATTCTTTTTTCAAGGTGTGCAAAATATTTTCTTTCAAGATGGATGTATAGGTATAGTGTGTGTTTGGTTCTGCGGCGACGAGAATTGATTCCAACTGAATTGATTTTGTAAAATTGATTTTAGTTAAAAGTGAGTTGAACGTGACGTGATTTTTGTTTGGATACTTTTACTAAAAAAGTGATTCTTGTCATCATTGTTGTTTCGATAGATTGAATTAGAATTGCTTTTAAGGGTGAAATTACCAAAATAGATCTCAATTTAAATTAACATTAAAAACTTAAAATTTGATCAAATAGTCAACCAAAATATTAAATGAGCATGTAAAATATCTAAATTAAAATTATAATTAAGAGCAACTATAAAATATCAAAAAATTTAGTAAAGGACAATTATGGGAGATGCAAATTTTAATATAATTTAAATATTTGTAATATAATTTAAACTATAGTTAGAGAATTGCTATATAATTTTAAAAAAAGACAAAGATAAATATAATGAAACGTAATTATGGAATATATAAATGTGTAATGGTAGAATCAATTCTATGTACCAACAAGATGTGACATAAGTGGTAAATACTTGGGTCCCTTAACCATTTTGGTCTTGGATTTGATCCATTGCCGGTGCGTATGGAAAAACATTTGTTGGGAGAGGTCAACCCCTTAAATGGATCTCAGATACCTCGAAGGATTAGTCTCTGCAGTCGCCGTGGAGGATACCTTGGTTTACCAAAAAAAAGAATCAATTCTAAGTCACCTTAGAAGCTACAATTTCTAGCTTCTAGTAGAACCAATTCTAGACCAATAAAATTGATTTTAGGTGTAAGAGGCAAACATCAATTTAGCACACCAAAATCACTTTTAACCCTCCAAAATCAATTCTACCCACTTTAGAAGTGGAACCAAACATATACTTAATTTATTTTTGAAGGGTGTGTGGTTAACCCCCTAGAAAGAAGGTAAGCCCGTCCCAGGTTATTGACACTTCTCTTTGTGATTTGTGTCGCTTTGAAAAAATTAACCAAGTCAAGGTTTAGACATTTAGAGCATTTTCAATGAGAGTGCCTAAAAGGTACTACTCCGTTACAGATTATAAGCAAAAATTGGTCAATAAAAGTTGACCAAATAAACATCAATTATCAAGTCACTTTTGAAGGTGGTGTAGTTACCGTAAATCACTTGAAGTGTTAGATGACACTGGTCATAATATCATAAGTCACATAATTTGATTCTCAGGTTAAAATTAAACTGTACTATATTAAAGAATAATAACGAGTTGGATAAGGGAAACAACAATTAACAAATAAGTAATGAGTGTAAATTGATAAAATTATTTTCTTACTGTAATAATTATGTTTTAAATTATTTGTTGGAGGTGCATGTGGAGAAGGAGGAGCAGGACATGCAGCTGTTCAGTTCTCCTAGCCGTTGTGTTGTACGGTGGTGAGTTCTTTTATCTTTTGCAGTTACATTGTTTTGTAGTGTGTAATAGCAGTGATTGTCCGGATATGTGTTTTGGTGCACTTTGTTACCTGGAATCTTTGCATATCTTATTGTTTTTCTTCCTCGGGTCTTTTTCTTACTCGGGTCTTTTTTATTTTGGGTTTTGGCTCTTAAAGTTTTAAGGAAGCCCCCATTTTTCAGTCATTTGTAATGATATGGACGGAGTATTTCTTGTGCTCCACCGATCAATAAAATTAATTTACACCGAAAAGGCCCTTCACCTCTCTCACTCCACTAGGTACTACTAGCATGCACCAATGCTGGCTGCTGCATCGCATATCAACGGTCCAATCTAGCCATACTTATGGGACTCGCCTACCACTTGGTCCACTTCCTAATTGCAACTTGCTTTGCCTATTTAATTACTTTTTTTGATATAAAATAATAAAATGTTGTGTGGTAAATATTTTTCATTTTTTGACTGGAATAAACATTTTTATCAACAGAATACTTGGAATTTGGAAGTATTTGACATAGTTATTTAATTTTTTAAAAAATAAATTTATTGTATAAAATCTAAACAAAATAATATAAAATTTTGCTTTTGCCTAGAAAATACCTGAAGGGGAATTTGCTTATCAACTAAAGTAATATATATATATATAATTTTTATAAATAAGTTTATTGTATAAAATCTAAATAAAATAATATAAAATTCTGCTTTTACCTAGAAAATACTTGAAGGTGAATTTGCTTGTCAACTAAAGTAATATATATATATATATATATATATATATATATATATATATATATATATATATATATAGGGGTTGCTAATTTACACCCACTTGAAAAATAGAAGGTGTTAGCATTTCTATTTTTCAAGTGGGTGTAATGTAAAAGGCTATTTAAAAGGCTAATTTAATGAGTGGATAATAATGTAATTTTAAAATTTTAATTCAATTTCTTTTAATTTCTCTTTCTTCTCACAATTAATGCCTCAGCTTTCTCTTTCTCTCCACAATTAATGTGCCTCTTAAATAATTTATGGAGGAGTGGGTAATAAAGTAATATAAATTTATTAGATTTTTAATAGAAAATTCAATTTATTTTTTATATTATTTTATATTAATTTTTTTGATATAAAATAATAAAATGTTGTGTGGTAAATATTTTTCATTTTCTGAATGGAATAAACATTTTTATCAACAGAATACTTGGAACTTGGAAGTATTTGTCATATATATTTAATTTTTAAAAAAAATAAGTTTATTGTATAAAATCTAAATAAAATAATATAAAATTTTGCTTTTACCTAGAAAATACCTGAAGGTGAATTTGCTTATCAACTAAAGTAATATATATATTGCTTATCAACTAAAGTGCGTCCACTTTTACTAGCCCTTGGTCTGATATAGCTTTGGCCAGAAAAGGCACCCTCCAAATAGCCTTTGCAGAAGTTGTGAGCGCAGGGTGTAGCGAATGGGCAAGATAACACCTTGCGACAAATATTGCAACCAAACTCTTTCAATAGCATATCTGTGATTTTGAAGGACACTTTTGGCTTCCGCACAAATTTTATTTTTGAACCATCAAGGGTTTACAAATGCAACTGGTTTCTTACTTAACATGTTCCTCCCCGTTCACCACAACCGCACCACCAAAAAAAATTCTCCGCTTATGTGGCTGATTCAGGTCATTTTCATACATTTCCTCCAAGACTTTTTCACTTGCATCATATAGTTTTGAAACTTTTGTCTCGTCATCCAGCTTTTTAAGATTTTCATCATTTTTACCACTTGACCCTTCAGAATTCTCCTCCATCTGTTCAGCCTGTAGCTGGAGTGATTAGCTGGAGTGATTCTATCACACCCATCATTTATTTGTTAACATGTAGAATCTAAAGGAACTCAGCAGTATCATTTAACATGATGGGCATTTCATAATGTTCTTTTATGCTCGCAAAGTGCGTCCACTTTTGCTAGCCCTCTGTCTGATATAGCTTTGGCCAGAAAAGGCACCCTCCAAATATCCTTTGCAGAAGATGTGGGCGCAAGGTGTACTAAGAGGTCGAGATAACACTATACGACATATATTGCAATCATACTCTTTCAATATACTATCTTTGATGTTGAAGGACACTTTAGGTTTTCGCACAAATTTGATTTTTGAACCATAAAGGGTTTACGAATGCAACAGGTTTGTTACTTAACAACATTGTTCCTCCCCGTTCACCACAACCGCACCACCAGCAAATTTTCTCCGCTTGTGTGGTTGATTCAGGCAATTGTCATCAATTTCCTCCAAGACTTTTCCACTTGCACCAGAGAGTTTTGAAACCTTTGTCTTGTCATCCAGCTTCTTAAGATTATCATTATTTTTACCACTTGACCCTTCAGAATTCTTCTTCATCTGTTCAGCCTGTAGCTGGAGTGATTCTTTCACACTCATCATTTATCTGTTAACCTGTGGATTCTGAAGAAACTCAGCAATGTCATTTGAACATGATGGGCATTTCATAATGTTCTTTTGTGCTCGCAAAGTGCGTCCACTTTTACTACCCCTTTGTGTGATATAGCTTTGGCCAAAAAATGTACCCTCCAAATAGCCTTTGCAAAAGTTGTGAGTGCAAGCTGTAGCGAGTGGGCAAGATAACACCTTGCGACATATATTGCAACCAAATTCTTTCAATAGCCTATCTATGATTTTGAAGGACACTTTTGGTTTCTGCACAAATTTGATTTTTGAACCATCAAGCGTTTACAAATGCAACAGGTTTCTTACTTAACAACATGTTCCTCCCTGTTCACCACAACCGCACCACCAACAACTTTTCTCCGCTTGTGTGGCTGATTCAGGTTATTGTCATACATTTCCTCCAAGACTTTTTCACTTGCATCACAGAGTTTTGAAACTTTTGTCTCGTCATCCAGCTTTATAAGATTTTCATCATTTTTACCACTTGACTCTTCAGAATTCTCCTCCATCTGTTCAGCCTGCAGCTGGAGTGATTCTATCACACCCATCGTTTATTTGTTAACATGTGGATTCGAAAGAAACTCGTCAATATTACTTAACACGATAAGCATTTCATAATGTTCTTTTATGCTCGCAAAATGTGTCCACTTTTGCTAGCCCTCTGTCTGATATAGCTTTGGCCATAAAAGGCACCCTCCAAATATACTTTGCAGAAGTTGTGGGCGCAAGGTGTACTAAGAGGGCAAGATAACACTATGCGACATATAATGCAACCATACTCTTTAAATATACTCTCTTTGATTTTGAAAGACACTTTTGGTTTCCGCACAAATTTGATTTTTGAACCATCAAGGGTTTACAAAAGCAATAGGTTTCTTTCTCAACAACATGTTCCTCCCCGTTCACCATAGCCGCACCACCAGCAATTTTCCTCCGTTTGTGTGGCTGATTTAGTTCATTCATACATTTCCGCAAAGACTTTTCCACTTGCATCACATAGTTTTGAAACCTTTGTCTCGTCATCCAGCTTCTTAAGATATTCATCATTTTTACTACTCAACCCTTCCAAATTCTCATCCATCTGTTCAGCCTGTAGCTGGAGTGATTCTTTCACACCCATCATTTATTTGTTAATCTGTGGATTCTGAAGAAACCCAACAATGTCATTTGAACATGATGGGCATTTCATAACGTTCTTTTGTGCTCGCAACGTACGTCCACTTTTACTATCCCATTGCCTGATATAGCTTCGGCCATAAAAAAGACATCCTCCAAATAGCCTTTGCAGAAGTTGTAAGCGCAAGGTGTAGTGAGTGGGCAAGATAACACCTTGCGACACATATTACAATCAAACTCTTTCAATAGCCTATCTTTGATTTTGAAGGACATTTTTGGTTTCCGCAAAAAAAATTGATTTTTGAATCATCAAGGGTTTACAAATGTAATAGGTTTCTTACTCAACAACATGTTCCTCCCTGTTCACTACAACCGCACCACCAACAATTTTTCTTCACTTGTGTGGTTGATTTAGGTCTTTGTCATGCATTTCCTCCAAGACTCTTCCATTTGCATCACAGGGTTTTGAAACTTTTGTCTCCTCATCCAACTTCTTTAAGATTTTCATCATTTTTACCACTTGACCCTTTAGAATTCTCCTCCATTTGTTTAGCCTGTAACTAAAATGATTCTTTCACACCCATCATTTATCTGTTAACCTGTGGATTATGAAGAAACTCAGCAATGTCATTTGAACATGATGGGCATTTCATAATGTTCTTCTGTGCTCGCAAAGTGTGTCTACCTTTACTACCCCTCTGTCTGATATAACTTTTGCCAAAAAAGGAACCCTCCAAATGGCCTTTGTAGAAGTTGTGAGCGCTAGGTGTAGTTAGTGGGCAAGATAACACATTGCGACATATATTACATCCAAACTCTTTCAATAGCCTATTTTTTATTTTGAAGGACATTTTTAGTTTCCGCACAAATTTGATTTTTGAACCATCAAGGGTTTACAAAAGCAATAGGTTTCTTACTCAACAACATGTTCCTCCCCGTTCACCACAACTGCACCACCAACAACTTTTCTCCACTTGTGTGGTTGATTTAGGTCTTTGTCATGCATTTCCTCCAAGACTTTTCCACTTGCATCATAGAGTTTTGAAACTTTTGTCTCGTCATCCAACTTCTTAAGATTTTCATCTTTTTACCACTTGATCCTTCAGAATTCTCCTCCATCTATTCAGATTGTAGTTGGAGTGATTCTATCACACCCATCATTTATCTATTAACATGTGGAATATAAAGAAACTCGGCAATGTCATCTAAACATGATGGGTGTTTCATAATGTTCTTCTATGCTCACAAAGTGCGTCCACTTTTACTAGCCCTCTGTCTGATATAACTTTGGCCAGAAAAGGCACCCTCCAAATAGCCCTTGTAGAAGTTGTGAGCGCAAGGGGTAGTGAGAGGGCAAGATAACACCTTGCGACATATATTGCAACCAAACTCTTTCAATAGCCCATCATTGATTTTGAAGAACACTTCTAGTTTCTGCACAAATTTGATTTTTCAACCATCAAGGGTTTACAAATGTAACAGGTTTCTTACTCAACAACATGTTCCTCCCCGTTCACCACAATCTTATCACCGACAACTTTCCTCCGCTTGTGTGGCTGATTTAGGTTATTGTCATACATTTCCTCCAAAACTTTTCCACTTGCATCACAGAGTTTTGGAACTTTTGTCTCGTCATCCAACTTCTTAAGATTTTCATCTTTTTTACCACTTGACCCTTCAGAATTCTCCCTCCATCTGTTCAGCTTGTAGTTGGAGTGATTCTATCATACTCATCATTTATCTGTTAACCCGTGGATTCTGAAGAAACTTAGCAATGTCATTTGAATATGATGGGTATTTCATAATGATCTTTTGTGCTCACAAAATCCGTCCACTTTTACTAGCCCTCTGTTTGATATAGCTTTGGCCAGAAAAGGCTCCCTCCAAATAGCCTTTGCAGAAGTTGTGAGCGCAAGGTGTTGTGAGAGGGCAAGATAACACCTTGCGATATATATTGCAACTAAACTCTTTCTATATCCTATCTTTGATCTTGAATGACACTTTTGGTTTCCGCACAAATTTGATTTTTGAACCATCAAGGGTTTACAAACGCAATATGTTTCTTACTGACAGGTGGAGTCTTCCTCCACAACCATCAACCCTTTTCCTCATCATAATCCAATGATGGATCATCCATCTTTTCAATTATATCAGTTGCATCATTCATCTCTTTAATTTTAGGAAGCTTACGAGGACGGTTTCCAGATAAATCACCCCCGTCCATGGAGGAGGCTCATTGTCACACCTCATAAACAAATACCTGCAAACCTTGAATTCCTTTTTTAAGCTAACATTTCTCAGTTCTATAAACCCCGTCATATCGCACACCAAATTTATATGCATAAGAAGATCGTTTCTCCTTGTGGGACCAACCAACACAAATAGGATATCCCTTTCTACAGCTAACCCTCAAAGCCTCATTCATATTCTCAAATTGCTGATCAAAGAACTGGTTTTTGTTAGTGCACTTATTGGCCCTAAGGTCCCTTTGACCATTGCCAGCGTAAAGGAACCTCTCATTGTGATCCTCATCATCAATGTAACCATCGGAAAGAGCAACTGACTGAGCACCATGAGTACTCTGACCAGCAATTCCATTAATGCGAGGGAAATGTGCACCATACTATCTACATTCCATTTGATCCTCCCAAGTATCACCCACCATCACTCCACGATTCCTCGTCGGATCAAACACCACTGCAATCAGTCCAAAATGATCGCCGGGAATCGTCATGAATATTTTCCCACTGCGATCTTCGTTTAACACAGAGTGATAAACCTTGGGGATGGTGCTGCCTCCTCCCGTCGCCTCTGATCTCGCCAACTGCGAGTTGATTCGAGGTTGACTCACCATCTTCGCAGGGATAGCACTTCTGCATTTTGCACATGTGCATTTTCCTTGTCCGACCCACTTCTCAAAACACCTCAAACAAAAATTGTGCCCACACGGCGTTGTGACGGGTCTTTCAGGTAACTGCATGCAGAAGGAGCAGTTGAAAAAACACTCACTTATCTCTAGCATGCATAAAGATTCATAAACATAGATCTATATCGGACCGGAAATCAGTCTTTATGACTCGACCGATTTTATGAATAAACCGGTGAACCAAGAGATTTTATGTTTGAATTGAGTTGCATGTAAATTATTTTTTTTATGTTTGACAAAAGGAGTAGTAACATTGGAATCGAACCCTTTGCCAAGGCTATTAGTCTAACGAACGCTACCACTAAACCACAAGTGGTTGTTGAAACTCATCCATAATATATATAGACACACACACATATACACACTATTATTGAGTAGGATTCAAATTACACCAAGAGATTTTTTATAGAATTACTCCACATTCTAACCGTTGATTCGGTTCTAATCCTGGTAACAATACATCACTAATTAATGATGTATTGTTACCATTGGATTAGATCCAAATCAACAGTGAGGATGTGGAGTAACTCTATATAAGTTACTCTTGGAGTAACTTGAACCCCACTCTTTTGTATTTGGTAAAAATAATATTTTTTTATGAATTAGTAATAGTTTTTTGTACTCAATACACACCGTTTAAGAATAATATAAAAAAATTACATGAATGGTATTTTATATATTTTTTGAAATATAATTTTTATAATTTTTTAATAGAGACCGGGTCGTATGGTTTAATAAGTGACCTCTTAGTTAGACCACTGACCCACTGGCACAATGCCTCGACCAAGTCGACAGTCGGTTCAGTTTTTAAAACACTACATAAACCACTCAATTGATAATCGTCATTATTGTAGTGACGCTAGAGCTAGAACTATCATGTTTTGCTCCCATGACCATCAGACTGCGCTAACTTCGATGCCCCGTTAGAATGAGATATCATTGTTTCTATTTGACCACTTAAGTTCATTGCCCCATGATTGTCTTCTTTTATGCTTTCCGTTAATGGGTTTGTTAGTCATATTTTGGATTTGTGTGGTTCTTTTGGTGTCGTTACCTTGACAAGGTACCTAGGTACGTTCAACCAGAGGTGGACCCACCTATAAGCCGGACCCACCTATAAGCTAGAGGGTTCAGTTGAATCCCCTAAAAAAAAAATTTCGGCTTACCACTTATATAAATATTTTTTCGTTCCACCTGAAAAATTTAAAGGGTCCCATTTTATGTACCCCCACTTTTATACATCATACTCCCACAACCCCTGTAAAATACCCAAAATATCCTCCAACCTTAACAAAAACCTGATTTTCTTTCTCATTCTTCACTTACTTCCGTTTTAGACAAAAGCAAGTCCGAAAATTTTACTAAACGTAAATCCGTCCAGTAGGAAATACATAAATTCGTTTTTAGTTTTTTTCCAAAACGGATTTACGTACATCCGTATAGATTTCTTATTTTTGGAAACAAATTTACATAAATCTGCAATTAAAAATGATTTTTCCAAACGGATTAATGTAAACCCGTAGTTCATGATTTTCCATAAAATGCCTAACGGATTTATGGTAAATCCGTAGTTCAAGTTTTTCCAAGAATTAACTAACGGATTTACCATAAATCCGCAGTTCATTATTAATTTTTTTAGGAGGGATTTCGTGATGCGAGGTGGATCGTCACAGGCTGGTGGTATGGGTGAACCGGAAGAAACTCCGGTCAGTACACGGACACGAATCAGGATAGCCGGTCATGCTTCTCAACGAGATAGATAATGATACATCTGATGCTGCGGCAATAGATGTTGTCGCAACAGTTGTTGTTTTGTCAAACACTTTCACTAGGATTTCGCTACAAGAGTCTATGTCTAGACCCTAAATAGGTATACCCTAGGCTGCTTACGCACCCACAGTATTCCTCTTATGGATTTTGCCCTCCTATGTCCAGGGTTTAAACAAGGAGCATTAAAGTGTCCTTTAATACTCACTATTCATATTATCTTTTGAGATCTATTTGCAAACCATGTCTGAATCAACAAATGCTACTTAAAATTAGTTGGCCATTCCTAACTTAAGATGGAAATATTAAGTTCACAAAAGATAAATTGCTAAAACATCAAATACACTTCATTAAATGCACTAAAGATTCATTACATAGATCCCAACATTCCAACTATGAGTATTTAGCTCATAATGAGCGAACAAGACAAGAAAAACAACTTAAACATAAATGCTAAAGTCATAACTAAGAAAGACAAGGTAGAAATTATATTAAATATGAAGAACCGAAGGTAGACTCCAAGGTTTGAAGCTTGGAGAGACGAATCAGCTCCCAAAATAGAAATTCTCCAAGTATTTTAGCTCCTGTCGTTGCTGCAGCAACACTTTCAGCAATGATCTTCTTAATTTGGTAATGAGAGGTAGCTTCGGTAAAAATGGTAGAAAGCTATTTCTAAACTTTCTCCTTTCAGACCTAGCATGAGAAAAGTGACGAGGAAGGCTTCCTTTATATAGTACTAGGGTACATGATCCAAGAAACCTTAAATTTGAGGCGCCAATTGTCCTTATGCGTGACCAAAAGTACATGTGACCAAGAAAAAGGTGGAATATTCGCTGTTCAGGTGCTGGCATCCTAGGTAGTGCGCTTGTCCTTGGCTGACAACTGTCATGCACTCACTTTAGCGCTTCCAGCATTCTCTCTCATCTTGCGCAGAAATGCATTGCTGTGGCAACTATTGCTGTAGCAATTGAACACACAATCAAAGCACACAAATGGGCACCTAAGTGCCAAACATTTATAATTCAGGAATGCAACATTCTCTATCCAAGATATGATATTTACAACCATAAACCAACTAATTAATTGAGAACATACAATGAATTAAACTCAAGAATGCATAAATAACTCTCATAAATAAGAGTTATCAATAGACATGCTCGGGAGCGAGATAGACAGCAGGCTCCTCAGCAGGACATGGAGGAGGAGGAGGAGCAGGCTGCTGGTCAGGACTACTACCATGGCCAGACTGCTGGTCAGGACTACTACCATCATGACTACCAGCAGTAGTATCATCAGGACTACCCTCCTGATCAGGACTACCCTCCTCATGATGAGAAGGAGGAGGAGGAGCAGCCTGGTTAGGGCGGACCGACAGTATCTTGGAGCTATGAATGGTTCACTTCTTATCGGATTTGATGCTCATGTAGCATCTAATAATTGTTTATTTTTTAATTTACTCAGTTGTCGGAAAAATCGAAAATAGCTGCACATGACAACAAAATCCATAAACTGTTGTCTCCTCTATGCATGGCTCGTGGATTCTATCCTATCGTTGAGAGGTCAGGTTTAGCGCCCCTCGTCCGTTCAACTCTCACCACAGTGGATCATGAGCTTATTTCTACATTTGTTGAGAGATGGCACACGAAGACATTGTCATTTCACCTACCATTTGGTGAAATGACGATCACTTTGGATGATGTGTCATGTCTGCTTCATCTACCATTGACATGCAGGTTATATAGATCCCCCCAGTTCTGTTACTATTGACGATGCCATTCTTCTGGCTGTGGATATGTTGGGGGTTACTTTTGCTGAGGCTACTAAGGAGACCATAGCCAGTAGGGGGCATATTTCTGCTTTGAGCGGCTAGTGGTGGTTTGCAGACGTCACTTTACTTAGCACCAGCATATTCTTGCTGCTAGGTCATTCATATTGCTTTTACTGGGGATGTCTATATTTACAAGCAAGACCGAAACCATAGTTGAGGCTAAGTGGTTGCATGTACTGGAGGACGTCAATACACTTGGTCAATGGGCGTGGGGTGCAGCTTGTGTGGAGACCAAAACAAATACATTAACACCACATACATCAACCAGTACACGCCATCACAAGATTCACAATATAAGTAGTACTTATAAGAAAGGAAAAAGTCCTTACCGACTTCTCCTTTTCGATTCAACCTCATACAAACTTCGTACGCATTTCTCTCCCCACACTAACCACTCCAGTAGCTCCCTCAATTCACCACCAATAATTTCTTCTTGTAGACTCCCTAGAGACCAAAACTAAGAGGCAAATGACTTGGCCCGGCAGGCCTCAGGGTATAAAGAAGGGGGAGCATTTAAATTCAAAAAATTAGCTTGGTGATTCCCTTTTTGAATAGTGATTCGACACCTACAGCCATTTACATTTTCGGATGTCTGTGCAAGAAATAAATGGCACCTTTGTCAACAATTAGAGTGTAATTATTGTAAGATTAAGTTCAATATGCATGTTTAAAGGATAGCTGTCAGTTAGAGGGTTATGCGACGCTGATCATGGTATGATTGTTTATTTGTTCATTAAACGAGTTTATTTTTTTTAGTGTTTTATATTTATCGAGATTTTTTATTTGTTCATTTCAGACATGGATATTTGAGTACTTCCCCAAACATATGTGTGCGGGGTACCACTATGGGGCAGGAGGGACCACGTTGTGGATTTTGGAAGAGAAGGAAAACTGATGCTGTGAAGCAGTTAGTGTGTTGTCTCTTGAGTATTGAGTGTTTTCAGTGTTCATTTTGGAGTGTGTGGATGTGAAAGAAGTAACTAAAAGTGAAATGTTGGTGTGAAAGAAATGAGGGTTTAGGGGGGTATTTATAGTAATGGTCACTGATTATCAACCGTTGATATTGTCGGTGCAATCTATACCGTTGAAAATCTATCCGTTGGGGCACAATTACCAAGACGAACAATAGTGGGCCGTTGGTCAAAACTGTAAGTGGAATCGTGACCGTTTATTTTTTTAAAATTTTTGTAACAAAAGATTTATCTATTTAATAGATAATTCCGTTTTGAAAAAAATCAAAACGGATTTATCTAATTATTAGATAAATCCGTTGTCACAAATTAACATAACAGATTTATCTAGTTGTTAGATAAATCCGTTTTGGTTTATTTCAAAACGGATTTATCTAACAAATAAATAAATCCGTTGCAGCAAGTTAACAAAACGGATTTAAGTTTCTCCGATGTAAATCTGTTGTTTTCATTTTACTTAACGGATTTATGTTTTTTTAACAACGGAATTATCTTAATAAATGATAAATCGGTTTTGGATTTTTTTTTCAAAACGGATTTACCATTCAATTACATAAATCTGTTGGTTAAAAATTATCTGAGGCAATCTGGGAATAAAAAATAATGTGGGGGTATGATGTTTAAGGGTGGGAGTACAAAAAATAGAACCCAAATTTAAATTGCACCAGTAACCCAAACTTTGCACCCATTTGCACCAAAAAATTTGAACCCTCAACTCCAGGTCCTGAGTCCGCCACTGCGTTCCACACCTTGACGAGGTACTTAAGTACCTATAAAGCCTTGTCTAGTTTATTGGGTACCTCCAAGAACTTGGTTAGGTACTTGGGTACCATACTACCATCCACCTCATTAATAAAAACAGATCAAAAGGAATGTTCTTTATTCAACAAGTTTTCCACTCGAGAGGCATATTAAGTATATTCTACATAAACTTGCTCTCCCCTTCATCACATAATGATTGTTGTCTTCCTCGCCACTTTCTTTATCCTCCCTCAACATTCACACGTTCCGAAGACAGAATGAAATCAACATTCACATTATATCTTTCGCAATTGCATAATTTTCTTCAAACAATTAAATCCATTTTTCATCAATTGAATGATCCGTTGAATTACTACAAAATTTTTTAGACTTGGATTTCTCTTAAAAAAAATACTATTGATCGTTTAACTAGATTTAAAACTTTTTACAAAATGTATGGTGTTATGTATTGGCCCAATCCACAATAATGAGGCCCAACACCAAATGCAGATCCATCAACCAATGGTTGAGATCGCAGCGCAAGATCGGACGGTCCTGACTCACCAGGTCTAACACCACCAAGCTCTATAAATAAGCATTGAATGCTTCATTAAAGGTACACACTCTTTCCTACTCTTCACCTCTAATTAGCTCTCTGGCTGACTTGAGTGTCGGAGTGTCCTCGCAGGTACCACCTGTCCCGGATCGGAAGCGGAGCTCGGTCGATCAAGACCATTAACTACCAACTACCTCGGATCAGACTTGGTGTCTAAGATCGGATACCGGTCTAAAGGTACGGTACAGAACATTGGCGACCACAATGGGAGGATCTTGTACTCTAGTTCCTCTCCCATCTCCTTGATTGACGATGGCTCCGACCTTACGTCATAGGACTGTTCTGAATGTCGGTGAAGGGCCGGTCCTGCAGCAGGTGACTTCGGAAGGAGTGGCGGTCATCTTACCCCTTAGCCCGGCGCATACTCAAAGCTCGGCTACGGCTGTGGTTCCTGGAAGCTCAGCCCGGAACCGTTCCTGGAAGCTCAGCCCGGAACCGACTTCCATCTCCCCCTCCGACCGTCCAGGTACCGGTCGATGTTGTTCAACAGCTCGTCCGGTTCCTAAATCGGCAAGCCGAAGCCGACCAGCAGGAAAGCCAACGCTACACCCAGTTAGAAGCTCAGTTTGCTGAGATCCGGGCTCTTAACATCCCGGATCGGAGTTCCTCTCTGCGCAGCTCTTCAAGTGGGACGACTCATGACCGCGTCCGCCACCGATCTCCGGCTTGGAGGAGATACCATCACCGTACTCCACCTCGGTGTAGAGGAGGGCGAGGGTCAGCGACTCCCCCAAGTCGGACCACCGATGATTCCTATGGTCCTGAGGGTTCCCCTCGGCCTAGCTCGTTCTTGTTTTCTTCTTCTCCGAGGCGACGTACCGGAAATTTGAAGAGGTCTCCGAGGCAGAAACGTCAGCGCCCTAGCTCGCGGGGATCCCCCGGCAAGTATGGCTACCGACGGTCTCCACCCCTTGAGAGGTCGGCAAAGCGTAAAGGACCTTTCACAGCGAAAATCGACTACTTCCCGGTGCCAAAGCACCTGGAGAACCCCCCTGAAGGTTTGAAAATGCATGATGGGACTGGCGATCCGGACCGCCACCTCGACTACTTTGACACGTTTATGCAATACCGTAACGTTCCAGAGGAGATAAAGTGCCGAACCTTTCCCCTTACTCTAGAGAAGGCGGCTCTAGACTGGTTCAGGGCTCTTAAGCCAAATACAATCTCCTCTTGGGATCAGTTGGCCAAGCTCTTTTCTGCACACTTCGCCCACTCGAAGATGAAGCCTAAATCTCGGAAGGTATTGCAGGCAATTCATCAAGGAGAAAATGAGTCCCTCCGAGACTACATAGAGAGATTCAATAGAGAAGCTGCTCAAGTCCGGAACCTCGACGACTCCTTCCGTCTTTACTTCATGGAGGCTGGCCTTCGTGAAGGAAGTCTATTTCAGATAGACGTCGGGGTCAACCAAGTCGAGTCGCTTGCCGAGTTCCTCCAGCGATCTCAGAAGTATATCGATCATGAAGAAGGGATTAACTCAAGAAGGTCAAGTTTCACCTAGGTCTCGGAATGAGCCTACGGGCATGATGTAATCCGACTTTGTAAATCTTCAACCATCTAATATATATGGATCGGCTACGATTTTCTCACGCTGATTGCTTAAGTAAAAGTAAGTTCCGAGGTTGGATGGAACGATTTGGGATCGGCCGAGCGATTGCCTTAAAGTTTGACGCTAAAACCGGAACTCCACCTAGGATCGGAACTCTTGATGATTCCTACGGATCCGAGGTTTCCCCTCGCCCCTGCTTGTCTCTAGCTTCCTCTTCCTCGAAAGCGACGTTCCAGAAGCCGGGAAAAATTCCCGAGGCAGGAACGTCGGCGCTTTTGCCCACAGAGATCCTCCGACTTTAAATTGACACCTCGAGTCCCTCAGGTGGTCACGTTTTAAATGGCCGAGTTTGCCATTACCCTGAAGGGCGAGTTCGATCTGGGCCGAGTCCCGGTAAACTGCCCTGAAGGCGACTTTAAATTGACACCTCGAGTCCCTCAGGTGGTCACGTTTTAAATGGCCGAGTTTGCCATTACCCTGAAGGGCGAGTTCGATCTGGGCCGAGTCCCGGTAAACTGCCCTGAAGGCGACTTTAAATTGACACCTCGAGTCCCTCAGGTGGTCACGTTTTAAATGGCCGAGTTTGCCATTACCCTGAAGGGCGAGTTCGATCTGGGCCGAGTCCCGGTAAACTGCCCTGAAGGCGACTTTAAATTGACGCCTCGAGTCCCTCAGGTGGTCACGTTTTTAACATTGCCGAGGCTGGTGGCAAACACCCTTGCTGGTATAAGCCCGGCCTCGAAGATCTTTTGACAAGACCCGTATCTCGGGCGCTCTGAGGCCTGGGGGCAGACACCCTCGTTGGTATAAGCCCGGCACTCAAAGATCTTTTGACAAGACCCGTATCTCGGGCGCTCTGAGCCTGGGGGCAGACACCCTCGTTGGTATAAGCCCGGCACTCAAAGATCTTTGACAAGACCCGTATCTCGGGCACTCCGAGGCTGGGGGCAGCCCTATTTGTAGCTATAAGCCCGGCCTTGAAGAAGGTCGCCACGAAGGTCCGACCTCAATTTCAAAAACTCTCACAAAGTCCATATAAGGCATCAAGTCTAGCTCGCCCCAAGACGACCCGACTTGGGGGGCAACTGTTATGGATTGGCCCAATCCACAATAATGAGGCCCAACACCAAATGCAGATCCATCAACCAATGGTTGAGATCGCAGCGCAAGATCGGACGGTCCTGACTCATCAGGTCTAACACCACCAAACTCTATAAATAAGCATTGAATGCTTCATTAAAGGTACACACTCTTTCCTACTCTTCACCTCTAATTAGCTCTCTGGCTGACTTGAGCGTCGGAGTGTCCTCGCAGGTACCACCTGTCCCGGATCGGAAGCGGAGCTCGGTCGATCAAGACCATTAACTACCAACTACCTCGGATCAGACTTGGTGTCTAAGATCGGATACCGGTCTAAAGGTACGGTACAGAACATGGAATACACACACACACACACATATATATATATATATATATATATATATATTTATATATATTGGGAAAATTATGTTTTTCAACTTAAGAAATAGACAAAAGAACAAGAAAGGGGTGTATAAATGATAAGACAGTGTGAATAATATCCTTTATATGTAAACCCAAATGAACCAGGCCCAAATATTTTCCCCTCAGCCTCTTTCACATGGGTCACACGTTTATATCCACCCTCATCATTATAATTCTTCCCTCTATTTACTCTTTTGTTTACCAGTTGAAAAAAATGAATTGAAAGCGGAGAACATAACTTTGAAAATCCCTCCGTCCCCTCCAACTCCAAATCCAAATCCAAATCCAGCGGCAACAAACTACATGGCGTGCTTCTTCGTTGGGGACTCGCTCTCACTTGAACACATTCCCTTATCGCAACGCCGAGAATTCTCACGTTCCGCATCTGCTGCTTCTCACTCCCAAAACGGCCGTCGTTCACTCTTCACGTGCAACCCTCCGCTTGATGCTATTGTCAAAAAGGAATACACTGATTGCGTTTCACAGGTAAATTATTCTGTTTGCATTTTTATATGCTCCGTGTGTTTCCATTTTCTTTTAGCATAATTTCATTCCACTAATTTGATCAGTTAATTATTCTTGTTTTTTCTTTTAATTAACATAGGGCATGCTTTTCAATTAGTTGATCATATGGTTAGTTCTTATGTACGTTTTATGAAATTTGGCATGCCATTAGTTATAATTAGGCACTCTTTGGATAAAGAACTTATTTAAGCACAAAGTAGCATCAACACTTATATCATATAAGAGCTTTATGTATAAACTAACTATTTCCACAATAAAAGATAAAATTAAATTAAATTGTTTTCATATGATCTGTAAGCTATTTTTATATGCTATTCATAAGTTGTTAAACTCTTCCAAACAATCTCACTGGTGTTTATGGTAGTAGATAAGCTCAAATAAACCAAACCAAACATGCCCTTAATTAGCCAAATTAATTTTTTTTTTTGGCAAGAGCCAAATTAAATAATAATAACAATGATTAGGCAGTCAAAATGATTTTCTGTAAGTCAAATGTTTTATTAAGTGGCAGTTCTCAGTATGGAGCTGTCGTTTGCATAATAGGTTGCAACTGGAAGGAGACTCAAGCATGATTATGCCCTAGTTTGAAACAGGTAACATGTTCTACGGTTCGAATTGATGCTAATGGAGAGGAGAAAACCGGTGTTGAAACAAGCATTTCATCACAATGTCCAAGGCTTTGCAATGTTCCTGCCACCGTGAAGGTTGATTCTGTTGTTAATGGTAGAAATGCATCTCTTGAATTAGATTTTCCTGTCCTAAAGGTTAAAAAGGAGATTCCTGAAGGCATTGATGATGATCTGGATCATATTGTACTGAAAGAACGGCAAAGGATGCTGCTAGCCAGGTATTTTATGTTGATTGTTGATATTTTTCACTTTGATGGGGCTATTGGACATACTTTTTGTCTTACTACCCTCCCTAACACACTGTTTCTCACATTGCTAAAACAACAAATGACAAAGCAAAAATGTTTTAGATAAATATTGAAAATAATTTTTATTCATCATTTGAAGAACCCAAGTGAAATTATTTCTGTTCGAACTTCGGAGGAGCTAAATGTGATTTGCATTTTTAAAATGCCTGAATAATATGTTTATTGTTGCAGGAGGCTTCCAGGATTATCGAAACCAGC
This sequence comes from Astragalus membranaceus, assembly GCA_039519185.1. Classification (NCBI taxonomy): domain Eukaryota; kingdom Viridiplantae; phylum Streptophyta; class Magnoliopsida; order Fabales; family Fabaceae; genus Astragalus; species Astragalus membranaceus. Next base: position 156,175,883 of record CM076849.1, on the reverse strand, counting down.
TTTTGAGGTAATTCAATTTTGATTTTTTTATTAGTTAAGTGATATGTTTACTACACATACCGAAAAATGTAGTCAAAACCCACTTTTGATGCTTTGGTAGCTTTTGTTCTCTATTAGTTGATTGTTTTTTTATTGAAAAAAGTGGTTCATTATTCATTTTTTTGATTTATTATTAATTAATGATTAGGAAGAAATTATTACATTGTAGTGTATACCCCCAACTGCTGAGATGCTCTAGGCAATTGGATGCCTCCTAACTTTCTGTAATTAATCTTTTCAATATTTTCTTTATCTCCTAGATTTCCCATATTTTATTTTCTCATCTCTTTGGCCACACAACATGAGTTTTTGGTAAAAGAAAAAGAATCAGTTTAGGAACTAATATTAATCACATCAACGATATTTTGAAGAATGGAAACTGGTATCAATGTCTTGTTTTCATATACTCACTTTCTTTCCTTATTTAAATTGACATGCCTGAAATTTTCTTTCCATGTAAACACCACTAGGAATAAATGTATATACTGTTGATATACCTTTTTTATAGTCTTTAGTCTTTCAGTCTTTCTCTTATAAATAAACTCAATATATCTTATTAGGGTCATGGTTTGATCCTTCTATTATAATCTGCAACTTATTTACGTTACAGGCTGATAGTGGAGGCTTGTCTAAGAACAATATTGAACAAACTGTTGAACAAGTAAATGGAGAGATTTACTCGGTTGATGGGAAAACAACAGCAGATAGAGATCAGTGTCATGACACTCCCGAAGGAAGTAATGCCTCGCCATTTGAGTTACCACTTGGGGCCACATGCGGGTCATCTTTGTCAACTGAGTGTGCCTCACCTAAATCCAGAGGAATGATCATGCAATTTGATTCACACGGGGAGCAAGGTGTTATGCCTCTGGATAATGATGGCCCAACTAGTTCAAATTTTCCAGCCTCTGTCAAAGTCAAGGACGAACCTTTGGATAACAGTGAAATCCACAATGTTCACAAGGATGCAATGGATAGCATCTCGGTCAATCTGCTAAATGTAAAAAGTGAAAAGGAAGTCAATGATGAATTTAGTGATGATCAAGTGGAAAATATAAGCTTAATTGATAGATTAAATTTTCTCATGGCCGGAGAGGATTCTAGTTTAAATATTTCAAAGTGCTACTCAACTTTGAAGAAGACCAAACCTTCTTCTCCTATGCCGAGCTCTAATCTTTCAGAATCTACAATACCTTCACTCATCAAGTGTTCTCGAAAAAGAAAGAAATCAGCCACGTACTATCTTATTCTGTTATGTTTTATGTTATGCCATCTTAAATCTATATATCTGATTCCATTTTAAATCTATAACTAACCCAAATGTTAAAATTGTTTGCAGTGATTCAGTTGAAACAGCACTTGAGGAGGATGCCCCTGGTCTCTTGAAGGTATTTTAGTTTGTGTACAGTCACTGTGAAAGTGGAATTTATATCAAGCTTCACGGACTTGCTATTTGGTAGGTATTGCTAGACAAAGGTGTATTAGTAGACGAGATGAAGCTTTACGGAGAGGCAGGGAATGATGAAGCTCTTGATGAATCATTTTGTGAAGACAGCTTTTCAGAACTTGAAGCTGTGATGACAAAGGTGAAGAATATACCATAATTTTAATAGTCTTCTTCCTCAAGGTTTTAGGTAAACTCATGGAGTTTCTGTATACTCGACTCTAATATCGTAAGAGTTTACTTAATATAATTAAAGAAACCTATAAATGACATTTATAGATAATTAATAGAGTTTAACACAACAATAATTCAATATTTCAACTCCATAATAAAGCAAAGTAGCAAACCACAACAATGAAGCGTGCTAGTACATTAGTTCTAGTTAAGATCATACTAACAACCTTGTTCTTCCTCATGGATCTACCCTTTCATTTGATTTCAGGACCAAACTAACCAAAGACATTATAGGCAATTGTAATTTCTTAATTTTTGGCTTCTCCTTTTATTTCATTTCATAATTACATATTGTATATTGTTTCGTCAACGAGAAGTATGATTAAGACGTCAAATTATATTCAAAATTTGAAATTATGTTTTTTTTAAATAAACATGATTGCAAAGTATATATTCAATTAATGTGATTCTCTAAAATAATGGAACATCTATTTTGTGGTGTCGTAAGTTTACTTTCAATAGAAAAGGGAGTCATTTCCTCTTCCTTAATTTCCCCCCACACTAATTGAGGTATCAAATAGCAGAAAATATGGAAAGTATTTTCCATCTAATAAGCTATTATGATAGAATCTATATGGATCTAGGGAGAAAGCTTATCTTATGAATGACATCACCGATGTGAGCAATGTTGTCTGAAGATCCCGAGTTTCCTTGAAGGATTGTTCCTGTGAGTTTTGGAGATACGGGTGTGCTGAATTGTGAGCAGGATTGCGGAGCTTTAGGATCGCGAGCACAATCATAAAATCATGGGGTTGGTCAATCATAGTGATCCTTGACAAGTCATCACTATGACAAGTCGGGATCGGGGTTGGATTTGACCCGATTTGCTAAAATCCCTATTTTCCTTCTATGTGATCCCCCTCTGTTCTATGCTCTCCCGCCAGTCTGCGCTGCAGCAACCTCCCTCTGCAGATTTACAAGAGTGAGAAGGAATGGTGCTGCATGCTTTAGAAAAATAAAATCTAAAATCATGAAGTGAAGAGAGTTGGGGGAGGTGGTATGTATCCGATAGGTTTTCAAATTGACAAAAAAGCTGTGTGTGGCGGTCTATGTTAATCATGTGCAGTTGGGTTTGTGATGGATGGTGGAGATTTAGTGTGTGTGTGTGTGTGTACACTTGTGTGTCTGCCCGCACGCGTGTGTGAGTCCTTTGTGGGTAATTTGCATACTTGCTAATGTGTGTGGGTGGAGTAATTATTACCGAAAGGTGTGTGCACACGCCTTCTGATATACATATATTATACATATATTAAATATAAATCATTAATAATGTGGGTGAAGAATTATCTCAAGGAGGCCCCTTTTTATTCTTTTACTACTAAATTAGTTAATTGATATTCATGTATATAAATAAAATTGTATTTTTATATCTCTTTCAAACTGTTTTTTTTTTTAAAAATTGAACCTTGGTTTAATTTTGTGATTTAGAGGTTATATTCCTTATATATGTTATTTTTTAATTTTGTATTTTAGCCTTTTAGGTAGGATTTTGTGATCTCTGTTACGTTCGTCTGGGTCTAGACTCTCAATCCTAGATAAGATCATGAACAACATTGGTTATGAGAGAGTGAATCATGAATTTTCAGTTACCCAAGAATGATTGAATGGATGAGATTAGCTTAGTCCGGACATGCTTCTCCTGGTTAAGTGTATCTGCTTAAATTTTCACAATATGTTTGCAAGTTTGAGGTGAGATAAAACAGGGTTGTTTGGCAGAAAAGGAAGGAAATGAAAAGATGACCAAATCCAATATTTCTTCCTGACTTATTAAGGGAAAATAAGGGAACAGGTCTGTCCTTTATTTTCCTGTATGCTCAGAGAGAAAAGTAATTGGATTAAATTAGTGTTTTAGACAAGGTAGACAAGTTCGCGATCTGGAGCGTAGGAGTGGACGCTCCTACGAACCCATGCCCCTTCAGCGATCCCGTTCTTACCTAGAAGCGTACATTTCATAGGAGCGACCGGAGCACCGCTCCTGAGCGGAAGGAACACAGCCGGAGCGTACAAAAGCGGGAACGAGCGGTTGGAGCGCTGGTCCGGATCGGCTCGGATTTTGCAACCCGTTTTCTGTTAACGCAGGTTTCAGGGTTTGTTCCAAACTTGAAGCCGCATAAAACACTGCGTTTTGGACTTTCGGTTCCTGCTAAATGAAACGCAGCGCTTCAATGTTGTTTCATACGTTTTTTATTTTTTTTATTCTTTAAAACTCACGTTATTTTATCGTTACACAGTGCTTCCGTGTTTCTTTTTTGTTTTTTATTCTTTAACTCACATTTATTCATTAATGCTTCTGTTACAGTGTTTTTTTAACACTATCTTTTGGCCTTTTCCTATTCTCTGTATCCCGAACCCTTTTCAACTCATTGGATATGTATTATTTAAGCATCAAATAATTTTTTTAGTTGGTCAGTACTTCTACTTAATTTTTTTTAGCTTTGTCATGTGTGTGTGACACTGAAATTATTAAGTGTTTGTCCTGTTTGAAGTTTTTTATTCCACTTATTTATGGTTTTATCTCTATTCATATGTTTTAATATGCATATATATACTAGTTGGACAATTTGGTAGGATCTTACGTTTCGTGCTACGAACCCGTGCTTTACGAACCTATGACCCCTCACCGTTCCTAGGTACGATAACCCATGGTTGCAGTTACCACCTTTTTAGAAGGCTCAAAAGAAGCAAATCATTCGCACCCTGGCATATTTTTTCTCTATTTGTCTGCAATTTTCGTGTGATATATGATCCAGTCTTCTGTTGAATTATTCTTTAACTATTTATTTATTGATAAAAAATGAGTAAAGCAGTCCTCAGGTTTATAATATGAAATATTTTTCTTATGAGTCATTTGGTGATTTTGCTCAAATTCTTTATATTTATTTATTTTCCCCCTATTTGGAGACAGATTTTCTTTCAACGCCAATCTTTTATAAAATTCCCTATTATTCGTGGCGCAAAGGGTTCGAGAGCGAGTTATTGCTTAGCTTGTCTAATCTCACTCGTGGAGCAGGTAATTGTTTTTTTTTTTTTTTTTTTTTACAAACTGAGTTTCCATACTATGTTTGATGCTAAAGTTATTCCTTTTTTTTATTTCTGCTACAGACACGATATTTGAGGTTTCGAAATTGGCCTGTTGAGTGGGGTTGGTGCCGAGACCTTCAAGCATTTATTTTTGTTTTTCAGAGGCATAACAGGTGCTTGTTTCGTTGATATTCATCTTGAGTCCATGTTTTCTTGTTATATTCCATGATGTTGGCATTGAATTGAACTACAATGCAGGATAGTGCTGGAACGCCCTGAATATGGTTATGCAACCTATTTCTTTGAACTGGTACAATCAATACCTGTTGAATGGCAGATCAAGCGGTTGGTGATTGCTATGAAGCTGACTACCTGTAGCAGGATTTCCATTATTGAAAACAGAGAGTTAGTGGTAAGGACTTAATGCATTTTTGAAATGGTGTTGGATGACTTCCTAACTGGATTTTGTTTCATGTTACCCATAAATACCAAGTGGCATTTATGCTTCTTCTCCGAAGAATTCATTGTGATGTGTGTTAGATTTTCCTCCTAATAGTTTTCCTCGTGCTAATTCAATACTTCTTTTTGCATCTCTGGTTAGCAGCCCACTTGAATTTTGTTTTTCATTGCATTTATTTGAGAATGTGAAGGATGGAGAATATAGATCAATCGATGGAAAAATATTTGTGAATTTTGAAAGATATTGTAAATATTTTATGGTATAAATTACACCTGTCTCAAAAGATATGTCAGCCTACCTACTATCCAGCAATTTCTTTTTTTAAAAATTCAGTATTGATTAGCTCAGTAATTGTGTGGTATTATGATAGATATCTGAAATGTGGCCATAGAATAACCATAAAATGTTTGTTAGATAGTGATTAATGGGAAGTGGAATTGTTAAACTTGAACAATCTTGATCTTTTAATGGATTATTTAACGAATTTTGTCAGGATGGCTGATTTATATTCATTCAGTTTGCCATTATTTAATGCTTTCCCTTTTATTTTTGTTTTATTATTTTTTTTTCTGAATTAACTGACTCGGGCATTTGTTAGGTTTGTATGGTTTTGCTAATTGTTCTGTATGTACATAAAGGTTATGTAAGAGAAAGAACTCACAGTGGAGGACCAATGGAAGAATGTCACAGTCAATAGTGGTGAATTGCTTTGCTGGATGAGGACATGAGTGGCCACCTATAAAACACTCCGAGAGAGAGAGAGAGAGGGATTAGAATGAGGCATGTGCTGATTGATGATTGTAATAGGCTTATATAGCCTTGGCGTAAGAGTCCTCCTATGTAATGGCATTAGTCAGTTAGTTAAGCGGTTGATTGGATATAGGAATTTAATCTTCGGATGGAAGACATGTGCTACACGTTTTGATTGGATAGCAGCTTAACTAAATTCCTACATGTCTTGTGTGCTAATATTTTCACGAGAGTTAAATTCCTATATTCAATTAAGACATATATTGTTCTAGGCCAAGATCAGCCAGATAATAACAACTCACTGGGCTACCATAGAGGTCGGCCCAATTCCCAAAGCTTCCATCCGAAGAGTATGCCTCATTCTAAACTCTCTCCTATCTCAATAATAACCTGACTTTGGCACCAGAGTATTTTACATGTGGCCACCACTGTCCTCTTCTACCAGAGCAATTCATCCATTGGCTGTGAAGTTCTTCCATTGATCCTCCACTGTGAATTCGCTCTCTTGCATAACTTTAATGTTCATACAGTACACTAGCCATGAGACATTTGTTGGGTTTGACTTTCCATCATATTCTGTTTTTTTTTTAATTATTTGCCCTATTTGTAGTTCTTACTTATTCACAACAAGAAGATTAGAGTCAAATGTATTATGGAACCAAAAAAACTCAAATGTATTTGGGTTGAACATTTTTATTTTGCTTTCTCATTTTTTTGGATGAACATGGTAGCCTTGCCTAAAAGCTGTCGGTGTAGATATGGGTCAACATCCGGTCCAGAAAAGGGGATGTATTATGAGTTTAATTTAAAAAGCTGGTTCACGGTCGGTCAAATGGCACTATACTGTTCTTATTTTTGACTCACCAGTCTTTCCATGGCTACTACTTGGTTTTCCCTCTATCTTTTGACTTGTATGTATTCTTAGAATCAGCGTATAATTTGCCACTACTTTCTACCCCAGCCCAAACAGTAAACATGATATGCTCAATTCTTGCTGTCTCTTGTATAGGTGGGAGAAGATTTGGCTGAAGCTGAGGCAAAGGTGTTAATGGAATATGGTTGGACAGCAAATAGTGGCCTGGGAACCATGCTTAACTACCGTGACCGAGTTGTGCATGATAGGAAAAGTGAGAACCCCACGGAGTGGCGATCTAAAATAGGGAAACTGCTGGCGGATGGTTATACCGGTGGAACCATAGTGATGCCCAACATCCCAAAAAAAGTTGCTGAATACAGGTGTTCTCAAACTTCCAACTTTAGCTTTAGTAGTCTGATAAATGATTAGAGGATTAGCTTGTGTAGAAAGTATTTCCTTGTGTATTTGTAGTGCCTTTTTATGGTGGCCGTTTTTCAGACTGAGGCTTGGCTTTGATTGTATAGCTCAGCGTGAAACCTTCCATCATTTGTCACAAACTAAAGCATATACTCGAAAGGAATGTGGTTTGACGCCAAACAGGGGCTTTACAACGGCAGTTTAAATTAGGGTTGTTTCTTTTTCCCGGTATATAAGCGCAGTGGCCTAACACACAGGGAGAGAGAAGTAGTGATTTTGCAGGCACTGACAATTCAGCATCCCTAGCTCGAACTACCGAGCTACACATGGTACTGGTTTGTTATATTCAGTGTTATTAAAACTGGGCTAATCAGCGGGTAATTGGTCAGGCCGGGTCATATTGAGTCACATGCATATCCGGTCCAATTACTCACCCGAATGAAGTCGTTATTCTTTTGTTGCTTTTAACATTATTTTTTAAAGTTTATTATTATTATTATTATTATTATTATTATTATTATAAATTATTTTAACGGTTTTAATAATTAAGTACTGATAGTGTAAAGGTTTTTTATATATAAAAATACACTATATACAGGTTTTTAAGTTTTTATTTTAATGTCAACACTGCAGACTAGCCAGTCTATACCTTGGGTATCTTCTATGGCTTAAAATGTTTGTCTCTTAAAAATATGTATGGGCTCAAATCGCACGTGAGTTCAATGAGCTTTGGATCCTATATTTGACAAAAAAAGCTTTGCATCCTATCTCTCTCTAGCAACTTCACGATCACTCCATTTCCATTTCGTAATGTTCTATCCATTTGACAGGGAGAATGCAAGGCAATTATATTTCCCAGTTTTTTTCTCTATTGCTGTGAAGCCAGTTCCCTTATTCTCGAGGTCTCCTTCATCTTCCTCCTCGTCAGTTGTGGCATTTTTGAACTCCTTTAATGCTTTCTCCTTATTCTCGAGGTCTCCTTCATCTTCCTCCCCTTTTTCCTAATACTAAGAGGTGGATGATTTTCCTCGTCTGTACTTTTTTTTTTAATTTTTAATTGTGTGCTTTCAGATCGTCCTCCTTCGCTGAGATCTCCACTTGTTCTTTCTCATTTGGAAACTCTAGCTGACAGTTTTTTTTATTAATGCATCAATTTCGGCTTGTTGCTAGGTTTTTGAAATTTGATTATGAACTCTCGCATGGCCAGCAAACTTGTCCTAGGAAAAGCAAATCTGACACTATCGATGGCAGCTTTGATAGATTTCTTACTCCCTTTGATTTCGAATATATTAAAAAAACTATGCTTAATAGTATAAATATAAGCAAATATTAGCTACTACCATATTTATTCTTATATATATATGAAACCAGAGGAGGTACATCATAAGAACAACTAGCAGTATACCCGTGCATACGCATAGGTGTTGTCGTGTTTATTAATAGACTTAGACATAATTTAATTAGTCTGAACATTACCCCGTGAAAATCAAAACTAATTTAAAATAGATAAACAAAACGTTTCAAATTATAATTGAGTTAGTCCGAACATTACCTCGCGAACATTTACCAACAATATGTAATATTTTCTGTAGAGATTAGAAACAAAATTGTATTAAAGTTTTAAATTGTAATATTTCTCGTAGAGACTAAATAAAATTTATTGATAGAGAAAAATGAAATATTAAAAATGAAAGAGACATGTAGATGAAATTAAAGTAGATATATTGTAAAAAATAGAAAAATGAGATAGAGTTAGATGAAGAAAGAAGAGGAGAGAGTGAAAAAAATGTGAGAAAGATTGAAAAAGTTTGAAAAAAAATATATGAGAGAGAGTGATAAGTAATATTCTCTGTAGAGATTAGAAAACAAAATTGTAGTAAAGTTTCAAATTTTACAAATTATAATATTCCTCTAGAGATTAAATAAAACTTATTGACAGAGAAAAAATAGAATATTAAAAAAAATGAAGGAGATAGAGTTAGAGGAGAAATTAAAGTAGATATATTGTGAAAAATAGAAAAATGAGATAGAGTTAGAGGAAGAAAGAGGAGGTGAGAGTGAAAAATGTGTGAGAATGAGTGAAAAAATTTGAAAAAGTATATTAGAGAGAGTGAAAAAGTGAAAAAGTTTGAAAAAGGTGTGGGAGAGTGAAAATGTTTGAAAAAAGTACGTGAAAGAGTGAAAAAATTTGAAAAAGTGAAAAAGTGAAATTACATAAATATCCTAAAATTGTTTTGTTAGAAAAATGGTAAAATTGATATATTAATAATAGGATAATTACGCTAGAGTTTTCACTAAAATAAATACTTTTCGCACAATAAATACTATTACTACTATGTTGGGGAATGAGCTTTGAATAGTATATGAAGTAAAAAACTTTAGGAAAAAGTAGTTGAATTGAAATTATTTTAGCGGCATAACAGCCAATGTCTTCTTGGAAAGACAATGCTTTTGCCAAGTTACTCAAATTTGTTCTTGTAAACAAAAAAGTTACTCAAAGATGTTTGAAATTTACTTTTTTCTTTTATTTTACAGGAATGTTTGAAATTTACTAAACTCAAGCTTAAATAGCACGCGAATCGATCTTATCAAAGACTCAAAAATGTAAAGCAAATAGAAGTGTCTAGGCCTAAGTGGTTATCAGTATTAAGTAATGTGTCTTAATTTATCAGTACGTGATTATTTGTTTCTTTTAAATAAAATAAAATAGGCGAGGGTCAAGGATGGGAGCCCTCCAAAACATAATGCTTTCAATATTCTGAATTCCTACACGTTGGCAAATCTCAAAACAATGTAGAAGCCACTATGATTGCACATGATAAAGTTTGTATGAAAAATTAAATGGATATATAGGTGTCACTTATATGAAAGAAAATGACCTAAAATGGCCTTTGCATACCCATCATTATAATCTCTATCATAATTCATAATAATCACATAAAGTCATATATAAATAGAGCTTAATTCCTATTTTCTAATAAGGCCCATGCTTATCCCACTCCCCCTTGCTCACCACGCACCCCCTTTCCCTAAATATTCCCATATTATCCTCGTGCAACGCGCACGGTGTGGATGTGTTTTACAGTGGTTCAGTGTTGGTTCACCGAATGGGTTCGGTTAAATGGTGTCGTGTTTAGTATTTTATGCGTTCGGCACATTAGAACCGAACAAGTACGGATTGGTACACCGGATGTATCAAAAGAGGCATGTGTTGCACCTTCACACGTCCAGTTAGGATGCATCAGACGGGTTCAGCTGTCATCCACCGAACCAATCTGATACTGCAACAGACAGAAACAGAAGTTTTTGTTTCTGTTTATATGGAAATGTTGATAACAAGTCCATTATTTTATAAATTACGAAAGAAAGTATTGATTAAATAAATGTGGTAAATATTCTTTACCTGATCTTTGTCCTTTGTTGGATCTAGATATAACAATGACCATCCCAAGGGATTTGCCGACAGATCGAACACAATCCAACAGCTCGTTACGAGTAGCAAAAAGCTGGAAAAAAATAGATAAGATTGAGTTACTTCCATTTTTAGCTCGTTAGTTAGTTACTAAAAAATCAACACTTAGTTCGTACCTTTTTAGTTGTTAAAGAACTAGTAAAGTCCACAACCAATGCGTCATCTGCGATGCCATCTGCTCCTGATTTCGCACCATTTTCCATTTTAAACTCTTCAAACACTTAAATAACTGAAAACAGAAACAATTACTGCACAGTTGAGAAGAAAAAAAAGAAAAAAAAAGACAAATGTAGAAATTTTAAGTGACAAAAAAGAAAAATGGTAGGTAGGGATGATACCTGATTATGGTTGGCAATGTTGAGAAGATGAGTAGAAGGTTAATGATGTAGGTGAGGAGGATAGGGCTTGGCGTGGAGAGATGGGAGGTGTGGCTGTTAGAGGGATGATACCTAATAATTTTCTAGTTTTTTTTGACATATTTTAGGTGGATCACTGGTCAACCTATCATTTCGGCCTGGTTTGGACAGACTCTAATAGACTGGTGTGCCATTTTGGCCCGTTTTAGTCTAAAATTTCAATTTTTAGTATGATGTTTTTCTAAGGCTCATACTTCTTACACATCCCCCTACTTACCACACACCTCAAACTTTAATTATTCCAAAATTACCTCACGCAAAACACGCTCTCAAACTCCCATACGCTGCATTTTGGACTAGTACAGTACCTGTTGGTACTTTAGTACCGTAAAGTACCGAATTTAATTTTTGGCCTATGCTTTTCCCACATCCCTCCCTACTCACCCCACACCCCCTAACCCTGCGAAATGACCAAAATGCCATTAATGAAACCGAAATAATTCGGTTATGGGCAACCGAAAGTGTATTTTTTGGCACACACCCCTTTATTCAATTTTTAGAGGGTTCGGGGCACCCCCACCGAACGCCCCCCTTAACAGAAAGAGATTAGAAATCTCAACCGTTTGTGGCATCCGTGGGAAAGAGAAGCAGTTGAATATTTCAGTTTAAGTGATCTATGGAATTGCTTCCATGAGAAGAGTGGTCAATGGAGAGACACTTGTACAAGCGATTCTTACAGCGAAGAGAGTGAATGTGATAAGCTATGGAGGTGGGATGGAAGTTCATCAGAAGAGGGAATTATATTTGAACAAGATTGTCTCATGGATAGTCAATGAGTTAGAAGATTGGTTAAATACATTCATTTTGAGATTCAGGTTTGTTCGGTTGATGTCAACCGAACAGTATCAAGTGTGTTCGGTTGATGTCAACCGAACAGTTTCGGATCCCCTTCCCTGAACGAACAAAGCTAAACAACACCCCATTGTTATTTTTTATAACGTTCGGTTGGCCTTAGCCGAATATATTCGGTTGGCCTCAACCGAATCACACGTAACACGTCCTCTACTTAGGGGTATTTTTAGAATATCTGAAGTTAAGGGGTGTGTGGTGAGTTGGAGGGAATGTGCGAAAAGTGATGCCTTAATTTTTTTTTAACAATGAACTTAACTTTTCAGAGTTTTTGAAAGCAAAGTGCTTGATGAACTGTGAAGTTTCATTAATTCTAGAGCACAAGTATGAGCAGCTTCAGCAGACTGAGTGATGATCCAATGAATCAAGTTTCTCAGTGAGTTCAAATCTTTTATAAAATTCATGCGTAATTTTGACATAAAGTTTATGGATAATATTTTTTATTCCCATAGAACAATCACTTTTTATCCTAGGATAAAGATATGCATGATCTGGTAATGCTTAATGCCTCCAAGATCTTTTATTTTGATGCAATTTCTGGAAAGAGTTATGCTTTGGTGTCTGCGACTGTAATATTATTGACATTATAAAATATAGGCGAAATAGTACTTTTGGTCCTTTATCTTTGCTTCAGATTTCACTTTGGTCCTTTATCTTTTTTTGGTCCGTTTTGGTCCTTTATCTTTCATTTTCATTTCACTTTGGTCCTTTATCTTTTTTTTGTCCGTTTTGGTCCTTTATGTTTCATTTCGTTTCTTTTTGGTCCCTCACGTTATTATTTAATTCAATTAAAACATTAAAACAATTAAAACAATTAATTCAATTAAAACAATTAAATAAATAAAACATAACCCCCACCACCGTCAACCACCACCCACCACCACCACCTCCCACCACCACCAAAAACACTGTGTTCCTTCGTTCCCAGAAAACCCCAATTCCATTCAAACCCTCAAATTTCCTCACCCTAAAATCTCCTCTACTTCATAAAATCCCCTTCGTTCCCATGTAGGTAGTAGATCCCCAAATTTCCTCTCAACCTTCCTTCCCATGTAAGTAGCAGATCCCCATTTTTCATCTCAAACCCCTATTTTTCACTCAAATCGCTCTCTTGTGCATTTCGCTCTCTTGTGTTGAAAGAGTTTAGCTTCGTGCTCCTCGTCGTTCTCTCCTCTTCGATCTTAAGACTAAACATTTTACAGATTAACAAAATTTTGCAGATTTGGGGATTTAGGGTTCATTTTAATTGGGATCTACAAACATAGATGATTTTGGTTTTTGTTACGGTTTCTTTTAATTGGGACGATTTCATGTAGGTTTATTTAGTTTTGGGGTTGAATGTGGTGTAGGGAGGAAGAATGGATTAGAGGAAGAAAACCATTAGAGATTTTCTCCCTCTGCGTGCGTTTGTGCTGAGGGAAGAAGATGACGAATTTGGGTTTTTTTTCCAGAATGGTGGGAGGTGGTGGTGGACGCGGGGGGGGGGGGGGGGGGGGGGGAGGGGTTTATGTTTTATTTATTTAATTGTTTTAATTGAATTAATTGTTTTAATTGTTTTAATGTTTTAATTGAATTAAATAATAACGTGAGGGACCAAAATGAAACGAAATGAAACATAAAGGACCAAAACGGACAAAAAAAAAGATAAAGGACCAAAGTGAAACGAAAATGAAAGATAAAGGACCAAACCGGATCAAAAAAAAGATAAAGGACCAAAGTGAAATCTGGAGCAAAGATAAAGGACCAAAAGTACTATTTAGCCTAAAATATATGTCGTTGAACTTGTCAATCCCAGTTGATATTTGTCTAGTGATAGATTTGCCACTGATGTCGAGATGGAAGAGGAGCGATGTTGTAGTTAACACCTTATAATAATGCTCCTTTCCTTTTTTTTTTCAGAGTATTTGAAAAGTCATTGCAACGATATCTGTTTCTACAATTGCAAGTACGGTACTATACTACTAATGTACTGTTAAAATCATATGCACTATTGTGATTTTAATAGGTACGACACTATGATGGCGAACTAGTATGGTATCATAGTATCTAGTTAGGTATCATAGTGTCGCACCTGTAAAAAATTATGTAGTGGGGGGTGTTTGGCAAGACATAAGTCATGACACCATGATATCATACTGGTTCAGAACCATAATATCGTACCCGTTGAATCCCAAAAAAAAAGGGGGACATGGACGCGCTGGGAAGTCTTTTTTATTTATAGTATTTATGTCATTTCATAGGTTTTGGGGATGTGCGATGAGTAACGGCGGGTCGTAAGAAGTATTGTTTTTTTCTACAACCCAGTCCCACCATCCTTGATAGGCTGGGACTGACTGATCCATTTTGACAGCATGACATTATTCTACACATTGCCTTGTGGGACGTGGGTCTGGCCGTGGGAGCGTTGAAGGTGTAAACCTTGTGGGACGGGACGGCGCTGCGCTTGTGAGTTGTGAGAGAGTGAGAGTAATTTTAGGGTTTCTAATTATATATGAGGGTATATACTACGGGCACGGGTACCCGCGGGCACGGGTACCCCATTACCCCGCCCCGCCCCGCCCCGTTTATTGACGGGTATTTTAAATACCCGTTTATTTTACCCGTGGGTACCCGTTAAGGGACCCACCCCGTGCCCGTTACGGGTTTTACCCGCGGGTGCGGGTTTTTTTTGCACCAGTACTATTGCCTCTAATGATGTATTTCCATATAGTTTAGTGGGTTTAAAATCACATGACTTATCATGCTCATTGAACAATACAAAATGTAAATGTAAAATATTTCCGCACTAATTACTTATACAAATTAAACTCAAATAAAAATCCAGGGGAAAATTACTTTTTCCACTCTTGCAAAGTAAATATTCCCTGTCCTAAAATGTAAGTCATTTTTAACTGTTTCACAAGAATTAAGAAAATTAGTTTAGTTAGTTAATCTCATTTATTATGTCTATTATTTAGACTACATTTTCTATTTTACTCTTTATATGTAATTCCTCTCTCCTCTAATTAATTACTACTTCTCATAATTAATTAAGGTGTTTTTTTTATATATTTGAAAAACCACTCACCTGCACCTTGTATGGGAGAGAAGAAAGAATTTATTACAACAAAAAAAATAAATATTTATTGATTACCTAAATAATTAATTAGGGATATTTTAGTCAGAAAATAATTAATGCAGTAGACAACTTAGAAAGGGACTTATTGGAAAACATGAAATTCTCAAAAGAGACTTACATTTCGGGACGGAGGGAGTATTGAGTTAAAATACTACACATGTACGTTGTAAAATTATTTTATTCATACATCTAATCTATTCTTACCATATAAATATTTGTGAAGAAATTTTATATGTAGGTAGTAATATAGTTACAAAGTCGTATCCAAGGAAATAGAATTAGATGCATATGCACGTATAATTTTTTTAACCTCATAAAACATTCTCTTCGAAGGAGGCTCAGGTTCATAAAGGAGTTTTTCTTTTGGTCAGAGTTTGTAGAAGCTAGTTTAAAGTTCAAATACTAGAAACTAATATTTCCCCTCTCCCTAACTAATTACCAACACTTTGCTTATAAAAAATGAAATTAAACATTTTCTTTGTTTTTAAAAAGAGCATTTCCCTCTAATTAATTATTGACCTTTTTCTTATAGTTTCTGTTGCGTTGGCAAGCTGTTCCATGATTATTCCACTTTTGGTATAAGGATTTGTGGACCAAAGAGGCAAGGGATTGGCACTTGTATGCAAATACAAAGACGTAAAACCCCCACATGCTAATAAAGTACATGATTCATATATTTACCTTTTTGTAAAGCATTTAATAAAGCATGGAATTCCAACTTTTTGTAAAGCATTTAATAAAATAATGTTCTAAATTTTCTTTTTAAGGTTCACTAACTATACAGAAAAATTAAGTACTAAAATGTTAATCCATTCCAAAGTGATAGCATTATTGCGTCAAGCTAATGGGTGGCTGAGGTCATATTATTTTAGTATGTTGTAGAAGTCATTCCAGCCAATAGTCATTCAAGCTAGTACATGTGTGAAATGAAAAGCATTTGGAATTCACATGCCACGTGTCAAGTTAACATAAATCAAATCTAAACAAAGATATTAAAATGGAGAGACAAACTATGCATGACATTATAGTGGCATCATCATTTGATGATGATGATTTAAAATTGTCTATGAGATCAAACAACTAACTAATGGAGTGAAAAACTGAAAATCGTTAGTGCTTTCTTAAGAGCAAATAGATATAGGGCTCGTTTCTGATGTGGTTGAGACCAATGCCCTGTTTGGAACAGCTTATTTTGAGTTTATGAAAAATAGGTTATAAAGATAAATAAGTTTTTAGGTTAATTTTTAAGTTCTCACTAATAAAAGTTGTATGCTGTTTTTTCATAAACTACCCCAGTTTTTTTATAAGCTCAAAAATAAACTCTTCCAAACAAAGCCCAAATGAACATAACAATAAGTACTACTTCAACCTTAAATATAAGAAAAAATGTCTATTTATTGATCCAATTTGGACTAAACACTTAAATGTCCCAGGAAGGTAGCTCAGTTGGCGAGCTAAGGGACATGAAGGAGTTGCAAAGTTGCAAGAAGGAGGTCCAGGGTTCAAACCCTGGAAACTAACATTCCCCCACCCCCACTAACATTTGCTAATAAAAAAAAAAGTTCCCACCCCATACACCTAACAATAGCGAAATAATATGAAATTAGCAAATGCAAACTCGACTCTATATGAACATCACAATAGGCACAGGTAGTACATCATCGTTAGTGATTCTCCCGAGTAGGGATCCATCAAGAGAAGAAAATTCATAAATAGTAATTAAGGGATTAAATTTTATTAATTGAAAAAAATGTGTTAATAAAGAATGTCAATTAATAAAACTTTTAAGAAAAACACTTATATGTACAAAGCCTATCTCTATTTCTCACAAGAAATGGAGAGTTCTATCACTAAAGTATAATCTATGAGTGCTCAACATTCAGCACAGTTTTTTAAATTTGGTGACATACATGACAAAGCTGTAGTGATTAATGAAACTTTTCATTAATGTATGTATAAAAACATCTTGTCTCAAGTATGTGTAGTATATATGTAAATGTAAATGTTTTATATATACACATATAACTTAATTATTTAAATATAATCATATTATGCAATTAGAATACAATTTAGTTTCTATTTTTGCATAGCTATTTACTAATGACCTATTTTGTAAAACATTTGGTATTTGTTTATTATTATAATTATAATTATAATGGTTATATGATGTTATAATTTTTAAGGTAGGATAGAGTTTAAGAGAAGAGATAACATTGTTTCATTTTAAAATTTAGCAAGCATACAAACCATAAAGAGAGATTATATTATATTATAACCACAGAAGCAAACAAATATGATTAAAAAATAATTCATATACCTTTATGGTAATATTTTATCAGTCAAATTAATTAGTACTATTTAATACTAACACCAATCATAGTTAGAAGAAATATATGAATATATAAATGTTATCTTAATGGATTGAAGCAACAAATCTGACCTGTGAAAACATACACTCATTGGAACATTGATTCATCCGAATAATGATGAAAAGAAGCATGCAGAGAGAGAGAGAGAGAGAGAGAGAGAGAGAGAGAGAGAGAGAGAGAGAGAGAGAGAGAGAGTACAATATATATGGCAGAGCCTTTTTATGAAACATTTTGGAAGCATTAGGAAAGGCAAATATGGGCCCCAAAATCGCACTAAATCCACCAATGGAGTCCATGCGCGTTTGGGTTAACTGTCCTATTGATTTTGGGAGACCAAACCACACCGCCCCATCTTATTTGCTCATTCAGGGTTGTGCACTTTTTGTCCCACAATGCATTCATCTCATGTCAAAGTAATCTTAAAAAATGACCCACCAAATTAATTACTCCCTCAATTCCTTATTTTTGGTACCTATCTCCGTATAAATTAAGATATCATATTTTTATAAGCAAAATATATATTAATAAAAAAGAGTATTGGGGTTATCCCAACTCTTAGGGTATGTTTGGATGGAGAGTTTAGGAGGGGAGGACTTGATTTTCAATTCTAAATTTTGGAAGCTATAAAATGTTTCGAAACAAAAATAAGATGTGATTAATAATGTTTTATCATTGTCTATCATGTTGTTCTTTCAATTTTTCAAAATCTCAAATTGATATTAAAATATAGACCAAGTTCTCCAAAGCCCTCCCCTCCCAAATCTCCCCCTCAAACATACTCTTACATATACAAAGAGCCTAATTAAAACCTCTCTGGGCCAAAATCCCATAGGAAAAAGACTACCCTAGGAAGAGCAAGGCAAGAAGCCAATTTACACCGATTTTATACAAACAAAATGATTTCCCCACCAATCAGAAATCTTTAAATTTAAATTGCGGCCTTCTATACTTCTGAACCAACTCCAGATTTAAGACTTGACATGATTGACAACTACCCGAGAGTTAAAGATTTGATCTCTAAAGAGAGTATAGTTCTAATGAACCCAGATACACCACGTGACTTCCATCCAAAATAAGTACTTCAGTTTACCGGCCTTCTTGGAATCCATTCGCAAACCATGAGCACGAAAATGCGCGACACCCACAAGAGAATCTATTAACGCAATGCCCATCCAATTATGAATAGTAGTCTAAATGATCGAGAACACCTGCACAGAAAAATAAGTGGAAAATAGACTCATCTTGCTCAAAGCAAAAGGGACAACACGACCCATAAGGGTCATTAATAATATCCATAGAAATAAGAGCATCACAAGTTAGAAGCTTTCCCAACCGCAATCTCCAACCAAGAGTTTTAACCCTGTTTGCCACATATAATCTAAAGCGCTTTGAGTATCGCTATCCAACCTATCATGCTGCATCAAACTCAACAAAATCGCATAACAAGATTTAACCGTAAATGAGTGGAATTTATCTAGCCTCCATTGCTAACGTCTTGCTCGGAATCGTCAGAATGGAACGAATATAAAATGTCCAAAAGCAAGTCAAGATCGACTCTCTCCTCGGCAAACTAAGCGCGACCCCAATTAAAATATCATTAATTTTTTACAGTTAAGTACTAAAATATCCTTTTTTTAATCATACTAAAATATCTTTATTTCTACAATTAATTAATTACAAATTTTTATAATTATTACAATTACACTTATGACTCGAGTCTTTAAAACACTCAATAGACATAAATGATACACTTAGAGAAAACTTGATCAATTGTACATTGAATTTGCTTATAAAAAAGTTATACATTGGATTGTCAAAAGAATTATTGTTTGGAAATAAGAATACAAAGCTGAAAGTACTTTAGATAAAGAATATAGGGAGTAGGGCCGGACAAACGGGCGGTTTGGTCGTATTCGGATTCAATAAGCTAGATCCGAAGAAAAATCGATGGGCAAATTCAGCATTCACTTCCGACCATTTTAATAGGCGATTTCAGAGGTGACGGTTTTGTCGGGTGGCGGTTTCGACCAACAGATTTGCTCGGTTTGAATTGAGGTTGTTGAAAGTGTACCTCAAGTTGCCAGAAAAGAAGATAAGAGCTTGAAGAGAAAGAAAATTACAGAAAATGGGGGAAAGAGAAGACGAGGGAGAAAAGTGACGATGATCATCAAATTTTTTTTCTTTTCAACATTTATTTTAGAAAGAAATACGTGTTCTCCTTTTTCTGTTTGAAAAGTCAAACAACCATTTTAATAACTCATAATATTATTACTTTATTGTTACTTTGAAAACGTGATTTGAAGGTTGGCTGTAGGATGTGTGCTTGACAGAAGAGTTGTATAGTCGAGGCAGTATAGTTGTGCAATCTGTTCCTTACTTTTTCTGATGGGTTCGGTTTTAAATGGGTTCAATTTTAGTCATCCAGTTTCGTCTGTAGTCAGTCGTATCAACTCGTTTTAACAATCCGACGACCCGTCAAACCGATTTAATCCAACCGAATAGTTTTATATTTATCGGGTTGTACGGGTTTCAGTCAGGCAAAAAAAATTGTCCACCCCTAATAAGGAGTACCATATATACTGTAACGGTGAAATTGGGTCGTCTTGCCGGTCCATTAGGACAAATTGTTAAAGCCAATTGGACTAGGCTAGCCTATTCATCGATTGGGCTGTGTTTTTGTAGCCAAACACTGGGCTAGTGGGCTAGCCCATCCCACTCCAACTTTTTAACCAAATAAACCACAAAAAGTGTTTAAAAAACATAAAAGGGGTTTTTTTGTCCCCCACAACAGGTAGATCCGCTTTGTCTCTTTATCAAGTCGGATCTACCTGTTGTGGGGGCACATCCGCTTTGTTAAATTCAAAAGCGGATTTACCCTTTACCCCCACAACAGGTAGCATCAATCCTCTGCCTGTATACCCCCAGCTTCACTCCATCTGTCTTCTTCTTCCTCCAACGCCCACACAATGCTCCGGGCCGCAATCCACTCCTCCTCTCCACTAGCTGAGGAAAATACCATAAAATCCAGCTCTGAAATGCAAAGATAAACAGCATGGTTCAGCTAAAAACTGTTTAACAAAAATTTAACCAAACTCGAAAAAAATAAATCTAAAATTATTACCTGTAATAGGGTCGCATACCCTCCTAACTGATGCGTCTGGTCCAAACAGGAGTAGTTCAGATGGTCATACATGAAAGCAAGCCCTGCTGCCCCCCCATGCATATGATCCAACAGCAACTGCACTGACGTCCTCAAGTAGAAGCAGCCACTTAGCCTCAGCCCTGTCGCCGGTCTTGATAGTGAAGATGGACCAGCTCAGGATCAGAAGGAAAAAGGCCCTGACAGCAGGACGCATGTCGTTCTGTATGGACCCTCTACTAACTATCTCCTACAGCCACTCAAAATGGAAATATGGACCAGAAGAAGGTCGACACTCTAGCCCCGCCTCCTCCATAGTCACTCCTAGACAAACATGTGCTAGGTGGATGGCCTGATCAGTGGTGACAGAAGTAGGTGGAGCTCTGTAGTAGTTCCCCGTAATGGGTAGATGCAGCAAACATGACACATCATCTAAAGTAATCGTCATTTCACCAAATGGTAAGTGAAATGACGATCTCTCTGAGTGCCACCTCTCAAGAAAAGCAGACATCAGCTCATGGTCCACCTTTGTATGTCCGGTCGAGACGAGGGGGGCTAATCCGGAACTTGTGATATACTCCCACAACTGGTGGTTTTGGGAATACCCAAGTAGTCTCTGACCCAGCTTGTTACCATGGTTGGTAACCTTCAATTTACGCTCATATGTCTGAATTAAAAATAAATAAAAAAATAAGGCTATGTAAATAAATTCAACTAACAAGACTATGTAAATAAATTCAACTTACCGAGTCTCTCAGAATAACGGTACAAACATGAGATGCTAGCCCAGTGAATAGAGGAGGCTGCTCCTCAAGCTGCTGAGGCTGGTGGTAGGGCTCCTCCTGGTACTGCTCCTCTCGGTGGTGATGCTGCTGATACTACTGCTGTTGATACCGCTGCTGCTAAGGCATAAACTAGTCCTCAGACATAGACTGGTCTGAGGACATAGAATGCTCATCAAAAGGGTGCCCCTGCTGGCCCTCCTCATAGTGATAGTATGGGGCTCCTCCACCTCCACCGGCTGCTGCTGTCGGCTACGCCGGGTAGACGCATGTCCTGCAATCTTGTGGCGGGTGCGTGTATTGGGAGCAGATGGCGAGGCCTGAGCCGAGGACTCCCCTCGATACCTATTGGACACTGGAAAAAACAAACAAATTGTTAAACAAAAATAAAACAAAAATCGGATCTAGCTATTTCCAATGCGAAATTGGATATAGGTAGATACGATGGGAAAATCGGATATAGCTAGACCCGACTTACAATTTACGCTGAATCTGAGGAAGATCGAATGTATGTAGATCCGATGGTCAGACGGATATAGTTCTCTGAATGGTAAATCCGATTTTTTCAGAAAACTTTCTGGTCAAACGGATGCAAGTGAAAAATGGTAAATGTTTTGTAAATTTGTATAAGTGTTTAAGGGTGTTTTCGTCTTTTCGCAGGGTCCGTGGGGGGTATAATTGAAGATGGCGGGGGTACAAAAAAAACCCTTTCTTTTTTGGTCCTCTATTTAGCGACCCCAACCCAACCAAGAACAATATTGGGCCATCTTTCCGACTTGTTGGGCTAACAAAAATTTGAGACCTCCGTTAATTATCAATCATCTTATATAGTTTCCCTATCTTTAGTGTAAACATGAATTCTCTGCGCGCAACACAAAGACTAATCTCTCGAGCCAGATATGACCACAATGAGCGACAAAATTCTCACTCAATAGTTTTAACGCTGTTGCATTTCCAATAATAAATCAAATCTAGGACTTTAGTTAAACTGGAAGAGACCGAAAACATTTGCTACCAACTTCAATTCTTTTGAATCGTTTTCTTTTTTTCTTAATCATCAATTAATAATTAAATCCCACCTGCTTCCCTCTTTACCCAATCCATAAATGGTTTTCAGTCCCATGCCTTTACTTTTCTATTTGTCCAATTCTGCTTAGTTTCTGTGGATCATATTAAACCCGTGGACTATCCCTTTCACACGTATATATTATATATTATTTTATATTTTATACAAAACTCTATGCTTTATGTTAGCATCTTTTGTTCTCTTACACAAAATACCCGTGCCTTATTATCTTTCTTATCATTTATTTACATTCTTTTAAAATAATACTTTTAGGTTCATGTTTTTGCATAGTTACCTTATTCAATATCCATCCCTTGAATTAAGTTAAAAAAGTAAAAGGAAATAACATGATTTTAAGTATAGTCATTTTCGGAGTCATAAGCTTTAGGGGAGGAAGATTAGAATCAGAAAGATAAGAGGTTGTTGTGTTTTTAGTTAGTTGTATTCAACTATGTTAGTCTCGGGGGTCTATCTATATAAATTGATATGTGTGGTTCGAGGAGCGTCAATACGAATTTTAAGAAAACCACTAATATACGGTTGATTTTAATAAAAGAGTAATCATTAATATTTGTGGTACGAAACGAAAACAGCGATGTGTTGTATTTTAATCCAGACCTCCATGTTTTGTTTTGTTTTGTTTTTTTATAAGCAATGTTAGTGAGGGTGGGGAAATGTTAGTTTCCGAGGTTTGAACTCAGGACCTCCTTCTTGCACTCTTTTGGTGCACTCCTTCGATATCCCTAGCTCGCCAACTGAGCTATGTTTTGTGATTTGGGGTAGCACTGTAGAAGCACAATTCGTAGCTTTCTTACCGTATTTAATAGCGTTACCATTAATAAAAAGACTTAAATATATGTTCAGCCCCTGCAAATATGACCATAATCCATTTAAGCCTCCGTAAAAAAAAACTTTAAAATGACCCTTGTAAATATAAAACGTTTGCGGTTAAGTCACTCGGTCAATTTTTCATCCAAAAAAGCTGACGTGGCCAACAGTGATGATGTCAGCATGACATCATCAATGATGTCACTGCCACATGTCATCATCCCATTGGACCATTATGCCACGTGTCACTGAACGCCACGTCATCATCCCATGTCATCATGGACACAATCAGCAACCAATAGAATAGGAGTTGAACCCATGACTTCCCCTTGGTATCAAGTTCTAAATACCACTTGAGCAAATTGATAACTTGTTATTAATAACACCAATGTAAATATATATTACATAAAACTTAAATAATTTAAAAAAATCAAAAAAACTGAAACAATGGAAAACGCAGAAACAGAATCTCAACACCCTGGGTTTCAACAAGAACAAATCAGATCTGCAAACGAAGATGAAGACCAAAAACGATTCAACAAGAACAAATATGGGTTTCGATTCGTTTTTAATTTTGTTGCTTCAGATTCGATTCAGAATTTCGTTGCTTTGATTTCGAAAACGAAAACGATTTTGATTCGATTTAGAGTTTCGTTTTCTTTGATTTGGATTTTGATTGGATGATGACATGTGGTGGTGATATAGTTGATGATGTCATGCTGATGTCATCACTGTTGGCCACATCAGCTTTTTTGGATGAAAAATTGACCGAGGGGCTTAACCGCAAACGTTTATATTTACAATGGTCATTTTAAAGTTTTTTTTACAGGAGCTTAAGTGGATTATGACCATATTTACACGGGCCGAACATATATTTAAGCCTAATAAAAATACATCATTGGCGGTGTGTGAAGTGGAACTCTATTAGACGGTTCAGAGGTTTCTTTTCATACCATACCAAACACTATTTTCCATATAAACATGTGTTGTATCCATTCTCATTAACAATGAAATTCAGTTCTTAATTTTTCACTATGTTTCTTCACATTCCCTTGCATTTTTATAATTAAATGAATATGTGATTTTGTGTGTTTTTATGCCAAAGTTCTTAATTTTTCACTATGTGATTTTGTGAAGTCTCAATCGATTATAGAACGTATTGTGAGGTCCTAATACATTTTTCCAGAAACCTCACTCATAAAAACATAAAGCTGTTATCAATTGCACCCTCAATCTAATCGAGTGAAAACACCCTAATTGTCGAAAAAGTAGCAATACATTGAAATCGAAATGAAACAAAGAATGTCAAGAACATACATAATTCACGCGATAGCCAAGAATAATGTGTAATCGAATGTGTTAGACACTCTGGATTACTGTATTATGAATTCCACCCTCTTGCCTTTTTGCTAACTAGTATTTATAGACCTATACGTGAGTAACCAACTTATTGCATGTTTGATACTTGCCTTAATTGGTTACTAAACTATCAATGACTCACTAATGATTATAATGATTATATGACAATTTTGTCTTGGCCCTTCCAATGGACCTTATGCATGCAACTCCTTTATAACTCACGAAAACTGCAATTCAATCTTCTATGAAAAGTCACACGCCATAAAGAGTTATCTTCGAGGAATCCAATTATTCTGTCCTTCGATTTCGAGGGATGAACTAACATTTTGAACTCAATGCTATCAAATTTGAAATTTTCTATAACAAAACCATTGACCTCCTTTTTCCAGCTCTTTCAAATGTACTAGCTCAACTACTTGAACTACACTTAACCAATGACCTACTTTTCCAACTCTTTCATGCTCAAATCCATTATTTGTTATGATCAAATACTTACCTTTGGGAACACAAAAAAAGAAGAAACAAAAAAAAATTATATAGTTATTTTTTCTGTAAGAGTTTCTTTTTCTTTTTTAAGATCCATTATCTGACTTTGCACAAGGGGGAGGATTTGCTGGTGACAGCAACACACATAATATTCATACTTTAGGGAGTGATGGTTTGAGGATAACACTCACGAGAGCTCTCCTGACTGGTTTTTGCTTGCTTTCAATGTGAAAAAGTTTCAATGAAATGAATTTAATTTTGTAGCAACAAAGTGGAAAATAAAAATAAAAAAGTTGAATATGTAATCTATAAATTCTAACTTCGCTAATTTTTATGTATTTTGAGGTTGTAATTTATAAATATTCTGAAATTTTACTTACGGAGCCAAGATTTATGTTCTCCAAAAGTATATTTTTGAATAAATATTTATGCAAATTGAAAATATGCTTCTAGAAATGTATATTTTGAAAAAAGTTACATGGAGTGGTGTATTAAAAAAAATGAGGTGCGAAGAAACACCCCTAAATCCTTCTGAGCTTTTTTTTTGTCCGCGGACGAAGGGACATTTGCCCAATTCCTGGCTGGTCGAGTCTGCCTCCACCAGCAACCACGTTCTCTCTTTCTCTGCATAGGGTATGGCTGGTGGCGAGTGGCTACGCATTGAAGGCTCATCTTCAATTCTTTACCTAATTAGGGTTTATTGGCATAGTACTCTTGCTTCTGTTTTTGGCTAAGTCGTTTTTATTTTGCTGTTGTAAGCTAATATCACGTGAACATCAGTTAGGCGGTTCTGCGCTAATGGTGGGTGACCCGGTTCCAATGGGGCTCCACTGCAGAATTGGGCTACTCTAGTGTAATTGGTTTGGGCCTTTGCCCTTTGTTTGGTTAATCAACTACACTTTGGACCAAAAAAAAAACTTACACACCTCTCCAAATTTATTTAATCAACAACTTAGATATAATGGGTGTCTTATTTTTCTTGGTTATATATGTAGCGTGGATTTTTTTGTCGGTTTAGATAAAATGATAAATAAATACCACACATTATCATTCAGTCACACCAATGTTTGAATTCAGAAACCAATATTATAGATGACAATGAAACCCGACTCCATAGGGAAACCCGACCACGTTAGGGTGGAGATGAGAAGGGTAAAAGTCGATCTCACTTGAGATAACACTACAAAAAAAACAGTGTTTAGCGACGGATATGTGGTCCGTCGCTAAAATCAAAATTAGCGACGGAAATTCACAGCATTAGCGACGGATTGAAAACAATGTCTTTAGCGACGGAAGTTGGCTAAATTAGCGACGGATTTAACATGGCGCGAAACTTGAAAATTTTGGTTCGAATTAGCGACGGAAATCCGTCGCTAAATCCGTCGCTAATGTTTGGAAAATTGTGCCACTGACCGTTGCAGTTGATTTGACACGTGACAGACATTAGCGAGGGAAATCCGTCGCTAAATCCGTCGCTAACGGGTAATTTTTTTTATAAACCCGAATCCTTCCTCTTCCTCTTTCATTTCTTCCTCTTCCTCTTTCATTTCTTCCTCATCTCCGTTTTTCCTCTCTTTCATTTCTTCTTACCACCACCACCATCATCTTCTCCCTTCAACACCACACCACACCATCCTCTTTCATTTCCTCCTCTTCCTCTTTCATTTCTTTTCCTTCTCCATTTTCCTCTTCCTCTTTCATTTCTTCCTCTTCCTCTTTCATTTTTTCTTACCACCACCACCACCATCATCTTCTCCCTTCAACACCACACCACACAACACCACCACCACCACACCATCCTCTTTCATTTCCTCCTCTTCCTCTTTAATTTCTTTTCCTTCTCCATTTTCCTCTTCCTCTTTCATTTTTTCTTACCACCACCACCATCATCTTCATCTTCTCCCTTCAACACCACACCACCACCACCACCACCACACCATCCTCTTTCATTTCTTTTCCTTCTCCATTTTCCTCCCCCAACCCCTTATCTCTCCCTCTCTCTATCTGAGATTAGCGTATTTTTAAAAAAAAAAAAAGAGATTAGCGACGGATTTCCGTCGCTAAAGTTGGTCAGTGTCACTGTCAAATCAACTGCAACGGTCAGTGTGCACAGTGTTTAGCGACGGATTTTAGCGACGGATTTTCCGTCGCTAATTTTAGCGACGGATTGTATTCCCTCGCTACCCAATTAGCGTCAAGTGATTTAGCGACGGAATTGGTCCGTCGCTAATTCCGCCGCTAATGCGCTGTTTTTTTGTAGTGTAAGGGTGGAGACGGAGTGACAAAATTCACCCCCCTCTCGCCCCACCAGGTTGTCATGCCTAGCCGACATTTCTATGTTAACTAAAATTGCCGATACAATTAACAATGAAGCATGTAGCGTGAGTCTTATTGAGACCAGAAATGTTATTTGGACCAAAAAAGTATACCAAAAGTGTACCAAAATATAAATACATATGAGATATGGAGGAAATATGCGTATAATACATTTATTTTTTTATTTTAAATTAAATATCTTATACGCGTATAACACTAAACTTAATTTAAATTAAAAAATAAATGTATTATATGCGTATTCCCCCTGTATTTCATACATATTCGTATTTTGGTACACTTTTAATACACTTTTTTGGTCTAAATAAATCTAAAATAATTTTTTTTTGATAAGCAATGTTAGTGGAGGGAGGAGGATGTTAATTTTCTGGGTTTGAACCCGAAACCTCCTGCTTACACGCAAGGTTTTGAAACTCGCAGTGTATCCAAACAGAGAGACGTAGGTAAAGACCTAAACACGTTCTACCCAAATATATTTAAAAATGACTTCTATAAAATAACAAACCAACGTTCCACCAATGCCACTAATGCGATTGCTAAATTGGTGCGCAAAGTTTTGTTATTTTCTTTTTATAATGTAAAATTTAGTTTGAGCCTTAATTCAAGTCTCAAAGATAGCCGACTCCAAGCTTGATGGTAAGTGGTTAATGCATTCCATTCCATTTTAAAGGGCAGACTCAGCTAGTACCCAAATTCGATCTCCAGCGATGAAACAAATTGATGCCAGACTTTACTTATCTTTCGGCCGAACTCTGGATTTTTCAAGACTCATTTCCCCTGGACATTGGAGAGGTCAAAGACCCCTGGACCACAAAAAAAGTCTCATAGATAGCCAAAAATTTTAGTATTAAGTTTTTTTACCATGTTAGTAGTACATAGTTTTCACTTATTTTGCTGGTGAATAACCTATTGTCTGACTTTGTGCACCTGACTTTGTTAGTATATGTGGTTCTCCTCTGCAAATAGAATTTTTGCCACACATCTAAGACTCAAATTTGAGAGCTTGATCGAGGTGGGATCCGAACCCGTGTGTTGTACGAAATTTTTTAGAATGTGAGTCAATCACGAAATGACACAACATAAAAAATGTTTCACTTTATAATAATTATCTTAAAAGTCACTCATACAATACAACTAGGGGAATGCCCGTGCGTTGCACGGGTTGATATATTAATTTTTTTAAAAATTTATAAAGCCTTTATATAAAGATATATAAGTTGTTGATATAAATTATGTATTTTAAAAATATATTATTTCATAAATATATTGTTGATTTTTATATTCAAAAATCATTTATTTTGAGTAAAAATCTTATATAGTGTATTATTTTTATAAATATAAATAACTGGCAATATTTTTATGAGGTTAATTTTTGAAAAAGAATTTTATTAAACTTCATTAGACTTAGAAATAGTAATTGTAATCTATCTATCTATCTATCTATCTATCTATACTATATACAAATGAGAGTTGTTCAAATTTATTTCTTCACAGGTGTCAACGTATCAGTGCGCCACGCAATATGCCATGTAATTCTCAAATTGATGACGTAAGATGCCATGCATATCTCCATTAATGAGCCCATTCACAATTCCTTAAATTCACATTCAAACCAAAAATCGTTTATGGTAATTAATAAATTCTATTATTATATAAAATAAACTGTCTTAAATATGGAAAAAGCGTTTGGAAAGAAATTCAAAACTTCCAAATCGGTTGCATAAAATTCGTATAGAATCATTGCTATTGGAAGAATATCCCTTTCATGGCCCTTTTTGGAAAAATTGAATGAACAATCAAGTTTGCAACAATCAATATTTGCATCACACTTAATTTTATGGGTCAATAAAACATAATCAATCTTATTTTATAATATAACAATTACAATACGTGTTAAACCAAAGAATATTATAAATTATTGATAAAAAAAGAATATTATAAATTGGTCTTTCAAAAAAATATTGGTTTAATATTTTTGAAATCAATTACCAATTCAATAGCAATTTGAAATATCATACTACTCAAACTACAATAACCACTATATTTACATCACGTTAAATACCTTTGAGATTCTGGAGTACTCATACTCAAGTCCTAAAATATCATATGCCCATTAACAACAGCCACTAATACGTTTCCTTTTCACAATTACAAGATTTGTGGAAGCATTTTATTATCTGCTCTCACAAAGATCAAATTTGAATAATTATAGTTATAATTATAATTAATGTATCATTCATGACTCTGATCAGAGGAGAGGAGAAGAGAGGATTAGGGTTCGTGGTGGTTCTCTCTAATCGCCACACCCACACACGCCTCTCACAACACACACAGCGCACACTCATGGAATGTGAGGAGCACGTGACTCTGATAGTCACTCACACAAACACAGAGTAAAAATAACACTACAAGAATATTTGTATTATGTACATGTTAAAATCATTGTTCTTTTGTTGCAAAGTGGACAAAAGTACAATGCCTTGCATAATCATAGAATGATCAAACAATTGTTACTTCCATTTAGTTTCTTTAAAAATTACTCATATTTGTATATGATTGTTCAGTTTTCAACGAAATAGAAGATCCATATTTTTAACAACTATATTGACAGGTGTTAAATGATTAAAAGATTTTGAGAAAGTTAATAGCCCCCTGCCAGGCAAGGCATCCATTTATTTTTCTGATACATCCATCTCAAGGTACTTAAGGGCACGAAATTGAATTGTCAAGAAGGCATCAAAATTGTTGAAGCAAACCCTGAAATGGAAATAATACAAACCAGAAGAGAACCGTTGGGTAAATAGCTGTCTGCCTTTCTTCATTTATTTTGATTTGACTTTTGAATCTTGATACATAGTAGGACTGTACATTGTTCAGTTCATACGACGAACTGAACCAATTCAAATGGTTCACATAAACTGAACCAATTCAAACGGGTCACATAAACTGAACCAAATTGCGTTAATGGTTGTGCGAATCGAACTGAACTGTGTTAAGGGTTTGGCTCACAGGTTTTAATCACAGCACCGATGTTTTGGAGCTTCACTATTACATTTTTACCATTTCATCTCATACTTTTTCTTACCTTTTCCATTTGAATCAAAGCTTTCCTTATCTTGAATGGAGACACATCCTCCTAACAAACATTATGTTTGGCACTTTCAGATGTTGCCCAGTGGATTCGATGCTTACTCATGTGCTTCACACCCCAAGTGTATATGAATGCCTCTTGGATCTTAGATGTATGCATTATCCGTTTTCAAAGGATATCTATCAATCAATCACCAAATCTCATATTTCATCTCATTTGATTGTTGATTTTTGGTATCCTTCATTTCCCTCTCTACTACCTTGATCCTTAGTGTGTTTTTGCATTTGTTCATTCGCATCATCATCATCATTATTCAATCATTGTTCAAAAAGCATAAAAGTTTTCCATGTTCTTTCTGCAGCTAATTGCTTAACTGATATGGTGAAGAGAAAGTTAATCAGCATTTTTGAGGCAAGGGCAAAGATGTTGGGGATTTTCAAAGAGAAGTTGGTTAATGCACTAAACTGATTGGTTCACAGTCCAACTACTTTGAATTCATACACTAAGCCTAATATGACCATGATATTCATCAACATACCCTCTATTCATCAGTGGTATGCTGGATTGCTTGAATTGAGCCTTGTAAATATATTTATAAAAGAAAATCACATAGTAGTTAAAGGATAAATTTTTATGTAGCTTTCCAAATTTCATGGCTACACATAATATGGCCATGATATTGTTAGCCTAATATATAGGCCATTTACATGATTTTCATTTAGACTAGAAGTAGGATATGTTCTTTATGTTTGTCCCTCTCTCATGTGCATGCCATCTAATACTTTAAAAATTTTATCTTTTGAGATACAATGAGCAAAAGTGTCACTGATCAACATGATCTTCTTTTCCTTAAGATCCACGTGCAGTACCTTTTTTACTTAATTCTTTTACTTAATTATTGCATCATCTAATTACTTTCCAACGAGAAAGTCCCTTATTGAAAAGACCAGATCCATTTGGCGGTGATGGAAATTTGGACGAGTTTGTTCTCAACCATGCGAAGATCGAAAAAGACTAAATAGTTTGATATCGTAGTTATTATTTCCTGGATGATCCTCATGTTTGTCATTTTGTTGAACGATTGTGGTATTATTTAAGTCAAATAGTTTGCTATTTGTTCATTGTTCTTCTTTTGTGTTGTGTAATTCGAACAAAATTACTATTACTTCATCTTATTCTAATAAATAAATATGGTGATGGAGTCATAGCTTTTTAAGAACACGGGCCAAAGATTTTAATCGCGAAGAAGTATTCTTCTTTACTCACACTATGAAACATGATAACAATAAGGATTCTCGATGATGCAACTTAGCTGAAACATCCGCCCATCTTCCAGTTGTGTTTTAATATCTTATTATTATTATTATTATTATTATTATTATTATTATTATTATTTTTATTATTATTATAGAAACTGTCAATATTTACATATTACTTTTTCTGTGATTTAATAAAACACAATAGAAATTCAAAAATAAATTTTGAAAATTGTGATTTATAGAGATTTTTTATCTAGGGAAATTTTAGTATTTTTAACATATTAATTTTAAATGTAGAAAATGGATGCTAAAAGTATAACTCAAGGATAAACTCTTGGCGTATTAATAAAAATAATTAAATATATACGATGCTTATCACAAGACTACAATTACATGGTAAAAAAATTATCAAATATTTTGTTATTATAATTTTCTTTTGGTAATGTATATATAATTCAGATGAAATTTTACAAGACTTCATAATATTTTACATAAAAACATTGATATTTATATATAAATTATTATACTTTAATATAATTCATGATTGAAATAAATCAGACATTATATAAGTTTTTATATTTTTTGTAAATAATATATATGCTTAAATACCATTTTGGTCCCTGCAATTATACTGAATATTCATTTTAGTCCCTGTAAAAATATTTCTTTTAAAATAGTCCCTGCAAATATATTTTTTATCTCTTTTGGTCTCTACTATGATTTTTATAGTGATTTGGCATATTTTAGCGGATGTGGCAGGGACCAAAACAAATAAAAAAATAATATTTGCCCAAAACAGATAAAAAAATATTTGTAGGGACCAAAATAGATAAAAAAAATATGCCAAAATCAGTATAAAAATCATAGCAGGGACCAAAACAGATAAAAAAAATATTTGCAGGGACTATTTTAAAAGAAATATTTTTACAGGGACTAAAACGGATATTCAGTGTAATTGCAGGGACCAAAATGGTATTTAAGCCTAATATATATATATATATATATATATATATATATATATATATATATATATAATTTTTTAGTTATTTCATAAATTTGTTTTTAAGTCACAAATACATGTAATTTTATTGGTACATGAAGGAAAAAACAAACAAAAAGAAAAATAACTAAGAATGTTGGAAACCTATTCCACAAGCGTCGGCTTGGAGAGGCATAAAAAGTTATAAAGTGTCAAATATTGTTTAGCTTATACTTCAACTACATTTATGTCAAATATTGTTTAGCTTATCCTAAAAATTTTCTTGAAGATAAATTTGCAACTACATTTTAGTGTTTATTTGGGTTTATTTATGTTCATTGCATTATATAATTTCCCTCATGTTTTTCGGTCGAGTCAAATACCTAAATTGAATTGAGTCAATCATACTAATACAATGGTAACTATGAATATAAAGAGTCAAAACTTTAAAAATATTAGACATGCATCGAATATATTTTCACTATATATATAATTTACTAAAAAGACGATGTATACTCGTGCAGAGCACGGGTAATAGACACTAGCCCTTCCCATATGTGACTTTTTTGAAAATATTGTAGTCAAGTTTGTATGTATCGCATGAATGACACATTCGAAATTAAAATTATTGAAAAGATACTAATATGTATTTTCAAAATTTTGTGACATCTTGGGTTATATTACTAATCATTTATGCAAAAATTTTAATAGTTTATATAATTAAATAAATTAGTACCGAATCATAGGTTACTTTTTGTGTTCCGCTAAGTTAATATAAAAATGTTTAACCTTTTTTTACCTAATCAAACTTTAAATAAATACAATAAGTATATATACAAAAATATCATTCGTCACTTTGGTAAAAAAACATAATTAGTCAACTCAAAGTATTTAAACGAGTATGTATATATATATATATATATATATATATATATATATATATATATATATATATAGAGAGAGAGAGAGAGAGAGAGAGAGAGATTTAAAAATAAATATTATACTAAAATTAAATTCAACAAAGAAAATGTCGACCCGTGCAGCGCACGGGTCATACACACTAGTTCTATTTTATATGTAAGTTTATGTGCACAAATTTTAATAGTAAATGCAGATGAGTATGGCAAAACATATATCATAGTAAACAAAAATATATTGATATTTATTATTTTCTTTCTTTGATTTTTAGCACCAATTAATAAATCATAAATTGAAAGTAAAACAATAAAAAAAATTAAAATAAAAGTTTAAATAAATTTATTTTAATTTTAATTTATAAGAAGAAAATAATCAAAATAAAAATCTATTCTTTATTTTTACTTTTTATAATGATATGAAAACGAAATCGTGACTTCTTTATGCTCATAACTTTAACAAACAATATTAAAATTACATAACTTCTCAATGCCTATAACTTTACACATAAATTGTTGCATGAATCACTAAGTGATCCAAATTTATTTTTCTGCCTCTTTGTCCACTTCAAAGCTGTCAAGAACATGAAACTCTTTATCTTTTTGTGTATTCTACATTTTTTCGCGAAACTCGCTCCTTTCTCCTACTTCTTATTTTTCATTATGAATATTTGTTTGGCAAAATCTCTTCCATGACCATCCAAAATTGTATCTCTTAAATAGTTATTTCTTGCTATAATTGACTAAAACTCTACCTCTTCCTCTCATATTCTACTAACTCATGATAATATTGTAAACTAAAGAAATAATTCATATGAAAGTGAAACCCCTCTCTTTCAATGCATAATTGTTACATAAAAATTAATTGTAAAGGCCAACTAATTAGTTGTTATTTCAAAAACAACTTATATGAATTTTGATGAAAAAGAGAAATACATGGTATTGTAATATTTTTATTTCATCTAAATAATTATAATATATAAATATATTTTTTCAAATAATTAATTAGTTTTTAACAAATTTTAATAACATTATAATTTCTTTGTGAATAAATATATAACTTCGAATCTCAAAAAAAATATATATAACTTTAAAAACTATGTTGAGATTTCTCTCTCTCTCCCTCCCTCCCTCTCTCTCTCTCTCTCTCTCTCTCTCTCTCTCTCTCTCTCTCTCTCTCTCTCTCTCTCTCTCTCTCTCTCTCTCTCTCTCTCTCTCTCTCTCTCTCTCTCTCTCTCTCTCTCTCTCTCTCTCTCTCTGTATATATATATATATATATGTGTGTGTGTGTGTGTGTGTGTTTTGAATATATATAAAAGAAATCAATAAATAAAAGTATCATCTCATAAGTCTTGTGTCAATTGAAAGAAAAATTTTATGGTAAATTTTAAAGTCAACTAGTTATTTCTTATTTCATGAACAACTTATATTAATTTTGATTAAAAAAATAAATACACGTGTATTGCAATATTTTTATTCATCTATACTATTATAATGGGTAAATATTTTTATTCAACTAATTTATATTTTTACAAATTCTCATAGTAATATAATTTATTTGTAAATAAAGACATAATGTCAAAAATACGTTAAGGTTTATATATATATATATATATATATATATATATATACACGCTTTTAAAAATGGAATGAAAACAATAAATAAAAACGTTATTTCATAAGCCTCATGAATTTACTATAAACAAAAACTTTTTCTTATATATATATATATATATATATATATATATATATTTAATTGTATATTATTTTTGAATAAAAATGGAAGCTTCATTTATATAAAAATTACAATAAATAAATATAGGTAAAAATAATGAGGAGTGTTATAACCAAAATCTTCTTTATGTGTAAATTATAAAGAAAATATTAGATTACATGAAAGATAATCATATATATATATATATATATATATATATATATATATTAAATCACCTTAAGGTAACCAAAGAAATAAAAGAAAATAGCATTAGATGGAGGGGTTCCTACACAAAAAAAAAATGAGATGACAATATTTTATGCCAATCATTACACACAGCTAGACTAAATAAAAGATAGGAAGAGAACCGAAGAAGAATTTGAACATCCTATAGTCTAAGTTACATCAATAATCTTTTCATATATGTTACAATTACAACAACCAGACCATATGACTGACAACCTCAAAATTATATCCTAAATTTTCACCTATTTACTAATCAAACTTCAAGCTACTACATGTAATAGCTCTAATCTCCAATTCCATACATACCCCTATATTCTACAAATTAAAACCTCCAAATCTCATAAGCCTCATGCACCAAATACTTTCCATGCATCATTTGCTTATGGAAATACAAATCACAACCCATTGTAGCTGATGTGCTAATACAACAATGTTCAAGACTTTGTTGTTTATATAGCCGCTATTTACTTAAATGGTCAATGTAACATTCCTTTTTACCATTTAAAAAATGTAACATTCATTTTATTTTTCAATGTGTTTGCCTTTTTGTCTTACTATTATTCATTGTGGCTACTTTATGGTTCATAATTAAATGGATATGAAAAGATGCATGTTTAGACAATAATAAGTCTTAATTTTGTTTTTTTTAAGTTTTATTGACACTTATAAAATTAATTTTCGTTAAAAAAATTGATATAAAATAATAACATCTTATTTTCTTCCTACTCTATGGAGTATATATATTGTTATTAAATTTTTAATAATTTTTAGACCACCCTTCTTAAGTATTTATAGTATTTCTTAAAGAAGACCTAAAGTGAAGGAAAATGAAAAGATTGTAACTTATATCTCTATTAAAAACCAACTATAATAATTAGGACTAATTATAATAATAATTTAGAGACACTAAAAGACAACCAAAATCAAAACATCAAGTAATGAATTAAGAGTAATCAATAAGAGAGGAAGTTTTGTAAAATTAAAAAAAAAAAAGGAGGAAAACTCACAATTCAAGAGTCAAGCTTCTTTTATAAAAATTAATATTAATGTTGCAACATCGTTATAATATAAATAATAATATTAGTTCCGTTAAAAATGTAATAATTATTTTTAATATATTAAAACTAATAAGTTCTACAGTAATAATATTTTTAAAAAATTAATATTATCAATTACGGTTAAATTAAAAATTTACAATTATATTATACCATTAATATGGTGTATATGCAATACAAATAAATCAATTAAATATATAATAAAATTAAACACTAATAATAACCTGATAAAAAATACTAATATATTTGATCAAATATATATATATATATATATATATAGATATTATATTATATTATAATATATTATATTATATTATATTATATTATATTATATTATATTATATTATATTATATTATATAATACTTAAACTATTTTTAGTTGTTATTATCAACTTCTATTTTAATTTGAAAATATCATCATTTTAATGTAAATATAAAATATTTATTTGATATTCCACTAATATAATCATTTAATAAGTTAGTGACAATTATTAGCTTTCATTAAAATTAAATTCTTCTTCATGTATAAATTATAAATAAATATTTTAATACACAAAAATATTGAGATTCATTGTGGAGGCTCCATTGGGTTCTACTTTACATATATATATATATATATATATATATATAGATAGATGGTTTTTAATTAGTTGATAGTTTGAAAAAATTTACAGCCACATTATTTACTAATTAAACCCTAACTTTAAAGCTTTAAAATTATTTACAAATAAATTTACATTTACTTTCTCATAAAGAGATTAATGGAGACTTAAATCCTCCAAGCCAACTTTTTAGATTGGTGCACAAAGTTTTATTTATTTTTTGATAAACAATGTTAGTGGGGGAGGA
Source organism: Astragalus membranaceus (assembly GCA_039519185.1). Taxonomy (NCBI): domain Eukaryota; kingdom Viridiplantae; phylum Streptophyta; class Magnoliopsida; order Fabales; family Fabaceae; genus Astragalus; species Astragalus membranaceus. The sequence goes on along the minus strand of CM076849.1, from coordinate 156,138,337 downwards.
AAAATGTTAGTTTCTCGGGTTTGAACTCGGGATCTCCTTCGGTATTTCTTAGCTCGCCAACGGAGCTACCTATTTGAGATGGTGCACAAAGTTTTATATTTGCACATTGCGAATAAAAATAAATAAATAAATAAAATTCTAAAAAAGTTGTATTATTTTAGTGAGTCTATTATTAAGTTGCACATAGTATGTAACAAAAGAAAGTTCCACACTTTGTGTTGCTTCCTCGTTTTCAATGAAATGGATTAGAATTTTGATGTAATTTTTTTTTTGGAATTACCATGACTAGATGGCATCAAAAAATCTAAATCCAGAGGGTGTCTCCACGCTGTCGCTACAGTGGCTCATGGCGCCATTTTGCCTTCGCTTCCCTCCAATTTCCGACCATCTGATTTCCGCCATGTGTGCCACGTATGTTCCATGTGGCTGTTGGTGCCAAGTAGACTCGATTCAGCCATGGAAAGCGGTTTCAGCTGATGTTCTTGTGGGTTGTTTTCTCAAACAGTAGAGCTGCAGGTTTTCATGCTTTCATGTCAGAAGAGAAATGGCCTCAAATATATGTTTTCAGGTATGTTTGTCCACGTGTGTACCCTTATTTGCTTCTCTCTGCTGTGTTCTTGTGTGTTATTTGCTCAAACAGTGGAGCTGCAGGTTTGCATCTTTTCATCGCAGCAGAGGAATGGCGTCAAAGATCTGTTTTCAGGTGCGTATGGGCACGTGTGTTCCCTTATTTGCTTCTCTTTGCTACGTTGCTGGCTTTCTTCAATTCTTTATCTGTGTTACTGCCTTTCTTCTACACGTGGCTGAAAATTTCTTATTTTGTTCAATTTACACTCTTCTCTTCACTTCCCAATGCTGTTTAGTTTGTTTCAACAAGCTAGATTGCAGCTTTTCTCTCAGATTATAGTCTTTCATTCATCTTCATCATTAAATGTTGCACACTTTCTATAAATGCCCACATCTCCGCACTCCTATCCGCTTACCTGTCCCCCTTGCTGTGTCCTCTTCATTTTTTTACCCAATAACACTGTAATGTCATATTTTCTTTTTTCTCTTCTCCTCATCTAATCTAACCAAAATTGCACCAGTTTTGCATTATAACATTTGTTTAGCTATTATGAATTGATTTGGTTTTTTTACTCAAATTTATTTGTTCTGTACAGGTTTCAAATTGCGCCTCTTGCTGTGCCCTCTTCAGTTTTTGCATAATAACAAGGTGGTGCAATGCTTTATTTTTTCCTTTTTACTCATCTAATCTAACCATATCTGCTTGCTGCATCAGATTGTTTCTTATGTTTCTTGCACCACTTTCTTTCCATTATAACTTCTGTACTAATACTGTCAATATTTCTTTTGGTAGATGGATTCCCTTGATATTGTGGGTAATGAACACAAGGTAATCACATTGCTTCTCTTTCTTCTGTTATTCATATCACCTAATCGTATTTGGTTGATATACTCCATGATTTTCTCTGTTGGTTGATGTGCATGTAGATTTTTCTCATAAGTTGGCTGTGTTTGATTTGAGTAGATGCATTTTGTCTTGCATTTTTTGGTGGCTTTGATATTTGGTTGAAGTTTTATTTGTGTCATGCAAGCTATATAGTTAGTTTTGTATTTTGGAACTCCTTCCCTTGTGTTCAGGAGAATATTGTAAATTTTTTCATACATTGGCTGTGTTGGATTTGAGTAGATGTGTTCCCTCTTGCTTGGTATGTTATAACTGTGATTTACCTTGATGTGGGATTTGCATGACTTGCATGACTGGCTAACATTTTTTTAATGGCTTTGATGTGTAGCTTTTACTGGCTTTGATGTCTAGCTGAAGTTTTATTTGTGTGATACAACTTATATAGTTAGTTTTGTCTTTTAGGACTTCATCCTGATTTTTTATGATTACCCTAATCTATTCTTCTGCCTTGATTATGTTGCTCCTCCTTTGGTTAGCTGGATTGATGTGTAGCTGAAGAGTTTTTGCATAATAACAAGGTGGTGCAATGATTTATTTTTTCCTTTTTACTCATCTAATCTAACCATATCTGCTTGCTGCATCAAATTGTTTCCTATGTTTCTTGCACCCTTTCTTTCCATTATAACTTCTGTACTAATACTGTCATTATTTCTTTTGGTAGATGGATTCCCTTGATATTACTCCATGATTTTCTCTGTTGGTTGATGTGCATGTAGATTTTCCTCATAAGTTGGCTGTGTTTGATTTGAGTAGATGCATTTAGTCTTGCATTTTTTGGTGGCTTTGATATTTGGTTGAAGTTTCATTTGTGTCATGCAAGCTATATAGTTAGTTTTGTATTTTGGTTGCTCCTCCTTTGGTTAGCTGGATTGATGTGTAGCTGAAGAGTTTTTGCATAATAACAAGGTGGTGCAATGCTTTATTTTTTCCTTTTTACTCATCTAATCTAACCATATCTGCTTGCTGCATCAAATTGTTTCCTATGTTTCTTGCACCCCTTCTTTCCATTATAACTTCTGTACTAATACTGTCATTATTTCTTTTGGTAGATGGATTCCCTTGATATTACTCCATGATTTTCTCTGTTGGTTGATGTGCATGTAGATTTTCCTCATAAGTTGGCTGTGTTTGATTTGAGTAGATGCATTTAGTCTTGCATTTTTTGGTGGCTTTGATATTTGGTTGAAGTTTCATTTGTGTCATACAAGCTATATAGTTAGTTTTGTATTTTGGAACTCCTTCCCTTGTGTTCAGGAGAATATTGTAAATTTTTTCCTACATTGGCTGTGTTGGATTTGAGTAGATGTGTTCCCTCTTGCTTGGTATGTTATAACTGTGATTTACCTTGATGTGGGATTTGCATGACTTGCATGACTAGCTAACATTTTGTTGATGGCTTTGATGTGTAGCTTTTACTAGCTTTGATGTGTACCTGAAGTTTTATTTGTTTGATACAACTTATATAGTTAGTTTTGTCTTTTAGGACTTCATCCTGATTTTTTATGATTACCCTAATCTATTCTTCTGCCTTGATTATGTTGCTCCTCCTTTGGTTAGCTGGATTGATGTGTAGCTGAAGTTTTATTTGTGTAATTGATTATGTTGCTCCTCCTTTGGTTAGACGAGTTCCCTCGCTGTTGTGGGTGATGACCCGTATTTTGCAGAGTGCCTCCTCAAATACCACACTTATCATTTTGAGTTTGTTCCTGGCTTTGTGAGTTCCACTTTCTCTCCATTTAGATGACTGATTTTAGTCTTATTTGTGTTTCTCATTTTGTTCCAATCTTTTTTCCAGTCTATGCAGCCACTCCCAGTGCTTTTTTTGTCAGACTTTTATAATGATATGCCAACCATTGTTCGCCTCTTGGATCCCTTGGGAAATGTTTTTGTCGTCTCTATCAAGCAACGCCCGAACAGGGTATACTTACATCATGGTTCCCCTCGCATTGGTGAGGTTTACAACCTCTTCAGTGGTGGTTGGATTACTCTACAGTTTCTGCAGGGTACTACCTTCCAAATGCATGTAAGGGATAGAATGGGAAAGCAAGTTTGCTATCCATTTCCTCCACAAAAGTTTGGCCTTGGAGAACCTGAGCTCCCAATGAGTATTATTGATGAGGAGTCGGATGAGTTCCTTTTTATTGATGCTATCAATTTTTACCACTCCTTGATGAAAGATCTATCGCTTGAGGAAACTAGCACTCCATTTCTGGTGTGTGTCAATTTACTTAGTCATTTCCCTTTTATAAATTGATGTGTTTATTTATTGATTTTGTTTATTAAGGAAACTAATGTAACATCCGCAAAATAATTAACCGAGTTATTTGGATGTTAACCCAATTGAATTAATTTAGTACTCGACTGGTAAATTTATTGAGTGCAAAAATTAATTATTGGTCGTTATCGGATCGTTAACCGGATAATATGGATCAAGGAAGTTTCGGAATCGAAATTGGAGATTTAGATCAATATGGTAATCGGACCACGTTACCGCGTATATATTAATAAATATATATATATATGTGTGTGTGTGAATAAATGGAAGAAAGAAAAAAAGAAGAAAAGGAAGCGCTGGAAACAGAAGAGAGAAAAGGAGAGAAAAGAGAAAGAAGAAAGAAAGAGGGAGGAAGAAGAAGAGGAAAAAGGGAGTACCTCCGCTCAACGAAACGACTTCCGTCCAACACGAAAAATGCTCAGCGTTACTTCCTCTTCGATTCTGTACCAAGATCTTCATCATCAACTCACTCTCTCACTTTGCCATTTTCGAACTTGAGAGGGAAAATCGGTGTTTCGAGGGTTGTAACTCAAGAGAAAGCTAAGGGCGATGTTTAGGAGCGAGCACGAGGTGGATTACTCGAAGTATTGAAGATCGATTGGGTGATTTGGAGTTGAAAATCAAATTGGGGTTTTTGGTGAATAGTGGTTTGAGATTGAAGAAGATGATGAATAGTGCCCATGGAGAATTTCGGGAAATCGGTATTTCGGTCAAAAGCGGTTTCGTGATCGAGTGGGAAGCTTTGGAAGCGGATTGGGTGTCGCCGGAGCGGGGAGCGTTCGTGTGGCTACTCGGTGATTTGGCGAAGTCTCGGTGATTTTGAAGTCTCGGTGTCGGCACACGCTTCAAGGGTGAGTTCTACTCACGTTTAGGATTTTTGTTTTTCGAATTAATTGACTGATCGTTTTATCGCTTTCGCTGGTCTGGAATATTACTTGATATTGTCTGTTTCGGGTTAGGAATCGACCGGAGCGAGTCTCGAGTTATGTCGTGTTGAAACAGAATTTTTGGTGGTTTGATTTCGAAAGATTTTGACTTAAAAACCGTTAATTGGAAAATATGTCGTTTTTGATAAAATCCGTTTTGATTGAGTTTTTGATTGGGTTGATTGATTGTGTGGTTTTAGTTGGGTCTATTTTGTTGGTTGTTTGGTCTGTTTTCGATCGGAACGAGAATCGGAATTGAGCGGAACGAGTATCGGGATCAATCGGAAAGCAATTTTTCATAAAACAGGCCATTTTTGCAATGCTGTCAAATGAGCACGACCCGTGCGTCCAGGGGCACGACCCGTGCGCCTTGTTCTGTCCAAAATTTTCAAAGTGCCCAAAATGATTCCGTTTCGATTCCAATCCTCTTCTAATCCTTTCCTAACCCTTTAATAATGATATTAGGCTTATAATGCCATAATTTTGGGTATGTTTTAAAAGGGTTTCGTAAAATAAGTTCGAAGTTGGAATTGTCTCGAAAAACCGAATAATATCATACGTGTGCGGATATGTTTTATTGATAACTTTTGATCCGGGAACCCGATTGAGGTGTTCTAAGATGCGTTGGAAAGCTTATTCAGAGGCCTAACTGGATATTCTATTTTCAAGGCAAAATTAACTGTTTTTGATATTTAAAATCGTGTCAAAAAGTGGTCAACTAGAGTGCGAGTGTGAACTTGGATTTTATAAAACGTGGAATTAAAGTGTTTCATTGATTGTCCGATTTGATGGACCGTGGGTTCATAGTATTGTAGATATACGTATAAAGTATATCGAGTTGGGTGACGACCCATTATTTAACATACTAGGGGGAGGCAGTCATGATCCTTTTACCTAGGCTCCATGCCAATAGGAGAAGGTACTATTGGTAGGGGGGTTCACCGCCTTGCAGCGTTCGCGTCAGCGGTGTTATGTTGTTTGTAGTACGTTTACCGGGTTCTTCGTTCGCGTTAGCGGTATCGTACTAAACTAACAGGTTACCGGGTTCTTCGTTCGCGTCAGCGGTAATCTGTTTTTGTGTGATTGTTTTTATGCGATACCGGGTTCTTCGTTCGCGTCAGCGGTATCGTACTAAACTAACAGGTTACCGGGTTCTTCGTTCGCGTCAGCGGTAATCTGTTAAAATGTTTTATGCGGTCCATCGGGGGTAGCGTTCGCGCAGCCGATGCCGTATTGAATTAAAATGATTTTATAATTGAACCGAGAGTGCGAGTAGGGGTCTCGGTAGAACTCACTGAGACAAGTTGTCTCACCCAATCCATTGTTGTTGTTTTACAGAGAAACAGGGAAAGAGGAGATCCACAGAGGCACGAGCGGGTTGCCCTCGGACTGGCTACTGAAGACTTAGCTTTATGTTTAAGTTTATTTCCCTTTTGTTGTCTGTATACTAAGACATTATGTATTTAATGTACATCTTTCTTCCGCTTTCTTGTATGATACTGAATACTATAGATGCTGATGGTATATGGTCTGAGAACCATATTGTCTTGTTGTAAATAAGACTGTTTGGGTTATATTCAGCGAAAAATTTATAGTGATATTCAGTGTCTAAGCAGGAAATATATCTCTGATGTGTTACTAATGTGCACTTTGGTATTTTTAATCGATAAATTATACCGGGGTGTTACAGTTGGTATCAGAGCAGTTCGACCTAGTCGGACTTAGTTTAGGGTTGAGTCGATTCCTTGTTAGCCCTTTTTGTAATTACACTTGTGATGCTAAGAGACATTGAGCCTGATCAACTTAATACTTAGTGCATCATAAGCGGAATTATGGAAGGATGATCAAGACGCAATCCTCGACCAAGGTCGGAATCTCCAACCGGTGCATCCTCAGGAAAGGTGACATGACGGTGGAAGAATACACCGCTAAGTTTGAAAAGTTGTCTCAGTTTTACCAAGTGGTAAAGTAAACTTCGGATGACGAATGGAGAATGCAGAAGTATAAGACGGGCATAAGTGCTTTTATGATTTATGGTCTCAGTTCTTATACTGCTACCAATTATGTTGCCTTGGTGCAATCATCTAATGTCACCGAGGATGATCTCATAGAAAATATGGGAAAGGAAAGAAGGTAGTTGAAATATCAACTCCAACTGCAGGGTCCTAAGATAATTTCATCAAAGGAAAAGCAGATGCAGTTCTTTGATTCTTCAAAGGTCAGAAGATGTTCTAATTGGGGAAAGCCTCACAGGGGTAATTGCAAGCGAAGATCTAATCGGTGCTATTATAGAAATGTGGAGGGTCACTATGGTAAAGAGTGCCCCGTAAGGAAAAGTTCCAGGGAGTCACAAGCAGCTCTAAGGCAAGGACGAGTCAACATTCTGGATGTTTAAGCAGTTACGACTGCAGACAATCTACTGAGGAGTATGAGATCAGTTTTCAATAACTCGATCAGTATATTATATGATTCGGGTGCAACCTATTGCTGTATATCCCGATCGCATGTGAATCGGTTAGGATCAGCCTTATCATCGCTATCCGAGCCGATGACTATTTCAACTACTGCTAAGGGTCGTGTCCAGACCTAATCTTTGTATAGAATGGCCTACTTGTCATAGGAGGCAGGAAGTTGTAGAATTTATTGTTTGCCTATGAGAAGTGTGGACACCATTTTGAGTATGAATTGGATGACTGCAAATCATGTTGCAATCGACTATATTAATCAACCATCAGCATCGCCTCAGAATCAGTTGAATTGTCTAGGACAAATTCTGAAGCGGTTACCTAGTTCACCTTAGACGGTCAATCTTCATTCCAAGGTGCGGAAGCACGTGTTAGTGTGTTATCTCCATCCACTGGAACTAGTATTAGATTTATCATCTGTACAAGTTGTGAATGACTTTTTGGATGTTCTCTGGATGTTTTTCAGGATGAAGTTTCTTCCGTACATCCAGAGCGAGAGGTAGAGTTTTCTATAGAATTGATTCTGGTACAGGATCGATATCTATTCCTCCTTCTCGAATGTTTCCTTAGAATTAAAGGAATTGAAATCTCGACTTGAAGAGTCGATGTTAAAGAAATTCATTCGGCCGAGTGCTTCTCTAAGGAGTGCTCTGATGTGATCAGTCGAAAGAAAAGATAGTAGCATGAGATTGTACATCGATTATCGACAACTCAACAAAGTGAAGATCAAGAACAAGTATCCTTTGCCAAGGATACACGAATTGCTGGATCAATTTGTAGTCGTTTTCGTTGATGGTATCTCGATGTGCTCGAAGACCATTGAGGAGCATGTCCAACATCTCTGCATTGTTCTGAAAGTACTCCGAGAAAAGAAGTTGTACTTGAAACCTTCGAAGTGTGATTTTTGGGTGTCAGAGGTAAAGTCTTTGGGACATGTGATTCCCCAAGTCGGGAGTTTCTGTAGGTCCCAGTGAGAAGGAAGCGGTGTTGAATGGGAGTGACCGACGTCAGTCGCAGAGATCAAAAGTTTCTGGATCTAGCCGGTTACTGTAAGAGGTTCGTTAAAGGGTTCTCACAGTCAGTTGTCCACTTACTCGGTTAACTCGTAAGGGTCATCCGTTTACGTGGGATGCTGATTGTGAAGAATGTTTTCAAGAATTGAAGGTTTGGTTGACTTCTGCTCCATTCCTTATTCTTCCGGATCCGTCATTGGAATTTCAAATTTTCGATGACGCTTCAGGGAAGGGTTTAGGATGTATTCTGATGCAAAATCAACCAGTGATAGCTTATGCGTCCAGACAATTAAGGTCTCATGAGAGGATTTATCCGACTCATGAATTGGAGTTAATAGCTATTGTGTATGCACTGAAGATTTGGAGACGTTACCTGTATGGGTCTCGTTTCGAAGTCTCTAGTGGTCACAAGAGTTTAAGGTATCTGTTTGATCAAAAAGAACTGAATAGCAGGCAGAGGAGTGTGTAGAATTTCTGAAGGATTATGACTTCGGGTTGAAGTATCATCCAGGAAATTCCAATGTTGTAGCTGATGCGAGTAATAGGAAATCGCTACACACGGCAGTATTATGATGCATTAGATGGAATTATTAGAGTCTGATAGAGACTTAAATCTGAATTCAAGATCAAGGAGAATCCGGTTAGTGTTGAGCCATATGAGGATCTCTAGTTCCCCAAGGGATTCAATACGCTTAGCACAGGAAGTTGATGTGAAGCTACAATCACAAAAGGTATTTCCAGATTTTACCATGGATAGTGATGGAGTCAATTGTTTCAACGGTAGAATCTGTGCGGCCGATGATGAGATAGTATTATGAGATTCTGTTTGACAAGTCGAACGTGAACACGAATATGTAGGTGAGGTAACTGCTGACTGTTTTCACGTTGCGAATAACCATCAAAGGATTCATTGATGGATCTGCTTGTAAGTGACTGAAATTTCCGAAGTGAAGCTTGGCGTGCGGTATAATAGTTTTGAAAAATCGTTGTTGTGAAAACCCGCATGCTAAGGTTAATTTTGGGAACGAATTAAGAGGCTAATAGGACCTGATTGAAGAAAATCATAGGAGGCGCACTTAGGTTGAAGGGAAGCTCTCAACGCTATTGACTAATTCGGAAAGGAGCTCTGAGTTCTGTTTGATAGTTGTTGGAGAACAACTGAGGTGATTTTCATTACGTTCAGTTTACTTGATGTCCCCGTGGTTTATTTCTACGTTTAAGATAAACGTTTCTGGTAAATCCTCACTTCATCTTCCTTCGAGAAGTATTACCTCGAAATCTTGGGGGCGAGTCAAGAAGTTTCACAAGTGACTTTTTCGTCACATTGTCGGTATGTACGAGAACCGTTAAGGATATTAGAAGATTTGTTGAGAAAGTGTTTACACCTTTCGAGGAAATCGTGTTTGTTTTTACATCTACCGAGGAGTACTTTGATTTGGATTAATCAAGTTGGGGAGCAAGTGAGGAATGAAGCTTCGGAAGTGTTTTCGAATGCGGTGCCGAGCCTATATAGGCGAAAGAGGAGTTTCTCGTGTTGATTCGTAACCAGAGAGTTCGTATCAAGGTAGTAGTGGATCATACTTGGAGATTGATGTGCCCACTTGGGAAGAGTTCCTACGCTTATTTCGTTAGTTCGAGATTGTTTTTCAGCAACTTAAGACCTTTCTGAGAATGTCGATTCTCGATTAGTCAGATGAAAGACTTAGCGAAATTTTGAGGACAAAATTCTTTTAAGTTGGGGAGAATGTAACATCCGCAAAATAATTAACCGAGTTATTTGGATGTTAACCCAATTGAATTAATTTAGTACTCGACTGGTAAATTTATTGAGTGCAAAAATTAATTATTGGTCGTTATCGGATCGTTAACCGGATAATATGGATCAAGGAAGTTTCGGAATCGAAATTGGAGATTTAGATCAATATGGTAATCGGACCACGTTACCGCGTATATATTAATAAATATATATATATGTGTGTGTGTGAATAAATGGAAGAAAGAAAAAAAGAAGAAAAGGAAGCGCTGGAAACAGAAGAGAGAAAAGGAGAGAAAAGAGAAAGAAGAAAGAAAGAGGGAGGAAGAAGAAGAGGAAAAAGGGAGTACCTCCGCTCAACGAAACGACTTCCGTCCAACACGAAAAATGCTCAGCGTTACTTCCTCTTCGATTCTGTACCAAGATCTTCATCATCAACTCACTCTCTCTCACTTTGCCATTTTCGAACTTGAGAGGGAAAATCGGTGTTTCGATGGTTGTAACTCAAGAGAAAGCTAAGGGCGATGTTTAGGAGCGAGCACGAGGTGGATTACTCGAAGTATTGAAGATCGATTGGGTGATTTGGAGTTGAAAATCAAATTGGGGTTTTTGGTGAATAGTGGTTTGAGATTGAAGAAGATGATGAATAGTGCCCATGGAGAATTTCGGGAAATCGGTATTTCGGTCAAAAGCGGTTTCGTGATCGAGTGGGAAGCTTTGGAAGCGGATTGGGTGTCGCCGGAGCGGGGAGCGTTCGTGTGGCTACTCGGTGATTTGGCGAAGTCTCGGTGATTTTGAAGTCTCGGTGTCGGCACACGCTTCAAGGGTGAGTTCTACTCACGTTTAGGATTTTTGTTTTTCGAATTAATTGACTGATCGTTTTATCGCTTTCGCTGGTCTGGAATATTACTTGATATTGTCTGTTTCGGGTTAGGAATCGACCGGAGCGAGTCTCGAGTTATGTCGTGTTGAAACAGAATTTTTGGTGGTTTGATTTCGAAAGATTTTGACTTAAAAACCGTTAATTGGAAAATATGTCGTTTTTGATAAAATCCGTTTTGATTGAGTTTTTGATTGGGTTGATTGATTGTGTGGTTTTAGTTGGGTCTATTTTGTTGGTTGTTTGGTCTGTTTTCGATCGGAACGAGAATCGGAATTGAGCGGAACGAGTATCGGGATCAATCGGAAAGCAACTTTTCATAAAACAGGCCATTTTTGCAATGCTGTCAAATGAGCACGACCCGTGCGTCCAGGGGCACGACCCGTGCGCCTTGTTCTGTCCAAAATTTTCAAAGTGCCCAAAATGATTCCGTTTCGATTCCAATCCTCTTCTAATCCTTTCCTAACCCTTTAATAATGATATTAGGCTTATAATGCCATAATTTTGGGTATGTTTTAAAAGGGTTTCGTAAAATAAGTTCGAAGTTGGAATTGTCTCGAAAAACCGAATAATATCATACGTGTGCGGATATGTTTTATTGATAACTTTTGATCCGGGAACCCGATTGAGGTGTTCTAAGATGCGTTGGAAAGCTTATTCAGAGGCCTAACTGGATATTCTATTTTCAAGGCAAAATTAACTGTTTTTGATATTTAAAATTGTGTCAAAAAGTGGTCAACTAGAGTGCGAGTGTGAACTTGGATTTTATAAAACGTGGAATTAAAGTGTTTCATTGATTGTCCGATTTGATGGACCGTGGGTTCATAGTATTGTAGATATACGTATAAAGTATATCGAGTTGGGTGACGACCCATTATTTAACATACTAGGGGGAGGCAGTCATGATCCTTTTACCTAGGCTCCATGCCAATAGGAGAAGGTACTATTGGTAGGGGGGTTCACCGCCTTGCAGCGTTCGCGTCAGCGGTGTTATGTTGTTTGTAGTACGTTTACCGGGTTCTTCGTTCGCGTTAGCGGTATCGTACTAAACTAACAGGTTACCGGGTTCTTCGTTCGCGTCAGCGGTAATCTGTTTTTGTGTGATTGTTTTTATGCGATACCGGGTTCTTCGTTCGCGTCAGCGGTATCGTACTAAACTAACAGGTTACCGGGTTCTTCGTTCGCGTCAGCGGTAATCTGTTAAAATGTTTTATGCGGTCCATCGGGGGTAGCGTTCGCGCAGCCGATGCCGTATTGAATTAAAATGATTTTATAATTGAACCGAGAGTGCGAGTAGGGGTCTCGGTAGAACTCACTGAGACAAGTTGTCTCACCCAATCCATTGTTGTTGTTTTACAGAGAAACAGGGAAAGAGGAGATCCACAGAGGCACGAGCGGGTTGCCCTCGGACTGGCTACTGAAGACTTAGCTTTATGTTTAAGTTTATTTCCCTTTTGTTGTCTGTATACTAAGACATTATGTATTTAATGTACATCTTTCTTCCGCTTTCTTGTATGATACTGAATACTATAGATGCTGATGGTATATGGTCTGAGAACCATATTGTCTTGTTGTAAATAAGACTGTTTGGGTTATATTCAGCGAAAAATTTATAGTGATATTCAGTGTCTAAGCAGGAAATATATCTCTGATGTGTTACTAATGTGCACTTTGGTATTTTTAATCGATAAATTATACCGGGGTGTTACAACTAACCCTTTATATTCTAAATTGTATTGCCTTGATTGTCTTTGCAGTTCCTTCACATTGGTTTTTGCCAGCTTGCCTTCTCTCCTGCAGCTACCTCCATCACTTTGGTTAACTTTCGTGGAAGGAAATGGAACTGCAAGTTTCAATGGAAGAGTTCAAGGCCTGATTACTGCTGTGTTTCTGATGGGTGGTCTACCTTTCGTGGATTGAATGGACTCCTTCCAGGGACCTCTCTCAAGCTAGGTGTGGCCAAGAAGAATAGGAAATATCTGTTTGTGCAAGTTGTTGAAGCCTAGGGAATGTCTGTTTTGTTAAAGTTGTTTTGATCAGTTTATGTTTCTATTTCACAACAATTTAGTTATTAGTGTTCAGTTTATGTTTCTGTTTCACAACAATTTAGTTATTTGTGTTTTTCTGTGCATCTGGTCTCTTATCTGTTATGCTTTGTTGCATGGTTGACAGCTATTTTGTGGTGTACCACTTCTATCTATGAAGTTTGTTTCTTTGGGCTGTTATAAAGAAAACTTTACATATTGAGCAAAATCTGACCAAAACTCATAGCTGTGTAACTTTTATCTGTCCATTTCTCTGATAAGCTTATGAAATAAGCTTCTGTAGCAGTACGGGTTTTTCCATGTCTCAGATTTCCAGGAACATCTCTCAAGCTAGGTGTGGCTAAGAAGAATAGGTCATATTTGTTTGTGATAGTTGTTGGAGTCTAGGACATGTCTTTTTGTTAAAGTTGTTTGGATCAGTTTATGTTTCTGTTTGTATGTCTCAGCTTTCCAGGGTCATTTCTCAATCTGGGTGTGGCTAAGAAGAATAACATATATCTGTTTGTGAAGGTTGTTGAAGCCTAGGGAACATTTGTTTTGTTAAATTTGTTTGGGCCAGCTTGTGTTTTTAATCAGTCCATTTCTCTAATATTGGTTATCAAATCAGGTTCTTTTGAAGTCAGGTGCTTTTTTCATGTTTAAGGATTATACTATAAATATTCATATCTGTTACAAAATCCATTAAAAATGGGTAATCCTATTTGGACTTATGTCAATTTATTGGTTTCTCATATTTTGTTTTTTATCATAAGCTTTGTAGTGAATAGTTGGATGCAATGACTTTGCTCTAGATTGAAAAGAAAGTCTATATTTGTTTGTGATAGTTGTTGAAGTCTAGGGCATGTCTTTTTGTTAAAGTTGTTTGGAAGTCTAGATCTTGAGAGTGTTAAAATTGCTAGATTGGTAAGAAAAAAGCTAAGGTCAAGTAGACCTGTTTTGGGTGTATATGATCATGTCTTCAAGCTTCATAAACATGTATATATCAGTGTGTCCTATTGACTGATGTTCATTTACACCTTGCATGCTACATCCATCAGAGTAGGGGATGTCTGTTTTGTTAAAGATGTTTGGATTAGTTTATGTTTCTGTTTCACAATACTGTAGCTATTATTGTCATGGATATCTCTCAAACTAGCTGTGCCTAAGAAGAATAGGAAAATTCTGTTTGTGAAGGTTGTTGAAGCCCAGAGAACATTTGTTTTGTTAAATTTGTTTGGGCCAGTTTATGTTTTTAATCAGTCCATTTCTCTAATAGTGGTTATGAAATCAGGTTCTTTTGAAGTCAGGTGTTTTTTTTCATGTCTAAGGATTACACTATAGTCAATTTATTGGTTTCTCATATTTGGTTTGTGATCATAAGCTTTGCAATGAATAGTTGGATGCAATGACTTTGCTCTAGATTGAAAAGAAAGTCTGTATTTGTTTGTAATAGTTGTTGAAGTCTAGGGCATGTGTTTTTGTTAAAGCTGTTTGGAAGTCTAGATCTTGAGAGTATTAAAGCTGTTAGATTGGTAAGAGAAAAGCTAAGGTCAAGTAGACCTGTTTTGGGTGTATATGATCATGTCTTCAATCTTCATAAACATGTATATATCAGTGTGTCCTATTGTCTGCTGTTCATTTACAGCTTGCATGGTACATCCATCAGAGATACAAGTCAAAGAAATCCAAAACATATACCAAAAATGGTAATCCCAGCTTCTCATTATTATTTATATCCATTATAGTGGTAGACACAAACATGACACAGTAAATTAGATGGTATTCTAATGTGCTTTTTTTCTTTCTCAACCAGGAACTTCATGTAACAACTTATTGTATCAAGTTCAACGTTATGGTGAAGGTGATGTCAAAGCCCCCTAAAAATATAGCTTTGGGATACAATAGAGGAGACAAAGGGGTTTTCCATTTCTACTTACTATTATTATGTATGGATTATGACTTTGAATATTTTCCCTAGCCATGAATTATGTATTCGTCTCAATTTTTTTTGCTAAATTATACAGCATCTGTTTGCCTGACCTTATATCAAAAATTTCCTTGTGTGCCAATAAATATGAGAAGACAAGCCAAAAACATAATGGCTCAAAAGATTGTTTATAACCTGTAATTAATTAATTCTCAGCTTTCATCATCAGAAAGTTATAATAACTCCAAAATAATTCTTATCCAAAAGTTTGCATCTCTCAGAATGCATGTGCCATATCATCTTCTATTTTGTGATTCTCTTGATTGACATGACTTAAGAGGGGGCAGCATATTTCTTATTGCCTTGCCTAAAAAACTGACCCCTTGATGTCTTCCCATGTCATTGATTTGACCTTTCCCTCTATTACTTATATATATATTCAACCACTTGCTAACAAGTTACTCTCATCTTTTCCAAGCATTCAAACACAGCCTCCTTTTGTATTGCCTTTAACTTGGAAGGTACTTTATCTTTGTTTTTTTTTGTATTCTTTGTTGCATGGTTGACTGCTATTATGTAATGCATCACTTCTAGCTATGAAATCTGTTTCTTTGCAGATGCCTCTTACTCCTATTGATCCAAGGGATGACAGCAACTATGCCATGGTTATTAAGTTTGATAGATATTACTTGGAGTTTTTGGCTGAAAATGTGAGAACTAGCTTGTGATTTTGTTTTGCCTTTTTTTTTATACATTTCATTGTTTCCTATTTATCATTTGTATGTTCTCTTATAATTGTTGAATGTTTATATTGTGTAGGTATCCATTCAACTGCCTGAATTGTTTGCCAAACAACATGGGAGTGATGTGTCCTTTTTGGTTATGTTGTGTGATCCACTTGGGAATGAGAACCAAGTAATAGTTAAGAAGGTTAATGGCCGCCCATATTTTTCCACTGGTTGGAATGAAATGGGTTCTCGCTATCTTGAAAATGGTCGGGGGATAGTTAGATTGGTTTATATTAGACCAGACAAGTTTTTCATCAAAGTTAAGGATAGATTTGGTAGAGAGGTTGACTATCCAACTCCTGCACGTATTTTTAAAGTTGGTGAAGATCCAGCTCCACGTGCAAACATTGATGCTGGAGACAAATACCTTAGTAGCATCTCTAAAGTCCCAACTCCTTATCATACATTAGCCAAGCATTTAACTGCAGCTGATGTTAATACTGGAAAACTGGTGTGTTTTTCCTTTCGTTGATTTTGTTTTGTTAGTTTTTAGTGTCATTGTTTTGGCTTCCTAATTTGTTGATTATTTGCATTATTGTATGCAGGCCATCCCTGCTGATTTCTGTCATATGCTCATGCCAGCTGGTGTTTACGAAGTCAGGTTGATTGATTCTTATGGCTATGCTTGGAGATGTGAGATGAACAACGATCAAGAAGATGTGTCTCTTTGTGGTTTGCATTCGGGTTGGCCTCTTTTTCGTCATATAAAGTTGTTGTTTGAGGGTACTTATATTAAGCTTGGTGTTAGATCTACAGAGCCAACAATCATTTTGTTTGAGTTCAAGAGGTCTACATGAATAGAGTCTTGGGCTGCTGTTCTTTGTTCCTTCTGTTGGTTGTGGTGTTTATTTGTCTAATTAAGTAGTATGTTTGGTCTAATTAAGTAGTATCTATGGTGTTAGATCTACACAGCCAACAATAATTTTCTTTGAGTTCAAGAGGTCTACATGAATAGAGTGTTGGGCTGCTGTCCTTTGTTCCTTCTATTGGTTGTGGTCTTTAAGCAATGTGCTTTGTCTAATTAAGTAGTATGTCTGGTCTAATTAAGTTGTATCTATGACTGATGTAGTATGTATCCATAAGGTATCATCTTTGTTGTTTGTCAAAGAGGTCATGTACTTTCGTTGTTCCATTATATATAATATTTAGTTTTTGTTATATTTGATTATTTAGACTGTAAATCTAACTTAGTCACCAAAATAATTAACTATAACCTAATAAAAGGGATTGTTGCAAATAAGGTTTTACATAGTAGCTAAAGGATGACTCAAAAAACAAAGCAGTTTAAGTTTATTCAGTATAGATGCCTTTGTGGTGTATTTTATTACCAAGATTACTAACACAAACCTAAATATCAGTATTTTAACCAAAGGGTCTGAGAATTTTCGTTTCTTGCTTGGTGTTGAGCAAGTCAAGCATTTAAATTTTAGGTATGCAAAATTATGATATGGATTACAACTATATTTCTTGGATTCTCTGCAAACCTTTTAAGTAAAATTTGGTAGAATACTATGGTAAAGAAATTTTGGATACTTTCTAAAAGAGTAATCATTGTTTAGACAATGATTGAAGACCATTATTCATAAAATCAATTTGTGATTTCCTCTAAACCACTCAGCAATATGCACTATTCAATTAACCAACAAGAGAATTAGAATTAAATAAATTAAACTGTCATTTGGCTGACCCCCCTAACCAAGAGGTTTCATTCACTATGAAATTCCATATATCATCTAGCTTTTGGTTCCAATAAGATTAGATTGAGTACATGACTTTTACTATTGTTTTCTCAGTTATATCTTCCTTTATTTAAAATGTTATCCTTATTTTGTGCTTCAGAATACTGTAGCAACTGACATTCCCATACATAGCCTTCAAATAAAGAACTGTAGCTATTTGGTTTTCCATGTTTTAAGCAATCTGGAAGTTCTGCATAATACTGTACCAACTGCTTGTGGCAACTGCCATTCCCATACCTGGCCTCCAAACACAGTACTGTAGATATTGGTTTTCCAAATTGAACATGACATCATTCTTTATCTATCTCCACATGAGTTTCTTTATGTATAGCAGTGGTTAAGTTATTCTGCCTTCTGTCTTTTACCTTCCCAATAAGATGACAACTCTCTGTCATCTACCTTTACATACAGCAGGAAATGAAAGACCATTATTCATAAAATCAATTTGTGATTTCCTCTAAACCACTATTCAATTAACCAACAAGAGAATTAAATAAATTAAGCTGTTATTTGGCTGACCCCCATAACCAAGAGGTTTCATTCACTATGAAATTCCATATATCGTCTAGATTTTGGTTCCAAAAAGATTAGATTGAGTTGATGACTTTTACTATTGTTTTGTGCTTCATAATACTGTAGCAACTGACATTCCCATACATAGCCTTTAAATAAAGAACTGTAGCTATTTGGTTTTCCATGTTTTAAGCAATCTGGAAGTTCTGCATAATACTGTACCAACTGCTTGTGGCAACTGCCATTCCCATACCTGGCCTCCAAACACAGTACTGTAGCTATTGGTTTTCCAAATTGAACATGACATCATTCTTTATCTATCTCCACATGAGTTTCTTTATGTATAGCAGTAGTTAACTTATTCTTTATTCTGTCTTTTGCCTTTCCAATGAGATGACATGCTCCACATCTCTTATACACTCTTAAGATTTTCCTTGCAATCATGCAGCATTTGTGTGAATCGTAATTTTGTAGCCAATAACATCATGCCTCGGTTCATTGCTGCAGGAAATAAGTTTCAATTGGTTGCTAATTTGGCTATGCTAATCAAGAGCATTACTTTCCCTATAAAATTCCATATATCATCTAGATTTAAGCAATCTAGACTGTATTTAACATGACATCATTTGTTATCTATCTTGACATCACTTTCTTTATGTATAGCAGTGGTTAAGTTATTCTGCCTTCTGTCTTTTACCTTCCCAATAAGATGACAACTCTCTGTCATCTACCTTTACATACAACAGGAAATGAAAGACCATTCATCTACTGTAGCCATCTATTCAGCATTTGTGTGAATCGTAATTTTGTAGCCATTTACATCATGGCTCAGTTCATTGCAGCAGGAACAGATTTTGTAATGTAGCTTCATCTGCCTTTCCATATCTCACATATTGTAGCCGTTTACAACATGCCTCAGCCTCAGTTATATCTTCCTTTATTTCAAATGTTATCCTGATATTTTTCTTCATAATACTGTGGCAACTGACATTCCCATACCTGGCCTCTGCAGCAGGAAATTAATTACACTTGGTTGCTAATTTGGCAATGTCACAAACACAAGCTTTCCGCACTTCCTCTTCTCTTGCTAATCACTCTCTCAGTTGTCTTTTCTCTTCTTTGCACTTTCTTCACTTCTCACACTAACAATTTCACAACTTTTTTCCATCATGCCCCTATATGCTCTCTATTTAAACCATTCCTCACATCTCCTCCATCACCAACTTCGCAAACTTCCTCTTACCTTCATTTGATTCTCCTTGATTCTCTTTACTCTTAACAAGTATGTGCTACATATTTAAGTCATACAGCTTTCCTTTACATGTTTTACTATTCTTAACATCTTAGTCCTTCTTGACATCCATTCAAAGTTCATTTACATAATTTTCACTTAACTTGGCACTTCTTTTCTTATAGTGGATTTACTTGCATTACTTTAATTTTTGTTTCATTTTTTCCCTTCTGTTTCACTGTAGGAAATCCATGGCATCTCGTGTTAACTTCATTTCTGACATTGTCCCTGGTAAGGTTAACTGGAGACTTGAAGTGCGGGTCATAAGACTTTGGACTCTCCCTGAATATATGAACACTCTCAACACAAACAGTATTGAAATGATTTTGTTGGATGAGAAGGCAAGTTCTCTATATTTTATTGACACTGTATGATTTTATCTTTATATGTATGTATCCTTTGTTTGAAAATTTCCCCCTTTCTCAGCTTGATAGAATCCATTGTACCATCAAGAATTCCCTCATTCCAATCTTCCAATCTATGTTGAAGGAGGGTAATTGTTATCGAATTGATAAGCTCAATGTTGGCCTTAACGATGCAAAGTTCCAGACAACTACCAACAAGTACAAGCTTGCTTTTATAACTGTCACAAGCTGCTGTGGCTTGAAGAGTTGCAACATACCTTTGCATCACTTTGTATTTACTCCTTTTGCTGATATATTGGCCTCACCAAAAGATGATATGATTGTTGGTTTGTGCCTTTTTGGCTTTTTATCTTTTTCCAAATCATTCTGTTTATTTTTCAAATGTTTTTCTGACTTTTTATTTTCAATCAGATGTTATAGGACATGTGGTTGAGAAGAGTGAATTAAAAGAACAACGGACAAAGGATAAGTTTTATAAGCTGATTAATTTGGTCCTTGAGGATTTAGAGTTACTTTCTTTGTCTATTATTCTACCTCAGCTATTGTGCTATATTCATTTAATTTTGTACATGGTTAATTTTTCCCAACCTCCACCTGAAGGTTCAATAGGATTCAGTGTACTCTCTGGAGTGATTTTGCTGAACAAGTTGCTGCTAATATCAATGATACCTCTTCTTCATCAGCTCCAATCATTGTTCTTCAACTTTGCAAGCTAAAAAAATATCAAGGTCTATTTTACACTTTCAATTGTCTTCTGCTAAATTCCAACTTGGTTATACCTTGCTCTTTCTTTGTTCATTCTTTTCTTAAACAGGCATAATGGGGATTTCCAATGCTTATTATGGAACCAAAATTTTCCTCAATGATGACCTGCCGGATATTGTGGACTACAAGGCCAAGTACATTTGCTGTTCACTTTAATTTAGTTATCTTAGTATATTGCTACATTTATTTTCCAGGTTTCTCATTCTTTCAGCTAACATGTTTTTAACTTTACCTTAGAATGGAGGCTTCTGATTTATCCTTGACTCAATCCATCAGTCAACTTACTACCCCTCCTGTTGTATCCACCTATACTGATTTTATGCAAACCTCCTACAAAACTATATCTGAGGTGTTAGAAGCTACCAGTGTGAGCCTTTTTCCTTTGCTGTTGGATTAGTTTTTTCTCCACTTGTGTAGGGGTTTTCTTTTTAATAACTCTGATTGGATAAATTTAGGTGGGCACTTAGGGGTTTTCTTTTTAATAACTCTGATTGGATAAATTTAGGTGGGCACTGCTGTTGTCCTTGCACAAGTAATTGATATTGAGTCTGCACATGGGTGGCTTTACACTTCATGCCAGAAGTGCTATCGCAAGGTTGTTAAGGCTGGTTCTAAATTCTTCTGCAAGGAGTGCAAGAGGAAGGTCACTGGAGTTCCCAGGTATTGTTGGCATATTTACCAAACAACGTTTTATTCCAATTTAGTTATGTATTGTACATATACCATTGTAATCTTTTAAAATATTACTTCTGTTTTGTATGAGTAGGTACAAAATTGAGCTCATTGTTATTGATGGAACTGGGTCAACAAGTTTCATGGCTTTCGATCGTGTCGTTAATAATTTTCTTGGAATGTCAGCACAAGATTTAATTGGCCCTCTTGATGAGCCTGTTGATACCAGTAGAATCCCAACTGAGTTTCGCGCTTTTTACGACAAAAATTTGCTTTTTAAAATTGAAATTCGAGATGCCAACATTACTCAAGGATGGAATAATTATGCTGTTAGAAGATTGACTTCTGATCCTGATCTTATCAAGCAATTCATGGAATTGCATTCAATCCAGGTTGGTTGTCCTTATTTTTATTTTCCCAACAAAATATTGTGTTGGCTTTCCTGATTTTCTTTTGGGTATCACATTTCTTAATCTTAATTTGTAGGCTTTTAATCTTGAGGATGACCTTCATTTGAGCGATTGTCCTGGCTATGCTATTCACAGTCCCTTGGTATATTTGTTTTTCCCAAAAAAAAAATACATTTAGTATTAACCAACTCATGTTTGATCATTGTCTTATATTTGTTTTTGTGTTTTTTCCTAGCCTAATGTGGACACTGTTGCTTCCAATGATTTAACTGAACCTACTGCCTTAGAAGTGTCTAATACCCCATCCAGCAAACTGAATGCTTTTCCCCTTGATAGTGAAGACAATTCTGCTTCTGTTTTTAATGCTGTCCAAGCTGAAGTTGTTGAAGCTTCCTCTCCTCCACATGGTTCCAAGAAATGTGCAGCCTCCCTTTTTGATTCTCCACAAACTTCAACATCTAAAGTTCTTAAGATGAAAGGCATCAAGACAAGGGCAACCAACTGAATTGGTCCAACAACTTCTTCAGTCCTTTTGTTGCTCTCAATATGTACTACTTAGGTGTCTCTCCACTTTATAGTTAATGGTGGAGTAATAAAAATAATTAGGAGCCTGTTTCCCTATTCTAATGAGTCTTAGTTTGCTACTCTAAGAAAATGGATTGCTTCTATAGTCCTTTTCCTATTCTGTTCTATCCTATGTTGTCTCTCCAAGAATGTTAATGTAATGCCTTTTGTTTTAAAGTAATGAAGTGGTCTTTATTTGTTATTTTGCACTGATCTCTGGCATATGTTTAATTTTTGTTTCAAACACTGTTTTTTGGCTTATGGCATGTCCATGTGATAGGAAAATGGTATTTTCCATGTTTCCCTACCAGCAACTAGCATGATATTATGGATTTTTTATTTCATCAAATAACATAATACTGACATGAAATGACTTTCCATTCGATGATCTCATCCAAGATTGTGTGATTCGCATCAACTCCACTCCATATCACTATTGTATTTTAATTCACATCAACTCCACTCCATATCACTATTGTATTTTGATTCACATCAACTCCACTTCATATCACTATTGTATTTTGATTCACATCAACTCCACTCCATATCTCAATTGTATTTTGATTCACATCAACTCCACTCCACATCACTCTTCTATTTCATTCATATAAACTCCACTCCATATCAGTACTGTAATTGCTCACTTTTCTTTTTTCATTTATTTAGCATTTCTTCTCTAGGTAGATGTGCTGATTACTTTTCTTTCACGTAATATTTGTCCATCTCCTTTTACATCTCTTTACAATAAACTAGCTTAACACATTTCTATGGATTTTATGATCTCTCCTTACTTTTTCTTATTGTTTTTGAGTGCCCTTCTATACTTTGTAACAGTTGTTCTCCAATTACTTATGTAACATTGTATTTGTTGAAAGCACTAAATGAGAGACTCTGAGGACAAAAAACACACCATCCACAGAATCTGGTCACCTGTTGTTTCTAATAGTTTAAATTGTTAGTATTCTTTTGAGTTTTCCTTTCATGCATTTTTATTTTCCTGCCTCATTTTTTTGCTGTTATCATCTCTCTTGCAGTTTCCCTTTCATCTCACTCTACTATAAGCCCTTCTTTGGTGCCTTTAAGGCCAGGCAAATTCATCCTTAGGCCAGTAAATGTTGATCAGCAAAATAGCCCTCTACATATAAACCCAACTGGTATGTTATTTTTTTTAAAATTATAAACTCATTTTAATATTTTATATCTACATTATTAATCTTTTTTATGGCTTATAGATATATCTCCACAAGCAACTTTTATCAGGCCTTCCTCACAGAGAATTGGCCCAGGTAGATTTGTTCTTAGACCAAGAGTTTCTGACCAACAAATCTTACCTCCACTTGGTTTATCAGATCTTGGGGTCCTTTCACTTGGTGCTGCCAATCTTAACATTGGTAACTTTATTTTTCGCATACCATCTTACTACCAACTACCTCTTCTTTTATAGAACCAACTAATAGTTTCCTATATTTTATAGCTACACCACATCGACCATTGTCAATAGAGCCTCCATTTACATTCCATCAAATTCCAGAAGCTACTGCACTTAATCCCACCACAGTTTCTGTTAACCCCTTACCAATCAAACCTTCTTTCTTGCCTTCAACAACAGGTACTATACAACTGATCCTTCTTTTATTAGTTTATACTTAAGTATTTTAAGCTCTGGTTTAAACTTACTAACAAATATTTTCCTATATTTTATAGGCACATTACATGTTAATTTTGCTTCACTTAATCCCAGTCTAAACTTCAACCCTTATTTCTTTCTTCATATTGTAAACTTCGACCTTTAATTCATGATTTACATTGTTACTACTTTCTAAATTGTCAGATTTCTTTATTATGTTTATTTATTGCTTACTTTCATTTCCTTGTGTAGTTTTGAAATGCATTTCGAAGATAAATAGCTCCCACCACTTTTGATGTTGTATCTGTTTTTGCAATGCAATTCATGGATAGATGTTATTTTTTTTAAAATTATCAACTCATATTAATATTTTATATCTACATTACTAATCTTTTTTATGGCTTATAGATACATCTCCACAAGCAACTTTTATCAGGCCTTCCTCACAAAGAATTGGCCCAGGTAGATTTGTTCTTAGACCAAGAGTTTCTGACCAACAAATCTTTCCTCCACTTGGTTTATTAGATGTTGGGGTCCCTTCACTTGGTGCTGCCAATGTTAACATTGGTAACTTTATTTTTCGCATACCATCTTATTGCCAACTACTTCTTTTATAGAACCAACTAATAGTTTCTTATATTTTATAGCTACACCACATCAACCATTGTCAATACAGCCTCCATTTACATTCCATCAAATTCTAGAAGCTACTGCACTTAATCCCACCACAGTTTCTGTTAACCCCTTACCAATCAAACCTTCTTTCTTGCCTTCAACAGCAGGTACTATACAACTGATGCTTCTTTTATTAGTTTATTCTTAAGTATTTTAAGCTTTGGTTTAAACTTACTAACAAATATTTTCCTATATTTTATAGGCACATTACATGTTAATTTTGCTTCACTTAATCCCAGCTCTTCACAAGTTACAGTCGATCAACATAATGAAGCTGCTCAGCCACCCTATAACCTTCCCAATCTTTATAATCATTCTGATACCACTGTTTCTGATACACGCTTGGGAACCAGTTCTCCTTTTACACTCCTTCAAGATGCAGATGCAGTTAATCCCATCACTTCTGAAATGCCAATCCCTCAACATACATCATTTGATCACCTGACTGGTGGGTCCGCAGACTTTGATACAATATTGCAAGCAAATTCTTCTTCAGTTCCATCAACAACTGGTATTGACCAACTATGTTTCGTTCTCATTAATTTTCTAATACCATCTCATTGCCAACTAATTTTTCTTTTATAGAACCAACTAAAATTTTGAGTGATAATGTTTTCTTTGTTTTTTTAGATGTAGTCGATGAAGTTTCCTACTGGGATATTGGAGATCCAAAATATGTATGTCAATTTTGTGGTGCATTAATGTGGTTCGAGGAGAGGGTCCAAAAGAAATTTAAACCCCATCTTCCAAGATTTTCTTTATGTTGTAGGCAAGGGAGAATAACTTTACCTCTTTACAAACCTCCTCCTCAAGTATTATATGATCTATTTCATAAACGTGATAGGAGGGGGAAGTTTTATTTGGCAAACATTCGATCGTTCAATAGTATGTTTGCTTTTACTTCTATGGGCGGCAAGATTGATAAAAAGATAAATGATGGTGGTGGACCTCCCGTTTTCATCTTAAATGGTGAGAACTATCACCAAATTGGTAGCTTACTCCCTCTTCCAGATAAAGAACCAAAGTTTGCCCAGCTTTACATACATGATACCGAGAACGAAGTATCCAACCGAATGTCAGTTGTTAGGTATCTTCACAGTACCTTATTCTGTTCTCATACCTATGTTTGTGTGTTATTCTTTACCAATTTATTTATTTATCATTTATTGTAGGATGGAGGATGATGATCTCAGCTTGAGAACCCAAATTGTCACAGATATTAAAGAATGTCTTGATTTATGTAATCCGTTTGTGCAGACATACAGAATGGCAAGACATATGCTGTCCCAAAATCCCCCACCGACCATTAAGCTTCGTATCTTGGGGAAAAGAAATCGAGATGCTAGGCAATACAACTTACCAACTGCTTCAGAGGTTGCCGCTTTAATTGTTGGTGATTTTGATCCAGCTGGATTTGATAGAGATGTTATTGTCAGTTCTCATTCAGGATTGCTACAGCGAATTCCCATTTTGAGTGCCGCATATTTGCCCTTACAATATCCTTTATTGTTTCCTTATGGGGAAAATGGGTTTTCAGAGAACATTGAGTTCCGATCTGACAACATGGCAGCAAAAATTAAACGAGATCATGTAACTATTAGAGATTGGCTCGCATTTAGAATTCAGCATAGAGAGATTGATGGAGGTACACTTTTGTTTTCTGGGCGTTTATTCCAACAATTTTTGGTAGATGGCTATACCATGATTGAATCTTCTAGATTGAAGTGGGTTAGAAACAACCAGAAAGAACTAAGAGCTGATGTTTACAAGGGTCTTGAAGAATCTATTCTGAGAGGTGAAAGGAATACATCAACAACTGGTAAAAGAATTGTATTGCCCTCTACTTTTGTAGGAGGGCCCCGTTATATGTTTCAAAATTATCAAGATGCCATGACAATTTGTAGTTGGGCGGGCTACCCTGAATTATTCATCACATTCACCTGCAACCATAAATGGCCAGAGTTATCAAGATACTTTTCAAAATACAATTTTAAGTCGGAAGATCGCGCCGATGTGGTGTGTCGAGTTTTCAAAATCAAGCTCGATCAATTGATTAAAGATATAAAAAAGGGAGATATTTTTGGTCGTGTTATGGCAGGTATCTTTTATCTATATGTTCTCTATTATTTAATAGAGTTTTTTGTGCTTTAAATTAACATGAACTTATTCATTATTCTGCAGTTATTTACACAATTGAATTTCAGAAGCGCGGTCTACCCCATGCTCACATCTTAGTATTTCTTCATTCATCTTTTAAGTACAAGACTATTGCTGACATTGACAAGGTTATATGTGCTGAAATTCCTAACAAAGAATCTGATCCACGCCTCTTCGAAATTGTATCTACATCCATGCTTCATGGACCCTGTGGACCTCAAAATCCAAAATCTACTTGCATGGAGAACAAAAAGTGTACAAAGTACTTTCCAAATAAATTCAGCGATACGACTATCGTTGATTCAGATGGTTATCCTGTTTATAGGAGAAGAGATAATGGGGTTTTTGTTCAAAAAGGTGAATCCTTTTTAGATAATAGGTTTGTTGTGCCCTACAACAAAACTTTGCTCCTCAAATACAATGCTCATATAAATGTTGAATATTGTAACCAATCTAGGTCAATCAAGTATCTCTTCAAGTATGTCAACAAAGGTCATGATCGAGTTACAACAACTTTCTATGGTGTTGATGATTCCAACTCTAATAATGATATTGTTGACGAAATAAAGTTGTATTATGACTGTAGATATTTGGCCTCATCTGAAGCTGCATGGAGAATCTTTTCATTTGACATTCATTATAGAGAACCCTCAGTGGAGAGGCTGCAATTTCATCTACCAGGTGAACAGTTGCTTATTTACAGAGATAATCGGCCTATTCAATCAGTTCTTTCTAAGCCAACTATTGGTAGCTCTAAATTTTTAGCGTGGATGGATGCGAACAAAAAATATTCACAAGCAAGAGATCTAACTTACGCTGAATTTCCAACAAAATTTGTTTGGAATGATGAAAAGAGGGAATGGTTTCCACGTAAGTCTGGATATACTATTGGGAGACTTCATTATGTCCCTCCTGGATCTGGTGAGCTCTATTATTTAAGGACATTGCTCAATCATGTTAAAGGAGCTCAGTGTTTTGAACACATAAGAAAAGTTGAAGATTTTGTTCACCCAAATTTTAAAGATGCTTGCTATGCAATGGGTTTATTAGAAGATGAAAAAGAATATATAGATGCTATTAAAGAGGCAAGTCATTGGGGTGTTGGATCCTTTTTGCGCAAGTTATTTGTCATACTATTAGTGTCTGGCCAAATTTCAAGACCTGACGTTGTGTGGGATGCTACATGGTTCCATTTAGGTGATGACATTTTGCATCGACAAAGATCCATTCTACAATTTCCAGGTTTTGTTCTACATCTTTTCTAACTAATGTTCGCCACTTTTTTCCTTATTACAACAATAATATTTGCATTCACTTATTATTTCAGCATTACAATTGTCTGCTGATGAATTAAAGACCTTTACTTTAGTTGAAATTCATAAGCTGTTGCAAAGCCATAATATGAGTCTCTCGGATTTTCCTACTTTGCCTCAACCTAACGAAGACTTGCTTGCAACAAGTCACAATAGGCTTATATTTGATGAAATTAATTATGATAGGAAAAAACTGGAGATTGAAAATCAGCAATTGGTGGCATCAATGACAGATGAGCAAAAAAAGATCTATGAAAAAATTATGTCACGGGTTAATGAAAAAAAAGCTGGTTTCTTTTTTTTAAATGGGTATGGTGGAACAGGCAAGACTTATATTTGGAGAGGCTTGACAACTGGTTTAAGATCACGCGGAAAAATTGTTTTAGCAGTTGCCTCCAGTGGTATTACTTCTCTTTTAATTCCTGGAGGTAGGACAGCTCACTCTCGATTTGCAATTCCACTTAACCCAGATGAGTGTTCGACTTGCAACATAAAACAAGGGAGTCACTTAGCAGAATTGATTCGTAGATGTTCATTGATTATATGGGATGAGGCCCCAATGACCAATAAAAATTGTTTTGAAGCTCTAGATCGAACCCTACAAGATATTTTGAGGCCTTCTAATGGTGAAAGTTTAGGTTTTCCTTTTGGAGGCAAGGTTGTCGTTTTGGGTGGAGATTTTCGCCAAATACTCTCTGTTATTCCCAAGGGAACAAGACAGGAGATCGTACATGCCACAATCAACTCTTCTTATTTATGGAACCATTGTGAGATTTTGACATTATCCAAAAATATGAGATTGTTGTATGGTACCTCAAATGCTGACATTGCTGCAGCAGTAAAATTTTCTGAATGGGTTCTAAAAATTGGAGATGGTACAATTGGTGAAGTAAGTGATTCAGACACCTCTCTTGAAATTCCAGATGAGTTGCTTATTAAAGATTCAGTTCAACCAATTCAGGCTATTGTTGACACAACATATCCATCATTTCTTGATGAAATGCATGACCCTCTATTTTTTCAAAATAGGGCGATCTTAGCTCCTAAAAATGAAGTTGTGGACATAATCAATGAGCACATGCTATCTTTAATTCCAGGTGATGAAAAGACATATCTCAGTTTAGATACACCTTGCCACAGTAATTCTAATGTTGATGTTGTGGATGAGATACACACACCAGAATTTTTAAATACAATTGTTGCCTCTGGCCTTCCAGCTCATAAACTTAAATTCAAAGTTGGTATTCCAATTATGTTGTTGAGAAACATTGATCACTCTTCTGGATTATGTAATGGAACTCGGCTCATTTTAACAAAGATGGGTAAATTTGTTGTTGAGGCAATTGTGTTATCAGGAAACAATGCTGGTTCAAGAGTTTTTATCCCAAGATTATCATTGACTCCATCTGATCCTCGAATACCTTTTAAATTTCAAAGAAGACAATTCCCTTTAGCTGTTTCTTTTGCAATGACTATCAATAAGAGTCAGGGGCAATCTTTGAAACATGTTGGTGTTTTTTTACCCCAACCAGTTTTCTCGCATGGTCAATTATATGTAGCTGTTTCAAGGGTTACTTTAAAAAAGGGTTTAAAATTATTGATAACTGATGATGAAGGGAATTCAACAAATACTACTTCGAATGTGGTTTACAAAGAAGTTTTCCACGGACTGTTGTAGGTAATTTTCTAATTCAATTATATATGCCAAGTTGACTTTTTGGCTTTTTGTATAATCTTTTCCCTCTAGCTCCATTTTTCTTCTCACTGGTCTTCGCTTTTTCCCGCATGTCTCATGATCTGATTTTGCCTTCCCATATTTCCTTGCATTTGTGTGTTACATGCCTCATAATCTACGTTTATTGATATTAAATAAATTTGCATTGCCCTTTAATCAACTTTCTCATCGGTTCAGTCGGGTTATTTTGATTTATCTTAGTTTCCCATTCTGGTCATACTTAGTCAATAATTTGCTTTTCCCATGCATATTTACTTGCATTTGTCTCTTCTTCCATGTTCTCAGATTAATATTCTGCTTCTCCTATTTGTTCGAATTTTATGGATTCGTCCTTCTTGCCGGTCTCTTCTTGATTGTTATTAGCCAACCAGTTGCTTAGATGTAATATTGCTTTTATTTACCTCTTCTTTATTTGCATTTGTATTCTTGGTATCTCCATATAGCCAGAGTTGCATGTGACCTTTCATTTTTGTTTTCTGTTGTTAGTTGTTTAGACAACATGTGGTTTTTAAGTGTCTTTTTTTATGCCTCATGTTGCTTCTATTGATTTCTGCTTTGTACTTTGTGAACAACCATAGGATCAACTATATTTACTGTTCCTGCACATTAACTGTTCTTGCACAACGTTTCTCTCTTACTAGGTTATCAAATAGTTGATCAAATAGCAGAGGTTTCTTAATTCATTCATCTCACTCTTTGCTTATACCTGAATTCCATTTAAAATATCAAGTCAGTAAAATGGTGTACTTGCTTCTTATGATGAAGGGTTTATGTGATGAAGTTTCAGGTTAGTAATGTGTAGTTTCCAACTATTAATGTATTAAACAAAAACCTCTTTAATATGCAGCAATTTGCCAAGTGCTTCCATGAGAAAATTGATGATTTTGTTTACTCTTTAGCACTCTTATATTATGCACCATGATATTAGTAACAAGCTGAATTTGTTCATAATAACTAAGGAATTGTATCATTCCTCTTATACACTGTAGCCATAGATATCATTGCGCATTCCTAATGGCGTTTTAAAAGATTTTATTTCAGCCATTCAACTCATGCATTCAAAGAAGTTGGCTTCAAAGTCATTTTCAACTGTCATATCCCTCAATTCGGTAATTCTCAGTATTTTTACCATTACCCCCTTACTATTCTATTTGATATATATGTATATATATATATATATATATATATATATATTTAATTTGTCTCTTATGGCATTACTTTCAGTATAGGCATCATTCCAACCACTTCGCCCAAGGATGATGTTTTTACCATACATTGTCCAATGTCAACTGAACTACTTCGCCCAAGGATGATACGTAATCAACCACCACCAACTCAGATTGTCTACCCTAACAATGCGGATATCCAGCAACCTCTTGAGCAGAACCCTTCCAACACTTCAGTTTTTGAAGATGGCCTAACCCCTGATAACCCAATTATTATGTAATAACCAGCATTTCTGCTCCTGTTATCGCTTTTTCTTTTGTTTCTATCTTTTTGAATCTTCTAAACATATCTTAGTTGTTGGATTTTGACTTTAATTACTATTAACTTAATTTTGGTCTTATAATGCTTCCGTAGACCCTAAAGCTTTGACCCCGTGCATCGCACGGGTGACGCCACTAGTAAACCAACGTTGTTGAACTAGTGGCATATATATGTTACCATGGGACACAGAAGATCGATTTGGTACTTTCAAGTTCAATTCTCACAGTGACAAACTCAGTGTTGTTCCGTGTAAAATTTGCCACTAAGAATGATTAGAGATTAATCTTTCATTAAAAACGTTGAGACAATCTATAGGTAATCAACAATAGTAAAAAAAAAGATGGCAGTAAATATTTTCATTACCTTACACATAATTAATTTTTACATGATTAAGATGAAAAGTTGGTGAAAAATTTTTGGTAATGCTAAACAAAGTTTTGTTCTTCCTATTTGATCACTCACACCTTATTCTTTGTAAGAACTTATAAGTAAATTACAAGCAAAGGGGAAGAAAAATTAAAATCAAAACCACTCATATGCCCAAGATTCTGAATCCACAACCATTCTTGAATTCTGATTGAGAGTAGCATCAAATCCTTGCTTTCTATCACCATTATCATCATCATTAATCACCAAATTGAAGCTGCTAATAAAGTCATCATCATCATCCCAAAAGAACATATTGTTATTATCATTTTCTTCCTTGTTAGTAGTATTAATATTAATATTATTATCATGGCAATTATAATTACAAGACCACTCAAAATCAGGGAGGTGAAGGTCTTGAAAAAAGTTTGTTGAATTTGATGAAGATGTTGATGAAGAAGTAGACACTATAATTTCATTTGGTTCTATCATTGGAACTTCATCAATGCAAAATCCATCCATTAACTCCATTGTGTCAAATAAGGGTGTTATAGTAATTTCCTCTTTGTCATTCTCTTTCTCTTTCTCTTTGACTTCAGTGATGGTTGTTGATAATTCAAATGAAGTAGTCTCTGGCTCTTTATGTTTGTCAATTTTTGATTCAATTTTGGAGTCAACATCAACTTGCAAAGGTTGTTGAATTTTTTGTTGTTCTTGTTCTTGTTCTGGTTGGTGGGGTTGTTGTTGATTTTGGTTTTGGTCATTTTCATTAAATAGTGGCTTGTGTGTAATTGGATCAATTCCCATTTTCTTCAACTTTTTCTTTATGTGAGTATTCCAATGATTCTTTATCTCATTATCTGTTCTACCAGGGAGATGTGAAGCTATCTTAGACCATCTGTAAAATAATTAAGAAAAAAAGAATAAGATTACTAAAATAATAAAATAAAAACATTAGTAATTAATAAGTTAATTATAGCTAGTGTTTCTTTATCTCATAATCCATTCTTAATTATTGCATCACTTAAAAGGAAGAATGACTTTATAGGCACTAAAAAGCACTATCTTCCAATGTCATGCAAGTTAAGAAAAGAAGAAAAATTGGCCACAAGACAAACTTGTCTTCTACTTATTACTATTATACTTTTCTACTACATACTAATAATGATTTCATTTTCAGTCAACTTTAACTGCAATCATAATCAATTCCCCTTTTTTATTTTCTGAAAAAAGTAAATAGAAATTAAAGAAAAAAAATATGATACACAATTGTTATACGTCTCTTCCTCATGGTCATGGGACCACTTTTCTTCTCCTTCTATTTAATAAACAAATTACAACTTGAATGACATGATGTATAAAAGTGACAAATTTAACTAAGGTAGTGCCCTGTTTGTTACAATTAAGATATCTTTAGTTTCATTTAAATCATTAGCAATATAGTATGTTAGTTTGAAGGACCACTACTTTGGCAATTATTTTAATTTAATCATTAGTATAGTAGTAAAAAATGAAAAATAAACGTGTAAAATCAAACCTGTTGCCAAGTTGAGCATGAAGATCAATGACCATTTTCTCTTCATATTCTGATAAAAGACCTCTCTTTAAATCTGGTCTTAAATAATTTGTCCACCTGAGTCTGCAACTTTTTCCACACCTTAATAGCCCTGCATATGGACTCACAATTAAATTGTTAGAAAGTACATACATAAAGATTCATTATTCCACAGGGATAATTTTTTTTTTTTTAACTACCACTTTAGTTTTAGTTTTAGCATATGATTAAGTGTCCTCAGACTCTTCATAGAGGGAGCAGAGATCCTCTTCGGTTACTGGACAGTTCCGGTAGGAGAGAGATAAACACATTAAATAAAAAATAATATTATTTTATTTCATGAGTCTATCTCTCTCCTACTAGAACTGTCCAGTAAATGAAGATGATCTCATTTCCTTTATAGAAGGTAGGAGGAGTATTGTTTTTGGTATATACCAAGGTATCCACCGCCGAACGCAGTGGCCAATCCTCTCGCTGGATTGGAGGCACCTCGAAGGGTGGGCCAGCTGGCCCAGGGATTTAAAGCTGCTCCATACCCAAGGCGAGGATCGAACCCTCGACACTTGGTTAAGGGAGGATGAGCCCCAACTGCTCAATCACACCCCTGAGTTTAGGTAGGAGGAGTATGTGTCAATAGTGCTGAACTAAATGATTTATTGATAAAATATTTACTTATGAAAAAAAATGTGTTCCAAAGAAATGCAGGTGACATTAAGAGAAGAAAGAGGATGAATGAAAGGAGACCTGCCAATTTAGGGACAGCTCTCCAACAACATTGGCCATTAGAGAGAATGAAGTTGATGAGTTTCCTGTCTTCCTCTGCAGTCCATGGTCCTTTCTTCAATCCCACTTTGTCACAACAAGGTTGTCTTCCCATTTTTGTTTTATCAATTAGAGAAAACAATAGTGAGAGAAAGAAAGAAAGAGTCTAAGAGAGTTTGAGAGCTCCTTTGAGAATATGCACATAAGAGAGAGGTTAGGACAGCAGAGCAGCATCACCTACTTATATATAGAATATCACCCTCTCTAAAGTCTTCCTCAAAACCCACTATCTCAACTTATCTCTTTTTTTATTCATACATCAATAATGCTGTTCACATCATTTCATTTTATATTTCCTTTTTTCCTTTTACTCTGTAATATATTTTAAAAATTGTACCTCTCTTGTTCAATAATATTAAGTCTTATTTAGGTTGTTTCCTATAGTTTAAGAATTTTTTTAATTAAATCGAAGTGTAATAATTTTACAAAATTACGTTTATTAATTATTTGATAGTAACTATTCTCATAAATGCACAATGGATTCATTATTAATCTGACGATAAAAAAATTAACAGTAGATGGAAAAGATAAATATGACATTTGTTTTGAAACTACTTTTTTTCTCTAATACGACACTTATTACGCGGCAAAAAGAGTATCTGTTAGAAGTTTGTCGGTTTAAGTTTGTCACTAATTTATTTGGGTGTCATCTCTTCACCGTAAATTTTCATTAAAAAGAAAAATCAAGAGTAACAAGAGGGATGAGGGATGAGAGAAGGGGCACACGTGTCATGTCTCAATCAGAAAGCGCCACATCATCAACCAACTTTGCTTGAGTTTGAAGGGTGAAATACTTCACTTGCTAACTCAAACCTCCAAGGATGGTAAGACTTATAAGTGAAAAGTAAGACTATACCTCAAATGATATACATCACAAGTCTCGTCTCCTCTTTTTTTCTTTGACATTTTCATTTCTAAAATGCTTTCAATGTTGAAGGTGGTGATGACAAGAGAGTGATGAAAAAATATATCCAATTCCAAGCTTATATATTTTAGCAACAAATTAAATTATAATTAGTTAACTCAATTATTTGCTTTAATATATATCGTTAGATTTAGATAAAGAAATTGTCGTTTAAAGGAAGTTTGAGTATTTCAATTAAAATCTCTATACTTCTTATACTTGAAAGGAAGATAGACCACTTGTTAACAATCCATACATATAAAACATTGTTAGATAAAACCTTGCAATTGTTATGAGTTTAAGCGATAACTGAGAGGAGTAAACAAACATATTACGTAGATGCTTACAAAAAACATATTATGTAGATAGAAGAGTTTTTTTTTTCAAAAAGGATAACTTTTTTTAAAAAAATTTGATAAAAAAAAAGACAGCTGTATTTTTTAAAGGAATAATGAGAAACAAAATGACTAAATAAAATGGCAATTTGGCCACTGGATCAATCGCCAATGAGTTGTATATTGAAATAGTATTATCTAAAAAATACTTCATTATTTTATACAGGTTTGAATGAGTTTTTCTTTAAGAACAAGGAGTGTAAATTACAATTCCTATAGTTTTTAGTTAGACTTTTGTGTTTCAATTAGAAAGATACAATTATAGCCATTCAAAAATTGAACTCTTTTGCAAAGTCTATCTATAAACCATTTATTTTAAAAATTATCCTAACACACCATGCATTAACGCATCACATATACTCTTTTTTCCCCTTTTATTTGGATCAAGAAAAATGTATTTCAAGGAAATCATAATATTTTTATGTGCGTAGATTTTTCTTAAATTATCCTAATACTTTTTTGCCTAGCCCTCATAGAGGACAAAAAGGATAACTTCGAGTAATAAACACGCTTAAAAAAAAAACTAATGACAAAAACCACCTCTAAAAAGTAAACTTATTCACGTCACGATTGTGAAACCTAAGAATAACTAAGCAGATTTTTCAAAAGATGTCATTAACGCCTTGGGGTACATATCTTCTTGAGCTTCTACGAGGTCTTGTTATCACGCACCCACGATTCCCCAGTTCATTAAGGTCCTCATCTGAATCTTGTCCAGAACTAATGTTTCTGGTTGTGCCCTGCCCCTTTTTCTATTTATAGCTAGGTTTGAATCCGGTGTGGATATTACAATTTACAATCCCTATTATTGCTCCCTATAGTTTTTAGTTAGACTTTTGTGTTTAAACTAAAAACATACAATCACAGCCATTCAAAAATTGAACTCCTTGGTGGAGTTCCCCGGACTCTTTGGTGGCAAGACTCTACAAAGCTAAGTATTATCTTAGGTGTGACTTCATGCATGCATCTAAGGGGAGCAACTCTAGTTTTGTGCGGCGTATTATTCATGAAGCTCGGGTGGTTCTTAAGAAGGGTTGTCGTTGGATGATAGGTGATGAGCGAAAGATTAATATCTTTGGAGAGACTTGGTTGGCTAACCGTGTTGTGCTTAATGAAAATGATTCTCATCTTTTTAACCCATTTCTCCATGTGGGTGATCTTCTTAGTGTAGGCACAAAGTCATGGAATGGCGTGATGATTAACCAGTTGTTCCATACGACAGTGGCGGATCAAATTATTAGAACCCCTCTCTTCCCAACGGTCTTGGATGATACGCGTATGTGATGGTCGGAAAATTCAGGCGTGTATTCAGTTCGTAGTGCTTATAGATTGATTATGAACAGTATTTTGGATACCGGGCATCTGCATGTTGAAGGCGATTGGTGAAGTCTTTGAAAGGATGAAAATCCCAACGAAAGTGAAACATTTCCTATGGCCTATTTGTAGAGAAGTTTTGCCAACTAGATTGAATTTGCGTCGTAGACATATGGAGATTGAGGACTCGTGTCCACTACAAGAATTTAAGTTATTACTGGCTAACTCAATCCCCCAGTAATGCTGAAATTCGGCCAGAAATTGCACATTACTGGCGGATTTAGTCCGCCAGTAATCAGCCAGAAAAACGGCCGCAGGTAATTGTTACTGGCGGAATTTCAGCCAGTAATGACTGGCGGATTTACTGGCCGAATTTCAGCCAGTAATTACTGGCGGAAATTCGGCCAGTAAATCCGCCAGTCATTACTGGCTGAAATTCCGCCAGTAATGTATTATATATTTTTTTAAAAAAATATTTTTAAAAAGCTTTTTTGTATTTAAAATTTGTTGTTTTAAATATTTAATTCGTTTTTTTTATTTAATTTTTTAAAAAGCTTGTTGTTTGAAGCAAAGTGAGAACCAAAGTCTTCCTGGCAGAGGCGGCGACGACGGTGCTCCGGCGACCCTCCGGTGGTAGTGGTTTTGGGGTGGTTGTGTGGTTGTAGGGGTTGTATTGTTAAAACCAGAGGGGTGTGGATAGTGTTCTGAGTTTAAAAATAAAAGAAGGGTGTTGTGTATAAAAGAAGGGTGATAGTGTTCTGTGGTGGTGGTTCATGGTGGTTTAGCGGTGGTGAGAGAGAGAGGAATTGTGGCCCGCGGTGATGAGAGAGAAAGGAGGGTGTGCGAAGGTGGTGGCTCTGCTGTTGTTGTTGTGGAGGTTTTGGTGGTGATGAGAAATGAAGGTTGGTGGTGATGAGAAATGAAGAAATGAGGTGATGAGAAATGAAGAAATGAAGAAATGAAGGTTGGTGGTGATGAGAGATGAAAAAATGAAATGAGATGAGAGTGATTAAAGGTGGAGAGAGAGATGAAAAGCTGGCACGGATGAAAAGGTGGAGAGAGTGATTACTGGCGGAATTTTGCGTGTTACTGGCGGATGTCATTACTGGCCATTTTTAATGGTCAATGCACAGCTTTTGAGGGTATGTTACTGGCTGAAATTTCCGCCAGTAAATGCATTTACTGACGGATATGTTACTGGCGGAAATTTCCTGTTACTGGCTGAACTGCGTTACTGGCGGAACATGCGTGTTACTGGCGGAACTGCATTACTGGCCATTTTTGACAGTCAATGCGCAGCTTTTGAGGGTATTTTCTGACTGAAATTTCCGCCAGTAAATGCAATTACTGGCGGATATAATTATTTATAAAATTATTTTAGTTTTTCAATTAATTTCCGCCAGAAATTCCTACTCAATCCGCCAGTAAATATACTGGCTGTTTAAATTCGACAGAAATGTTATGGAATCCGCCAGAAACTTACTGGAAGACTAAATCCGCCAGAAATCGCATAATTCCACCAGAAAACTTACTGGCTGACTGATTCCGCCAGAAATGTCTAGCCAGTAATGCAAGTAATTCTTGTAGTGGTCCTTGGTGACCTCAATTCTCTGAATCTACCCTTCATCTTTTTATCTATGGTTCCAAAGCTCAAGCTTGCTGGAGGAGCCTAGGGTTGGTTGACGTTATTATGGCTAATGTTGTTGGTGCTGCAAATTTCTGTGCTGCATTTTTTTTCTATTTTGAATACCTTGCAGGGCGCTAATCGTGAGGCGTGGTGCATGACTCTCTGAAGTATGTGGAAAAACCGTAATGATCATGTTTGAGAGAATAAATCTGTCGATGCAACCTCCATTATGTGGGCTGGCAATAGATTGTTGAATGAATGGAAGGGGGGCTCGTATTACTAATGATGTGCGCCTGCCTTTGGGCCTGCGTGCTGCTGCTGTTTGGTCCAGACCGAGAGCAGGATCTATGAAATGTAACGTTGATGCATCCTTTTCTTTGGTGGAAAACCGAGTTGGCATTGGTATGTGTCTAAGGGACGAACACTGTATCTTCATCAAGGCTAAAACTCTCAGCTACTCCCCCATTTTGGATGTGCCTTTGGGTGAAGCTTTGGGTCTTCATTTTGCTATTATGTGGGTTTCAAAAATGTCATTTTTGAGTTAGATGCAAAATTTGTTGTTGATGCTTTTAATTCTAGGCGTGATACCATCACTGAATTTGGCTCTCTTATTAGGGATTGTGAAAGCCTTTTTACTTTCTTTTAATTATATCTCTCATGTTGAGTTTGCTAGGAGAGATGCTAACAAGGTTGCTCATATCTTAGCAGGGGTAGCCTTGTTGTCAGCTAGCCCTAAAGAATACTCTATTATTTCTTCATGTATTTCGTCTTTGATTATTGAAATGCACTGAGTGCTTATTTTCAAAAAAAATTGAACTCTTTTTTTGTCAACAAAAAGGAACTCTTTTGCAAAGTCTACACTTAAATTATTTAAAAAATTATTTATATTAAATTGAACTCTTTTACAAATCTACATTTAAATTATTTATTTTAAAAATCATCGAGATACACCGTGCAATAAGAAACCTTTAGTCACTAGGGAATTAGTTAGAATCACTTATTAAGCTAGTTAATCATTCATAACAAACTCCCTAAGTTAGTTGTACAGTTAGTTGATTCCATTTTGTATTTAAGGGAGTCCTCCCTCTTGTACAGTTAGTTGAACAATTGTTCAGTTCTCACAAACAAACTCGTACGGATGCACGGGTATACTGCTAGTTTATTCAAAATTGGATTTCCTAAAATAAAAGAAAAGAGAAACACCGGCACGTCACTAGTTATAATTATAATGTTTATTTTGTTATTTATTGTGTTTTCATAGCTAAGTGTAGATAACAGGTGAAGGTATTTAAGTACCTATAGAGAGTATAATTAGAATATCAATGTTGCTACGTACTCTAACATGACTTCACTCACTTTTAGAAGAACACAATATTTTTGCTTTCTCGCAATGAACACAATATTTTCACTTTTAGCAGCGAGCCAACGACATACAATTATAGAATAAATAGTGTGCTCAAATCAAAATACATGCAAAGGAAAAAAATCACCTATTTTTTAATGGTTTAACAATTGGGTTTAATTTGTGTATATAGTTGGTTTAAAATATTTTACACCATCAACTAATATTGATGACTTTTAAATAGTTTAGATAAAGTCAAACAATTTTTATGACATGTCGTTGGTGATTGATTGACGTCATAAAAAATTGTGTACAAAATAATGATGTATATAAATTAAATCCTTCATAATTAATTTTGTGAATGAACTGTTTTATTAAATTTAACTGTCTTAAAATTGACTTCAGATATATGTATAATCGTCAGCAATAAATAAAAAATACCTCTTGATATGATGATAAAATCATCTGGCATTTTTTTAATAAAAAATAAGCATATGGCATTTTTATATCTTTCATCCCTTTGTAGTCACTGTCATCTCATGATTAATGAGCTCAGCATAAGAGAATTGACCATTCCTTTTTATTAGTCGGGGTTCTATTTAATTTACTTAACTTTTTTGTAATTAATAATTTAATATTACATATTTTTGATTACAATTTAATGTTACATTAACTACTTGTTTCTTAATTATTCATTTAAAAATATTATAAGATGCGACACAAGTGGTAGATACTTGGGTCCCTTAACCATTTGGTCCTGAGTTCGATCCCTGATCGGTGCGTATGGAAAAACATTTGTTGGGAGAGATCAACCTCTTAAATGAGTCTCCACAGTCACTGCGATGAGTAATAAATAATTAAAATCATTATAAAAACCAATCTTAAAAGATAATAAAAAGAAACGGAGTAGTATCTCTCTTATTTAGCATATGTGCATTAGTCCCATTTCTTGGTCAAAAATACGAGAAAGTGAGAGCTAATTATATTAAAGAGATGCACAGATTTCCTATTCGTTATGAAAGAGGTTACACCGTTGGAAAAAAGGCTCAATCTTTAGGATTATTAATTAGAAAAATAAATATTTCAATATTATTTCTTGGTCCATGTGTAGAGTTTTGTTTTTTTGGGTTACCATGTTATTGGTGCGTCGTTTTTATTGACTTTGTCGATGACAAATCTACGTCGATGAACCTACCTGGTTGGCCACGAGTGCCCAGCTTTGTAGATCCGTGTGGTTCTCCTCTCCCAACAGAGTTTTTGTCACACTCAAATTTTGAATCCGAGACCTTGGGTTGGGATCCGAGTCTAGTTATCATTCAACTGAGTTTTGTTTCTTATTTAAATGGAGTTGACGGAATAGACTTTTTAAATTATGGAGATAGGTATGTGTGTTTATAGTTACTCTTGAAACAAATTTTCGATAAGTTACTTTAATCAATAAATCAAACCAGACATTAAATTTTAAAAATTAGTCGTCAAGTTAAAAAAATTTATTGGCTCTCTTATATCCTCATTTTTTTAATAAAAACAGAGAGAAGTACTATTTCCCTTTTTGATATTTTCTGTATTAAAATGTTTTAACGAGACTTCTTTTCTACTCTTGGGAAAAAAGTACTTTACTGATTGAGGGTGTGAATGGATTATATAGGACATAGAATATGAACTTAGTTGCGAAGAAGAAAGGTCAAATTTTGTTGTGTCAAATATGACTTAATGAAATGAAATGGTGGTATGTTTTTCTACATCGAGGCCGGCTTCAATTACATATGCCTTGGATATATCTCTCAATTCACATGAAATATTAAATCTAGTCTTCAATTATGTTATGTTTGAAAATATTTAGAACATTAATTAAGACATGTTTGGATGGAGAATTTTAGTGAATTAGAGCGTGAGGAGAGAGGAAAGGAAAAGGCTTATTGAATTAAAGAAATCGTTAAAACATTTGTATGAACAAATAAAGGATCAATTGAAATGTTATATGACTACATATATATTCATAAAATTTTCTTCGTGGGGGAGAAGGCTACTCCATCTCGAGTAATAAAAAATACACGCTAATTACAAATCTTAGTTAATTTTATTTAATTTTGTTGATATAACAAAAAGTTAAATAAAATCTCCAAGTTACCCAAAAAAAATTGTTATAAGTTATTGTTTCTTAATTCACTATTATTATAAAAACAATTGATTTTGATAAATATTTAATTATAAAGTATTTACTTTAAATTAATTAACTAGTTCATTGTTATAAAATATTTGATCATCATTTAATGATAAGAAGGTTTAATTCGTCCTCCTTTTATGGATCTATTTGGTAAAAAGTACTACTAGTGGATAGCAGATGAGTGACTAGCAGTGAGCTAGCGTATAGTGGATAAGCTAGCAGATAGCAAATTATGTGTTTGGTAAAACTAGCTGTTAAAATAGCTGATAAATGTAAAATGACATAAAATGATATTTATTTAATGACGACAAAATGTTTAATGAGGATAGAGAAGTAATTTAAGAAATATATAAGGGTAAAAATGCCAAAAAATGAGACGCTATACATTATCCGCTCAAATGCTAAGTAGCGTTTCAAAAAACGCTAAACGCTATCCAAAAAACAATAAATGCTAGTGCTTACCTAATACATTTACTGGTCACCCGCCAGTCAAATACCCTAGTCTCATCAGTAATGTTTTTTGGGACAAAGTTTGTTAAAGGGGTCTGAGACTTAGATCTATTAACACTAGTACATGAAATGTTTTAAAATTTGTGATTTAACACCGATTTTACGTCAAAATTGGTGTTAAATAAAAATGTGGTGACATCTTTGTTATATTTTGGTTTAGCGCATTACACACATCAAATTCGACGCCAATTTTAAGAAAATGGCCTCAAAGGTATCTCTGAT
The DNA here is from genome assembly GCA_039519185.1 of Astragalus membranaceus. Taxonomy (NCBI): domain Eukaryota; kingdom Viridiplantae; phylum Streptophyta; class Magnoliopsida; order Fabales; family Fabaceae; genus Astragalus; species Astragalus membranaceus. The sequence continues at coordinate 156,096,277 of CM076849.1, read as the reverse complement.
GTAAATAAACTTTAACCGCTTAAAACACTACACCAGTAATTTGAAAATGCTCGACGCGGCTTCCTTAAAGAAATTAAAACATTTAGAACACTACCGATTCCAATCAGTTGTTTCTTAATGCCCGACATGGATTCTTTCAGTGAATTTAAAATGTTTAGAATGCTACCATCATTCCACGCCGGTTGTTTTTTTAATTGACCGTTTAGGGTTTAGGGTTTGGAAAGATGCAACATAAATTCACAGAAAAAATGCATACTTTGTACTTGTGGAAATAGTTCCTGGCTAAGAAATGTGCCAATGCCTTTTTATGAATGGCTTGCCAACCCTTTCGAATCTCAAGGAAATAAGAATTATAGATCATGTGGGATTTGTTACTCCGAATGTGTGTATGGGGCGACCCTAATACCTGTAGGAGTTATCCACTAGGCCTTGTATGGTGGATTTTCTATAAATGGGATTATATAGAGTATTTAGTTACCTAGAATTAATGAAATAATTTTACAATTTTTAAAAGAAAAAATCATGATTAGTTGACTGTGTAACTTTTTTTGAAAGTGTAGTCTCTTGATGCATACTAATTAAATCCATTTGAAGGTGTTGTTTCGGACTTTTTTCGATAAGTAGATAGTATTATTAATAAAACCCATATTTACAAAAAAGATGAAAGATCATACACCAAATCACTTTGGATAGTCTACACCACAGCCAAACAAGCCACACTAGGCTACACCAAACTAACAACAACTAGACAAAACTATGCAAAACATAGAAACAACTTGTGTAGGTTACACCATGGCTAAAAAGCTACACCAAGATACAACAAGAATACCCAAATACACCCAAACAAACTAAACAATAAAATATATCGTATGTAGGCTGCCATCAACATCTCAAACAACTTCACGCCTACTAGAACTGGGAGCTTTCTTCAAACGAGATCACCGTTAACACTCCTATACAGTGTAGCTAGTATCGTATGAATCGTGCGATTCGCATCGCGATATGATTCGAAAAATGCATCAAACGATGCAAATCGTAAGGTGAATCGTTCTTGTGTCTGAACCGTAGTATGAATCGTCGGAATCGCACTAGAATCGTTGGAATCGCGATTCAACGGTGCCTCGCACGATTTTGCAACAATCCGCAACCGTGTCGGGTTTCGCGACCCATTTTCGCAAAGCTCTGGTTTTTAGGGTTGCTGGCTATCAAACGACGCATTTTTTGCTGGAGGGAGAAGACGAAATGCAACGCTGCGTTTTGGGATTGAAGGATTAATGAAACGACGCGTTTTGGAACTGTAGTGTTACGCAAAACGCTACATTTTTCAATTGTGTTTAAAACAAGGGCATTTTTGACATTTCGTATTTTAAAACAATAAAACCCAACTTCCTCTACACGTTTCACGCCATCGTCTTCTTCTTTCCTTCAAATTCGTCGTCCCTTATTCTTTCTTTCAACAGGTAAATTTCTTTTCTTCTTCTTCTTTTTCTTTACTTATTTTCTCTTTGCTGTACTGTAGTTTTCTTTTCACAAAACTCATTCTATTCTTGCTTTGTTCACTAAAACATCAACCCTACTCTGTTTTGTTGCTTTCTTGCTTCACAGTTCAACTACTGCCTATTTATTAATGAGTCAAGCAAAGAAGAAAAAGGAGGTAGATATTACATGGGATCATTATACATCTGTCCCACCTAATAGATTGTATGTGACATGCTAATGCTACTTGGATTTACTCAAAAATGTTATATATATTTTTGTTCATGTATCTTACGATACGCGACTCAGTTTATGGGCCTAGCCATACACGATACGTATCCCGATTTGATAATCATGCTCCTATACAACACTTGCAGCGTTATAACTCTACAGATAGAACCACACCACTACTTAATTTACGCCAGTACAAAAGGTGTGGATACGCTCAACTAACTACCGGAACACTAATTACCCTTTAAGACTACTAACCACCACAACACCAATGACTACGAATGGACAAAAAAACAAGACCGACCCGTATCCGAACAACCCGATGGCTAAATGCCGTGTTCAGATGGATTTAATCGGGTTGGCGAGTGTTCGGTTCTGAAAACCAGCTTCAAGCGATCACAAATGGTCGGCGTTGGATTTGATAAACAAAACCCATGGACAACCGAATCCGACCGATAAAAATTTTACAAAGCAAATTCAAAGTAATACCGTGTGACATGACTGTACAAGCTCTTGAAGCTATAGCTATAGCTGTACCGATTTAAAGCATCCATAGCTATATTGGTTTGTGCTGCAGGATTAGACTAGTCTGTACACTCTGCACTATAGTAATAATTTAAGACACTATTTTATTTGTTTAAATTTAGTGGCTCCATTCTCTCTCTTTTCCTCAACCCCATCTCCCTCGGAAGGTCTTTCTTTCTTCTCTAATCAAATCTTTCTGATCTTGAAATTATTTTCTCCTTCTAGATCTCATTCTCCAACAAATATGCTACTTCATTCTCCTTCCTTCTAGATTTGCAGATTTTTTTTGATTTTGTCCTACCTCCTTCTTGAGTATATTTCTTTCTTGCTTCTTCAAAGATCACCCGAAGAAACCCACACGCCCGACCGCAAACCCGTCAGAACCGAAACAGTCAAAACCGAAGGAAGAAATGGTCGGAATTGGGCTTGATATTCATGACCACGGTTTTGGCTGGACTGAGCTTTTTGAACCCGAATCTGACTAACCCGCCCGTTTGTCCAGCCCTACCAATGACCACTTGCAATGCTATTATAGCTCAAATAAACTATTTCCTCGGGTTAGTTGATTATAGGAAGGGAATGTAGGTAACATTCATTTTTGTCATCTGATTGGGCCTCATGTCCAATAGGTTGTTTGAAATCAGTTGATTTAGTTGCTGTTTGGTCCACAACGTTTTTAGTTTGGTGATTTTTGACCCTCAATTTTATTTTTGGCTCTCTTGATTCACCAAATTTTTCAATATGGCAATTTTGGTCTCCATATTTTTTATATGAAGATTTCTATGTTTTTTTAGTTGCATTTTTTTGTTTGCTAAAAATCATTCATTGTGCACTACGGGTCTCCAACTTTTCCAAAATTGAAGATTTTAAGAACTAAAAGTGCAATTTTAAGAACTAAAAGTGCAAAAAGAACCTTACTTTTGAGGGACTTGAAATGCAATTAAAAAGTATGAAGATCAAAATTGCTATATTCAGAAAACTGAGGAACCAAAATTGCTAAAAATAAAATAGAGGACCATATCACTAAACTGAAAAAGTTAAAGGAAAAAAATGTAATTAGGAACTAGATCTATTTAAACCGATTGTATGTATTGGGCAGGTTATTTGAAGTTTTTTTGGTTCTAGACGGAGTGGCAAATGCCACTTGAAACTCACAAGTTCGAAATCAACATTATGAACACCAAAGCTGGTTCAATCAACGAAAAGCTTCCAATAAACCCGTAGCTTTTATCTCATTCGGTTGTAAGTACCCATCAAACCAACTAGTCTTCGCCGTGATAAAACTATCTGAATGGTCCCTAAGACACATGCCCAAACCGAAGCGAGAGCTGTCTTTGAACCAGGCTCCATCCACATTGCATTTCACGCGACCTGGCGCCGGCTTGACCCATTGTTACTGTTCCGTGACAGCATTAAGCTGCTGCTGGTGTGGCTGTCTGTCACGTCTATGAAGCTGCCAAGCTGAAATAAAGGACTTTGCTTCGTGAATAACTGAAGAAATCGGTCTATCAATTGAGTTACATGCCATGTCATTACGACTACGCCTTAAACACCAAATAATAGCTGCGAAATCAGTCTTTGAATCACTGTCAAACATGTCCAGTAACTGAAACAAGAGCTCAGCTGCACTTTCGGCCTGCTCATAAATGGGTCTGATTGTATTCCAAAGGCTAACAACTTCCCAAACCTGTTGAGCTTTAGAACAACCGAAAAAAATGTGCCACTCGTTCTCCGGATAGGCGCTGCACATCGGACATGCGTCAGTACACGGCACACCTTTACGCTGAAGTCTACAACGAGTAGGTAAACATCCCCTGAGCCCGTGAAGCGCAGATGCTACGCCATACAAAACTTGGGTTGTGGCCAATTGATGCCCCCAAAAAATCCTCACTCGGAAAGTATTTAGCTTTGAACACACAAGAAATAATAACATCGGGGTTGGTAAGAATCTTCCAACCTTGCTTCCCTAGCATAGCCAAACTAAAGATATGAAAGTGGCGAAAACTCATACCTCCATAATCATTCCTCATAGATAGTTTGTCCCAATTTAACCAATTAATGCCTCTCCCTTGAGCTCTGTTTGAACCCCGCCAAAAAGAATTGATCATGCGCTCCATTTCCTCCCCTAATGATGTGGGGATAAGAAAGGTGCTCATGCAGTATGTAGGAATCGCTTGTGCCACTGATTTAACCAACACCTCCCTACCAGCCTTTGATAGATGCTTACCAGACCAGCCTTGAATTCTCCTTCAAACTTTTTCCCTGAGATAGTTAAATATAGCCTTCTTCTTTCTACCTACCATAGGCGGCAGGCCTAAATACATGCTTGTCCCCAGACTTTTGGTGACCCGAAGAGTATTAGACACCAGCTCACGCATATCAGTAGAGGGGTTTTTGGTGGAAAATCCGACTTCTGGAGGTTAATTGCTTGGCCCGAAAGAATATCCCTCATTACTAAGCATTCTCTTTCCGTGGCCTTGAAAAATAAGAAACAATCGTCAGCAAATAACAAGTGTGAGAGGACAGGTGCGCCCCTACACACTTTAATACCATGCAAATCTTCTCTCCCTTCCGCTTTTTTAATGAGTCTTGTAAGACCCTCAACTGCCAAAATATACAGGTAGGGAGACAAATGATCTCCTTGTCTGAGACCTCGTCCCGGTGTGATGGGCCCCACACTATCATCATTCACAATAATCTGGTAATCAACAGTTTCTAAATACATTATCATCCAATTAACCCATTTTTCATGGAAACCCATTTTAAGAAGGACAGCTCGTAAGTATTGCCAACTCACTCTATCATAGACTTTGCTTATGTCAATTTTAAAGGCTACCTCATGGATAGGTTATTTGGGGTATGTTTGGGAGGGGGTTTTGCGAGGGGAAAGGAGGGGAGAGCTTGAAAAAGATTAGTCTATATTTTAATATGTATTTAAGATTTTAAAAAACTAAAAGAACAAGTTGATAGATATCAATATAACATTTTTAATCACACTTGATTTATGTTTAGAGACATTTTATAGCTTCTTCAATTCTAAGTTGAAAAATAAGCCCTCCCCTCCCTTCCCCTCCCACACTTGATTTATGTTTTGATTACTCTCTTCAAATATGAGTAAAGTTGAGATTGATCAATACATTTTAAAAATAGAGTTTATTTCTTATATTTTGGACCAATTAACAAAAAATATATTTTTTTTTATATATAGTGGATTGGATCATTGGAGGTATAGTATTTATTAAAAAGTGTGGCGTCAATTATATATGAAATAGAGAACTGAGAGTGAAAGTCTCATTTTATTGATTGATGAAGTGAGTGAAATTGATTGTACAGTAAAAACTTAGTAGAGCTGAGTTTAAATAATACTATCTACCATTTATCTTCTCTAACTACCATTTATGTTCTAAAAAAACTCTAAAAACCAGAATAACTAACTAATTAAATAAAATTAGTAAAATGCAATTAAATAAATAATTGAAGTATAACTTAATAGTATTAAATTGAAATCATCAAAATACTCTTTCTATTAAGTGGCTAAAAAAACACTTAACAATAAACTCGTTATATTTGTGTGTGTTTTAATTAATACTGAGCAATTGAATTTGTGAAGGTGTATGCTGTCCACTATTTTTTTAGGATAGAAAATGAAACAGCAACAACCCTTGACATGATAGTGTCTTGGTGATTGAATAGATTTGTCATGCCCATTATTTTTG